>CM077232.1:2624907-2724907 GCA_039654775.1 Spinibarbus caldwelli
AATCTAAATTACAAAAAAAAAAAAAAAAAGCCAAAATTGTGGGATAAAAAGTCACAATTACCTTTTTTTATGTTTTATCCCACAAGCTTACATAGTCCACCTAACTGAGATAAAGACTTTTATTTTACATGGAGCGGGTCACCTGATGAGGACATGACCAGATCACATGACCAACCAAATACTTCTGTGTATATACTAAGACATTTTCTCTTGCAGAATAAATGAATCATAGCTGACTGCAGATAATGTGTTTCTACAATGGCATGTGAAAGTATTGCTGCACTGCTGGTGAAATGTGCTGCTGTTGCGCTCCTAGTGTCAACAAGCGGAACTGCACACCGGTGGCCCCGCCCCGCTCTCACGCCATTGGCTGGTTTTTAGCAATTTAATAATAGCTGCATCATGATCAAACTAACAGCAGTGTTTTAATAGCCACAGAGTCACAGTATTACACTTTTTGGGGAAATTAACACACTCTTTGCTTTACAGTTGACTATAACATTAGTTAGTTGATTCTAATATTATAAGAAATATAAAAAGTTATTGGAATTATTTTTACTTGACTTTTGCATTGATTCATTAGGCACTGAAAATCTGCATTGATTTGTATTGATTATTCATTGATTTCTCTCTATTTATTTAAGTATGCCAGTGTGGTTATATTGTGTTCACTTGTTAATGAACTAATTAATATGACATTGGAATTTTAGTTTGGAGAACTGTATACACAAGAAAAAACTTTTTAAAGTTTTTAACTAGATGTTTAAACTCAACATACAAAATAACTTGTATAGAAAAAACTTTTATCTTTGTGACAATTAGCCCCAGTTTTCATACCATGCATACATTTTAATGCCTTAAAATTGTTTTTAAAAAGCAAAAAAAGAAAAGAAAAAGAACAAAGAAAGAAAAAGGAAAATAGACTTATGAGGGGAAAATAGCATAAAAATGTACCTAAATCTGTTTAGATTTGAATACAATCATATTTGTATTAAAACAAATATAAAAAGAGTTCATTCTGTATTTGTTGTATCTGTATTCAATGTTAAGCCATTTAAACATCTAGTTAGAAAATGGAACTTTTTGTGTGTGTGTGTGTGTGTGTGTGTGTGTGTGTGTGTGTGTGTGTGTGTGTGTGTGTGTGTGCGTGTGTGTGTGTGTGTGTGTGTGTCTTTCAAACTAAAATTCCAGTATAATTTTCAATTGGTTAACAAGTGAATATAATTACACTGATGCATGTTTTTTGTTTTGTTTTGGTTTGGTTTAAATAAACTTGGCATCAATAGTTAAATCATTATATTATTACTGTTATTCTGCTAAGGTTAGAAATAAAATAAAAAATCTTTGATTAAATTCAATTCTCAGAACATCAAACTAAACTATAAACTTTACTCAGATTTTTTATGTAGTGAAAACCCCAATCTTAACGAAAATGAGTAAAGTCAATAAATTAGACAAAACTAACCCAACTGAATCTCTTGTTACTGTTACTAAAATAGCATGTTTGCTTATGATAAAACTAGTATTTTTAATATGTAAAACAAAATAAGTAAACAGCCATTAAAATGTTGACTGCATACAAGGAAGAGAAGCCTGTTCTTTAACTAAAGCTTCATACAAACAACAAACTTACACAATTCAGGCATTCAAACTGAAATTGATTGGCCATTACACAACAAAGCTGGAACAAAAAAAAAAAATGTTTCACAAAATTCCATATTCATATATCGAGTGTATAGTGTATCGACACCTCTGCATTTTTCCTAGGTAAAAAAAGAAAAAGAAAAAAGAAAAAAAAAAAACTATTTTTTGTAGTTATGATGTTAAAACTTTAATGTTTGTGTATATACAGAAAGTGACTTTTAAAATTAAAGAAATAGTCAGTAAAAAGTTAGACAACAAGCCCCGGTCATGTGTAAAATCAACAATTAAACTTGTATAACCCAGCTTTCACTTCTGCTTTTTTCTGTTCTCAACAGATGTTGCTTTTATAAACAACAAACCCAAACCAAAGAAAATTAATGTCATATTTGTGCAATCATAAATTGTGGGAACCTCTCATCAGCAAAAGTTATACAATTTATGTCAAATATCAGATTGAAATATCATCTTTTTCTTTCAGTTATTACAGTTTCTTACATTTTTTTTTTTTTTATGGTTTGTCTTTGTATTTTGAACAAATCTGTTCTAAAACTAAATAATATATGCTCTTATATGGTCGTTTCGTTGCACAGATTTTTTTTTTCTTTTTATATAAACAGTAAAATAACAAATAGCATTTAGAGCTGTAAAGATAAACATATAATGATTTACATTTAAATGTATGCTTTTAGCAAATGCTTTTAACCAAAGTTAATAAATGGAACAAATGCAACTTGTCAGTATCTGTAATGAAATAAACAAATAAATGAAAGAAAGAAAGAAAGAAAGAAAGAAAGAAAGAAAGAAAGAAAGAAAGAAAGAAAGAAAGAAAGAAAGAAAGAATGTTGCCTTTTATTTAATTAATCAATTTTAGTTCATTATTTGTAGTTATACTAAAGCTAAACTATATTTTAGTTATACCAAAACTTAAATCTAAATATATTTTAAACATAAGTCATATAAGTTATAAATAAAGCTAGTTTTTCTAAAATCTTCCCTTTTCAATTTCTGTGTTTTTAAATTATATTTTAATAAACTGTATTTTAGTTATTTTACTTATACCAAAACTTAAATATAACTGTATTTTACTAAATACATGTTATACAAATTATAAATATTACTATCAAGTGCTTTTGTTTTTCTTTTTTGAATTTGTAGCACTTTGAGATTTTGTTTAAATATAAGGTGCGATATAAATAAAATGTATTATTATCATTATTTACTAGTTTTTCTAAAACCTTCCGTTTATCATTTTTTAAATGTATTTTAACTTTCTTTTAGTTAACTATATTTTAGTTATACCAAAACGTAAATATAAATATATTTCATTAAATGTCATATAAGTTATGAATATAACTAGTTTTTCTAAAACTTTCCCTTTTTCATTTTTGTGTATTTTCCACTTTATTTTAGTTAACTATATTTCAGTTATTTTACTTATACCAAATCTTAAATATAGCTCTATTTTCCTAAAATATGTTATATAAATATAGCTAGTTTTTTTCTAAAACATTCTCTATTTCATTGTTTTTTATATTTAATTAATTAATTTAATCATTCATTTAGTAATTTATTCATTTAGTAGACGCTTTTATCTAAAGCAATGGAAGCAAACAAAATCAACAAAAGAGCAAATATGCAAGTGTTATAACAAGTCTAACGCAGTACACGTAGCAAGGGTTTTCTTTTTTGTTAATTATATAATAGTTAAAAAGAAAACAGATAGATAGAATAGAAAAAGAACAGTGACAGCTAGTGTTAGAGGTCTTTTTTATTTGTTTGTTTGTTTTTTATAGAAAACAAGCAGTTAGAACACAAATAGTGTGCAAGTCTTAAAGGGTCATGTTTTATTAATAATATTTTAATTATTTTAGTTAGCCTATACCAAAAGTTATACAGAACATATTTTAAATTTATAAATATAATTTGTTTTTCTAAAACCGTCCCTTTTTATTTTTTTATTCATGTATTTATTTATTTTTTTTCAAGGTCTTATCAGAAGATTTCTTTGCAGTTGTGTCTCCTATTTATCTGTACTCTCTCTCTCTCTCTCCGTGTCTTTTATTCTTCTCATGTGAGATTTTACACATCAATGTGCCCTGGAGGTGGAAGATGAGCTGGCGTGACCCCAGATCAGTAAGACAATCCCAGGGCTGCTTTTCTAACAGAAGACCCTCCTACCGGCCCCTGAGAGGAGGAGCCGCAGCAACTGCCATTTTACAAAGAGGAGGTGCCAAAATACACCAGGAACACATTCCACGGGAGAGAAACTCAAGCCTTGTGCTCTTATCTTATACCTGATTCACACCTTTTCCTTGTTTCAAACTGTTTGTGTATTTAACAATTAGTAACTCAAATAGTACATGTTTATTTCAAATAGTTTGTGTTGTGTTGTTAGCTGCATGTGAATTTATTTGTACCATGAAGGCCTAAAGTAATATTAAGAGTTTAATCAAGACACAAACTAAACAAACTAAAGTCAAAAATGACAAATTTTTAAGTACTTTTGATATGTTTATTCAGGATTAAAGTTATGCTTTCATAAATGCCAAAATGGGTTAACAAACTGTGTAAATGTTCAAAAAATACTAAAAATATATTTGAAAGACACTATAAATAAGAATGTTCACACTGAAATATAGCTTTGAAACAGTTTTCACTCAGAAACTGCTGGTAAATTTCACAAAACAATTACAAAGAAACAGCAAGCAACACTGAATTAAACATGAAAATTTGTAGTATTTTCTGTATTTTCTATTTTATAGAAACAATAATTTCTCGTAAAACTTCTCCAATAACCTGTTTTATTTACAGCTTTGAAAAATCAATTTTACAGTGAAAGATTACAAAAAACAGCATTAGCATTTATAACAAATCAACAAACAAGGACTAAAAATTAATGTGGTTATAATAAAACCAGTAGTCCTAAATAACTTTATTTCTGTAAAACAGGTTTCAGGATGGATCTAACAAATTTGTAAACACAAAACAGTTTTATATCACTTTGTACTTCTGAAACTTATATTAAACTCGTTTTAATCTGTTTTGAGATCTAAAACAATACTGATATAATTAAAAAAAATATATATCAAAAAAGATCACCTAATTATTCAATAATACAGCACCATAAAAAAACAAGTTAGCACTGCAATCTCAAGTAAATAGGCTAAACTATAGCATGCATCAATATTTCACATTTGAGACATAAATAATATCATACAAAGATTAAAAACATTCTATAACATTTCTTTCCACGAGTTATCTTTTTACTCCACTTTAACACGAAAAGCAAAAAAAATTCAAGGTTTTGTACTGACGAAAACAATATTGACCAAACTCTGATAAATTGTTAATTTAAATAAAAATGCAATAGTGCATATAGCTTATTATAATAATTCCCCAAATATTAATTTGATCCTTTTCAAGAGCGTCCCTCGCGCCGCAGAAGATGCGGCTCTGAAGTGCGAGGTTTAAAGGCTGTGGACTCCTCGCATCTGCTGCAGATGTTGTTTAGAGTTGTGCGCATTTCTCGCTGTAGTAGCGCTTGTAGGATCGGCGGAGGAACGGCGGAGATCGGAAGTAGTTTGTGCATGCTAATGAAGGAGTTGGGCTTGTGGATATTTACGTTCATCGGGAGCCGCCCTTCATTCACCACATGGTTAAAAGCTGAGCGCGTTCGCGCCACTTTCGCAATTTTACTACGGTTTTGTAACGCAGCCCACAGTGAAGGAGTTGGGCTTGTGGATATTTACGTTCATCGGGAGCCGCCCTTCATTCACCACATGGTTAAAAGCTGAGCGCGTTCGCGCCACTTTCGCAATTTTACTACGGTTTTGTAACGCAGCCCACAGCGTGCGCGGACGCGACGCGTGTTGATGCTGTATTTCCACCATCGGCGCTAGAAGTTTAGCGTTTAGTTTCGACGATTTGCCCGGAGCGCTGACAGTAAACGGTAAGTGTGCACAAGTGAGTGAAGATGGTGGCTTCTACAAACCAATGTCTTACTACGCGCGCGTTACTGACGCGAAACCTGTTGTTGCCTTTTTCGCGCGATTCGCTCAGCGAAGTCTAGCGCGTTCTTGCGTAAACGTCTAACCGTTCGCGTACGATAAAACGAACGGTTAGAGGAGCGGTTCGGGGCTAAAACACTGTAGTAAGAGACGCGTGGTAGCCCACCATAGTTCAGAGAATGAGGGAGATTTGAAAAGCGTGCGCGAGGCTGCTGCAGTGCCAAACAAGCGCTCGCGCCAGTCACCTTTACATTCTATCGGCGCGTTAAAATGCGCTCCGAAACGCGCCTCGACAACTTCTCACGGGCGAGCGGTGCGAAAGAGCAGTTATTCGCGGTGCTTTGTGAACGCTGGTGCTCGAGCTGGGTTTCATCAGAACAAAGCGACAGCACATGGGGCAGCTGCAGGCCGCGCGCTGCTGTGTTAGCAACACTGCTAGGCTAACGTTAGGTAGCGTCCAGACAGTTTGAACGCGACCCTCGCGCTTTAATATTTGGGGAACTACACGCGTTTCTGCTGACCAGTAAATACTGAACAACGGAGTTTGTGGTTTCCCGCGAACATTGGAAGATTAGCGTGCGTTCTGCAGGCGTTCGAGCGCATGTGC
Organism: Spinibarbus caldwelli; assembly: GCA_039654775.1. Taxonomy (NCBI): domain Eukaryota; kingdom Metazoa; phylum Chordata; class Actinopteri; order Cypriniformes; family Cyprinidae; genus Spinibarbus; species Spinibarbus caldwelli. The sequence continues at coordinate 2,631,166 of CM077232.1, forward strand.
GGTGAACGCGTTGGGCCGGTCGCGTTTAAGAAGAGCGTTCCGCACAGCACACAAGGGTTTTGGTGTAAACTCAAACAGTAGACTGCGACTCTCGCGTTGGGTAAACTGAGATGCCGCGTCAAACCGAAATGATCTGGAGCGGCTGGGGCTGGTGCTGTCGAACGCGTTTAAACGTGCGTTCGACGCGTTTCACGGCAGTTGTTCGGAGTTGTAGAGTACTTTTTTACCGACTGGCTTTGCAAGTTCCAACCCAAACAACGAGCAAAGCCGTGAACACTCGACTTTGCCCTTGTTTTTAGTTTGTTTCTCCAACACAACTACTGCGGACTCTTCGGCGCCATATTGGTGCAAATCATGGGGGAGGGGTGTGCGCGCGGTTCGCTGGAGTGCGCATGCGCTGTAGAACGCCGGTTGTGTACTTCGCTTCTCAGATCGATGAAGTGCTTTAGTTTGAATTTAACTAACTTACGTGCGTTTTCTAGGTGTTTACCAAAGTGAAATGACCCACCTACTCGGGGTTTTTCCATTTATTTATTTATTTATTTATTTATTGATTTATTGATTTATTTATTTATTTATTTATTTATTTATTTAGTAGAAAGTCCTGTTATTGTTCATTGTAGTAAAAAAAAAAGTGTTCATTCTGGTTTGGAACCAAAATATTTCCATGAAACTGAATGAACTTCGCTTATCAGATATATGAAATGGTTTAGTTTGAATTTAAATACGTGCTTTACTAGGTGTTTGCCAGAGTAAAATGACTGACCTATTTGGGGGGTTTTTTCCCCCCTCTTTCTTTTATTTATTTTATTTTTTGTAGAAAGTCCTGTTAGTATTCATTGTGGTCTGGAACCTAAATATTTTCATGCAACTGAATGAAACAAGTGTGTAATAACATTCCTTTCCCCACTCTTTTCAGAAAAACCATGGACCACCCCAAGTCACCTTAAACCTGGGTCAACATTAGTGACCCGAAGCGATGTGGACGCCCCAAAGGTCTCCGTGTCAGCGTAGTGTCAAAGTGCTTACAGTGCAGGTAGTTCTGTAAAATCTACTGCAGTGGAGGCACTTCAAGCTCTACTTTGACATGAACGCACACGAGCGGTGACGTGAACTACTGCTTATGCTAAGGTGCATTTAGTGCAGATAGTGAAATAGACTAGCACCTACTGCCCTAAGTGCCCCTTCTGGCATAAGGGGCTGGCAAATCCCGCTGTTCCCCATTGGCTGTCCCCTATTCTTTCATTTCATGCAGTTCTCTGCTAGTTTTGCATAGTTGCACTACAAGAAATATTGAGTTGTGCAAATCTATGCAAAACTGATGGTGGCCTGCTTCCCCATCCTTTCCTGTGCTTCTCGCTTTGACCGTTTCTGCTTAAGCGCGCTTGTGTTTTTCAGGTTAACCCCTGTTTGTCGCAGCTCTGCGCTGTAAAACTCTCACTCTAGTTCCAGCAGTATTAAAGTGCTTATAGTGCAGGTAGTTTTGTAAAATGCTTATCTACTGCAATGTGAGCACTTAAAGTACTTCTAGATGCGAGCGTCGCGGAGAGAGCTTGACCGTCACGCTTTCCTGTGCGCACTGTCCTGGTTAGTTTTGCTGGTTTGCAGTCAGCGTTCGTATCGTTGCTGTGCAAATCCATGCAAAACTGATCGTAACAGTGAGGAATCTCCGCTTGCCGTCACACTCCAGCATCCCTTTCTTTGCAGGTTGGGATCAGCCGCAATGCTCTGCGCTGGAAGTATTGCACTTGTCCCGGCCTGTGAAGAGCATGGGAAATTGTACTGCTGCTTTTGTTTTTTTAATAAATTTGAGCACGTACCCCCCCCTCCTGTTTTGTGCTTAAATTTGATCATCTCAATAAAAGTTTTAAATGCACATTTGCTTGTGTGAAGTTGTATTTTAATAGTTCAAGCTGTTGAACAGGTGGATTTTTCCTTGTAGTAAAGGTTTCTTTTTTTTTTTTGTTCTTTTTTTTTTTTTTTTTTCTAAACTGTAATGGTCTTAAAAGGTCTGTTTTTGTATTAAAACAAGACCAGTATTAAGTTTATTATAGGTGAATGGGATTTATTAGGTTTAATCTTCAGTGGATTCATATCACACATGCTACCAGTCAAAGTTTGACTTTAGTTTTTTTTTGTTTTTTTTTCTTTCCACATTTTAGAATAATAGTAATAGTTAAAAAACAAAAATTGATATGGAAATTACAAACTTAATTTTTATGCATTGATACATGGCCCTTTAGTTTGAGAAACATTTAAGTGTCAACGTTTGAGTAGTTCAAACTTAAATGCATTCAATGTTATTAGAACCTTTGGGGGGGGGATATGTCAAATGTTTTTGTACATTATTTTTCCTGAATAGTATTGATGTCCCATTTATAGCCTTTTTAAATCTATAAAACCAGTTGTTTTTTTTGTAATGGGATTGCAGGGTTTTTTTTTGGTCAAACTTGCAGGTAACTGTATGAACACTAGATGGCCGTATTGTATTTGGAATCATCTAGAATAACTCATTCATCATGTTCAGTATTTTAGAACTTGTTTGACGACTTTGTGAAAATACATGCTTTTATTATATAAAGACTTTAAACTTATCTCAGTCCCTTGCTTTAGAAGTACCTGCTTTAACCATTTAAAAAAAAAAAAAAGTAATTTCAAAGTTACAAAGTTATTTTCGTAAAGTTGCGTTTACGGATGTTTCATTAATGTTCACTTTTATGTCCTGGGTTTAACACACTTTAACGTCAAATGTTAATTTCTATTACAGTCTAAAGACGGACAAATGTCATAGTAATTTTTCAGTATTTAGAGTGAAAATTTTGGATAAAGTTAGTGTTGTCGTTTACAACATAGTGAAGAATGCTTCCAAAAAAAAAGGGTAGGCTAAATAGGCCTATCACTTTTGAACATTTAAATGTCTTTTAATTCACATTTGTCAAATGTTGCATAAAGGTGTTAAAATATATTTAGCTAAGATACTAGCTATTAAATTAGGAATCCTAAAGAATTTAATGTGAATCATTTTAGCAATGCAAACTATATAATTTGTGATGTGATAAAAATGACATTTGATGGTTCAGAAATAAATGGCGTTCTCTTGTTATGCATGTATATATCCACTGTTTTCAAGAGCAGATAATGCATGATCATATTGTCATGAGAGACATCAAACTTGTGTTCATGTGTTTGTAAAAGATATGAACCAGGTTTAAGGCTGAGGTGCACGGGGAAAAATAAGAGTAGGTTGTACTATAAGAGGACTTTGAACCGTATTGACCCTGTGTGACGTCAAGGTCTGGCTCATCCTCCTCTTTTATCATAGGCTATATATGATGGAGTTGTGCACTATAACTACAAACCACATCCATTCATCTGCAGACTCTGACTCTCATAAACTTGTCGGATCGTCTTTGTCTGCAGATGTTAAAGCGCCTCATGCAGGACAGCTCTTTGGCTCCTGACTGTGGTAAGATTATTGAAAGGATAATGAGATTTGTTGAATATTCAGTGTTTGGTGTTGTAGATGAGAAAGTACCGTGCAGCAGGAATGACCCATATCATATAAGAATTTTAAGTTTGAAATGATAAAACTACCATTCGAAAGTCTAGAGTAAGTAATTTGTATTTAAAGAAATGAATACTTTGATTTAGAAAGGACAGTAATCAAAAGTGGCAGTAAAAACATAAGATTTCTGTTTCAAATAAATGCTGTTCTTTTGAATTTTGTTCATCAAATAATCCTGAAAAATAAAATGTATCATGGTTTCCACAAAAATATTCAGCAGCACAACTGTTTTCAACATTGTTGATAATCAGAAATGTTGCTTGAGCGTCCAACCAGCATTTTAGAATGATCTCTGAAGGATCACGACACTGAAGACTCAATGAATCTCAGTATACTGGATAAAATAGCTCGGTTTTACTAAAGATGGAAGTTTTATTTATTCATGTGTTTGTTTGTTTATAACCACAATGAAGTCAACATGGGGTGAATTTTAAATCATTTATCTAATTAAAATTCAAAGAAAAAAAAAAACTTTATCGGAAAAGGTTTGTTTCAACAGTCATCATCCTCCAGGAAGTGACATCATTTTGGAGGGAAAGCAGCAGTAAGTTTTTCTATGAATTGAATGGATTCAATATTTTGTGGTGCTGGTTGGCTTTTCACAATGTGGTCTGCATCATTTCAAAGCAGCTTTACAGGAAAATATTGCTGTAAAAATCCTTCTGTCTGAATAACAGTAAGGCCTGTGCATCCATCAAACTGTATCCTCCATATTTTAGTCTTTTAAAACTTTCAGACAAGACTTTACCTTTCAAGGCTAGCTTGACTGAGTTATGTTTTGCCATTGTTACTCCTGAAAGGGCTATTTTAATACACTGGACACTGGAATTCAACAATGTATTTTGCTAGTCAGACTTTTAACATTCCATGCTTGAGATAAAATATCACACAACAGGCATCTCGAAATCATGAAATACAGTCCCAAAAAACTAGTGTTAGATCTCTGTGGACTATAATTTATCCTGTGTGACCAAAACAAAATAAATGTTCCTTCATTTCTTTTCTTCATTTTCTTGCTACAGCATTATTTTAAGCAAGGTTCATTTTCATTTCACATTCACTTTAACAGCTTGTCACTTTTCTGAATATTGCCTTAAATGAAAGTGTTTTGAATTTATATGATCGATTAAGTATAGCTCTTTGCTCACTGTATGTTTAGAGCTATTCTAGTTCATTTTCAGGAAGCAGAGCTTCACTTCAGTCTTCATTGGGTCTGTGTAATTATGATTTAACTACAGATAATGATGCCCATCATATGATTTTCGATCTAGAATGGGACTGCAATAATTCTGACTAAAATATATATTTTGGTAAAATATTTACATCCAAAGGTGATAGAACTTCAAATCTGTTCCCCCATTCATAACAGCAACATACACTGTTACAGCGATATTGACAGACTTTCTTATTTTAAAACAGAGCCATTGTTTTTGCAGTAAACCCCTTTTTAATAAAAAGAAAAAAATTCTCATGCTGTACCGAAAACATACCAAATCATGGATTCAAAACTGAAGAAACATATTTCCTCGATGGAATAAAAATATAAAAAAGTATTTGGGTGACTTTATCTCACAATATTGACTTGTTTACTTACAATTGCAAGTTATACACTCGTAATTGTGAGTTTACATCTCTCAATTCTTACTACTTTTTTTTTTTTTTAGTTTGCATCTCGAAATTGACCTTTTTTTCTCAAAATTTTGAGTTTTCATCTCAAAATTCTATTTTTTTTTCATCTGAATTCTTAGTTTACATATAAGAATACTGACGTTTTTCTCTGAATTCCGAGTTTGCATCTCTGACATTTTATCTCAGAACTTTCAGTTTGCTTCTCAAAATTCTGACATTTTTCCTCTGATTAGTGAGTTTGCATCTCAAACTTATGACTTTTTTCCCAGAATTTTGAGTTTGCATCTTTAAATTCTGACTTTTTTCTTAGTATTCTGAATTTGCATCTTTAAATTCTGACTTTTTTTTCTTAGAATGTTGAGCTTACATCATTGAATTCTGACATTCTTCCCAGAATTTTGAGTTTGCATCTTTAAATTCTAACATTTTTCTCAGAAATTGGAGTTTACGTATTGCATTTCTCTCTTTTCTCTGAATTCTGAGTGTACATCTCAAAATTCTGACTTTTTCTCTTACAATTTTTAGCTTGCATCTCGGAATTCTTTTGCTCTCAGAATACTGAGTTTGCATCTTGCAATTTTGACACTTTTTTTTTTTTTTTTCTCAGAGTACTGAGTTTACATCTTGCAATTTTAATTGACTTTTTATCTTAAAATTCTGAGTTTTCTTGCAAAAAAAGGTTACAGTTACCTCTTATTTTTTTATTTCATGGGGACAATAAGCTTCCACAGGCCACAACCTGCAGCACCAGCACCAGTGTGAAATCAGACTGTATGTGACAGGAGCCGATAGGAACCTGATCCTGAGTGTCTACTCATTATTCACCTAAATCTTTTGCACAGAAGTAACAACATGTCAGGTTAGTGTGGGTCTCTCTCCTTCCCGTGTTCGCCATTCATTGAATCATTTATTGCAGCGGCCTATGAAAGCATCATCAATCTTGTTTCGTCTGATCTAATGTGCTGTCAGCTGCTCCGTGTCCCCTTGTCCAGTCTCTTAATTTAACCACTAATATGTTTCATAATGTCCTCTGGGCATGTGGAAGTATGGAGGTCATTATAGTTTGCAGCTGGCAGATGCGAGAGGAGGATTCGACTGGGATTTCACCAAGCAGAATCGCCATGTTTTCAATGCGAGAAAATAACACAAAAGACATTTTTGTTAAAAGAACAGCACAAAAATACAGCTACAACCACGACTTTATCATGAATGCAAGCGGTTGATCACAAGCAACTGGCTTTCTTCCAAACTGCATCCAGTGGAAATAGTTCCCAAGCCTCGTATGAAAGCATCTTTCAGTATAATTTTCTTCATAGAGATATGTGACAGACAAAAGCATGTTTCGTCTTTTTGGAACGATCCTATTTCCCCATGACCGTAATTAATTATTAACCGGTCGAAAAGCATGCTGGCATGTAACCAGCATCTCTACAACTGGACTGGCCTAACAGAAAGTTCAGCGGGAGCAGCATGTATCTGACAACTGGAAGTGACAGGGAAAGGATGAAATAGATTTATATAACAGCATTTTTGAGGTCATATGATTGTATAATATTCTTAAATATCAGCTTATGTCCATTGAAACACTGCAGGATATCTGCTCCAGAGAAAGGAACAGTATAGTTTCTTGTTGAAAGATTCTTGAATGCTCTGAAGTTTGGGAACAGATTTGGAGAAATGTAGCATTGCATCACTTGCTCATCAATGGATCCTCTGCAGTGAATGGGTGCCGTCAGAATGAGAGTCCAAACAGCTGATAAAAACATCACAATAATCCACAAGTAATCCACTCCACTCCAGTCCATCAGTTAATGTCTGGAGAAGACAAAAGCTGCATTTGTATAAGAAATAAATCCATCATTAAGATGTTTTAAACTTCAAACCATCACTTCCGGCTAAAATGCAAGTCCATAATCCATAATGACCTTTTTCACGCTTCCTCCAATGAAAAAGTGGTCTGATCTGAATCAGGAGAGAAATCTGCACAAATCAAGCACAGTCTACAAGCCAAAACAGCTCTAAAAAAAAATATGTGGCTGGATTTTTGATGTGAGAGACAACAGGAGATGGACTTTTTCTCTGAAGGAAGCGTTCTTATGAATTATGGAGTCGTATTTTATTCGGAAGCAACGGTTTATTATTTGGATTATTGTGATGTTTTTATCAGCTGTTTGGACTCTCATTCTGACGGCACCCATTCACTGCAGAAGCGAAGCAAGTGATGGAATGCTACATTTCTCCAAATCTGATGAAGAAACAAACTCATCTTGGATGGCTTGAGTGAGTGCATCTTTAACGAATTTTCACTTTTGGCTGAACTATTCCTTAAGTGTCATCTGTTTACTGAGGAATAAAGTTTGCTACCTAGAACAATTCCTCTGAAGTGCATCTGACTGACAGCTTGGCTTCCAAAGGTGGCCAGTGCCATGTATATAACTGTGTATATACATATGAGTCAGACAGAGCCTATGAGTGTAGGAGTGATGCTGGCAGAATGAGAACTTTGTGGAAAACAGCATGTACATAAATGTAAATACATCCTTCTCTATGTAACCTTACACTAATTATAGGTTTAATTTATTTTTTATTTTTACTTTTTGGGGGATTATGTTGTTTTTAGTGTAGGTCTTGCCAATAAAATGTTTTCTAATTTCTATGCATAAGAATTCTGAGGTTCTAAACTTTGCGAATGTGTGGATGTGGGTGGCATATTCTCTATCTATATTCTCTATATATCTGGCACAGCCCAATTTCAGCCAGCCTGAATTAAACTATTTTTAGTGATTCCTTCTGCCTTGTATTTTATTAGTATTAACTGTTGGGCACAAGTAAAATTGGAGGTGCATTATTTTATTTTCAAGATAAAAACTGAAGAGAGACAGTGGTGGGCTGCAAACGTCATTAAATTTGTAAGTGTGAAATTCTAGACAATTAAATATTTTAGATCTGAGAATAAGAATTTGGCTGCAATAGAAATTCATGTAACTTTTTCTATCATTAATTTTCATGAATTACTACACAACAACTTTTTGTGTGGTTGGCTATTTTAAAATTTCTGTTCTAAAAAAAATGCCAAATTAAATGTAATTATTTTGTCACAATCTGCTTCGTAATTCACAGCTACACTGGAAAAAAATTATTTCTTAGAATTTTTATTTCTGTTTTCCAGTAACATTCTTAAATCAAGATAAATTTTCTTGAGAAGCAAAATGACAAGATAAGAAGTCATTGTTTTCTGAGGAATATTAATATTTACTCATAAGATTATTTTTCTTGGCCCATTGGCTGATAGTTTTCTCATTTTAAGCCAAAACTCACTTAATTTTGATGCATTTTTCAGAAAACAAGACATATGTCATTTTGCTTCTCAAGTAGGCCTAAATATATCTTGATTTAAGAATGTTTAAATATTTGTAATGGAAAACAAGAGAAAAAGAAGATTTTTTTTTTTTTTTTTTTGGAGTGTAGCAAAGTTAGCTAAAGGTAAAGGCTAAACTATCTAAAAAAAAATGAACAAAAGTTTTTATAGATACAGTAATGTGGTACATAATATCATATTTTATCGATATACCGCTAGAAACCGATCGAACGCGCGAACGTACTGTTGTCATGGTTACCGTCGCTGCACTTAAATTCGCTAGCGGCTATTCGAAAAAACGCACTTTAAATAACCTGTAATCTAACTTTTTACTGAAAATCTTTTTAAAAACTGTATATACTTGTATGAAAAAATGTGTACTGTTTTTATGTGTAGGCTACTGTAAACACACCCCCTTTGGGGGAATTCAAGGAGTCATGGGGTCAGATCCTCCTAAACTCTCCTCATAATTCGTAAATCTCATTTTTAATCGTTTCCACGTTTAAAAGCCGTGAAAATCGCGACAGATAATCAGTTATGCGCTATATACTGCATTGGAATAACGTGCCGTTTGTAAAACAGCGCGCGTTCAGAACGTGTTGATGACGTGTCGTCAGCAGTCAAAGAGAAGAAAGCTGAAGTGAAGTCCAGCTGACTCTGACAGCTGCAGGTTCACTCGCATCTCTCCAGGAACTCCAGTCAGAGCGCGCGATGCTTTCTGCTGCGAAACTTCAAGGCGGTTTGACTCCCAAATAGAGAGGACCCGGCGCGTGCTTTCTCAGAGATCAGGGATCTGCAGCGGAGTAAATCAGCAGATCTCCGCGGAGCTCGCGATGTCGGCTGTGTTTGCGGTTCTGTGCGCGCTCTTGGTTCCGGTTGCAGCGGATCTGCGCGCGGTGAACTGCAGCCAGGTGAAAGACGCGCTCACTGACCTGGGTTACAGTGCTGCAGATGTTCCCACCGAGGAGACAGCAGGTATCACTCTCATCTGCTTAAACGCCGCTTAATGTGGGAGGCCGGGGCAAGTTGTCACACGGTCTGTATGTCAGTTTTGTTTTAAGTCAAAAGTCCGTGCTTGTTTTGCATTGGTTGTGTATGCTAGTTTCATACGTCTAGCTCAAAAACAGAATAATATAATATTTAATTCTATTCTGTTTAACTGTTTGGTAACAAGTGGACGCGGTAAAAGCGCTATATAATGAAGGTTGATTTGAAACGTCAGGTTGTCGCATATTTGTGACCCTGGAGCACAAAAGCAGTCATAAGTAGCACGGATATATTTGTAGCAGTAGCCAACAGCCAAAAATACATTGTATGGGTCAAAATGATCGATTTTTCTTTTATGCCAAAAATCATTATTATATTAAGTAAATATATTAACACTTATTTTTTGATTAGTAATATGCATTGCTAAGGGCTTCTTTTGGACAGCTTTAAAGGCGATTTTCTCAATATTTTAATTTTTTGCACCCTCAGATTCCAGATTTTCAAATAGTTGTATCTCAGCCAAATATTGTTCTATCCTAACAAACCATACATCTCAATTTCCAAAAATTGACCCTTATGACTGGTTTTGTCGTCCAGGGTCACATTTATAATGTAAATTTTTGCTTTGAAAAGCATTGCAATAGCTGTTTAAGAAGTTAATTGATTCATAATTGTCTTATTGTTTATTTAATTGAACACAATCGACTGTTTAATGACAAGTTCTATTGTGACAACTTTGACTGGAGACTTATTAGCATGAGCTAACTGTTAAACATTGATTTCCTGGGTAGTAATGACAGAAATGTTCCGTAGCATGTTAGTTCTTATTCTTCTATGGTTTGAGTTATTTGATAGTTATAAATGGGGAGATTTCAGTCACAGATGTTGAAGAAGTGTCCTAAAACTGTTGTAAGATTTGCTTGAAACAGAGTTCAGTTTCATTGATCTTGTTTGAATGAATGAGACTTTAGGGAACTATGTTATTTTGCATATTACCAGACTTCCTTTCATGCAGGTGGCACATTCTTAACACCAACATTTTGAATAGCTTATGTCAAGGTCTTGTGAGTCATGGCTTTAATTACTGGTTTGTTTTAAAAATACTGATCTCAAGGTTGCAGTAGGTTCCTACCAACTTTTAAACCAAACCTATGCCCTTGGTTTAACTTTATGTTGTGGTATGAGTGAGGTTGCAAGAATTCTAGATCCTAAAGTGAGTCATGGACCAAAAAAGGTTTAGAAAACCAAAAAAAAAAAAAGGCAAAAAGTGCATGCAACAATATTGCAGTAGTAGACTATTTAGTACAATTTGCGCGAGTTTGCATTATTATTGATTATAAAATGTTCACAGTAATGTCTGAAATGAGACAAGCGGCATATTTTGCTATTCACCTTTGCTGATTAGAAGGTTAGAAATCTAAGAGTTAGTTCCAGCACTGGACCTCCAAACTGAACCCCATAACCTCTTTGGTTGCTCTCAATCTTGTGCTTTTTGAGAAGATCCTTTCAACATCTCAGGTTAATTATTATTATTTTTTATTTTATTTCAATTTATTTAATTTTGTATTAATAAATTAATTAAATTTAATTTGCTGATAAGGCGAGAGATCTAAAATATCCCATCAACATATCAGCCTAAAAACCTTGTGGTGCACAGATACAGGTTCATTTTAGTTAAAGAAATAGTTCATCCAAAAATTACAAGTATTTTATTTTATTTTTTTATTTTATTGTTTATTTGATTATTTTGTTTTATTTTATTTTTATTTTTATTTTTGTATTTTTATTTTATTTTAATTTAATAAAAAAATTTATTTTATTTTATTGCTGATAATATGGGAAGTTAAAGAAATAGCTCATCCAAAAATGACACATCTTTTTATTTATTTTATTTAAATTTATTTTGTTTTTCATTTGATTATTTTGTTTTATTTTTATTTTTTAATGCATTTTTTTTAATTTAATTTAATTTAATTTAATTTAAATACATTTTTTTTATTGCCCATAAGAAGTTGAGGAAGTTAAAGGAATAGTTCATCCAAAAATGACTGATCTTTTTATTTTATTTTATTTTATTATTTAAATTTATTTTATTGTACTTTTCATTTAATTATTTCATGTTTTATTATATTTTTGTTTTTTTTATTTTTTGTTTTATTTTCATTTAATTTATTTTTTATTGCTGATAAGAAGGCAAGGAATCTAATAGATGAAATCTAAAACAAGTGTTTTGAGATCCTAAAATAAACATTGTGGTGTACAGAAACAAGTTCACTTTAGTTAAAGGAATAGTTCATCCAAAAAACTTTAATTTAATTTTATTGTATTGTATTGTATTGTATTGTATTTGCTGATAAGAAGACGAGAAACCTATGAGGGTCTCCAAATCGAACCCCATAACCTCTTTGGTTGCTCTCTCTATCCTGTACGTTTGGGAAGATCCTGTCAACATCTCAGTCTAAAAGCCTGGTGGTGCACAGAAACAGGCATCACACTTACAGCATCCAGCATCTGCTGGCTTGTCAACAGTGCTAAATGTGTCCTCTGCTCCTGAGGTTCTCAACAGCTCTTCCCATATATTTAAATCAATGTTACGAGGCCTCGTCGCATGCCAGACTCCTGCAGACACGCTGAAAGCCCAGTGTGTGCAAACAGGCCTCCAGCCGCTGCTTGTGTTCCAGTGTGGGTGTGTTTTCTCAGATGCATGAAGGGATTTTGTTTAACTAAACTGATGTTTGGTGTAGGTGAATGTGAAAGTGTGTGTCTGGTGCTGTTCTCAGCCGGACCCTGTAATTTCTCACCCGCGCCTCAGAGGTCAACCAAAAGACTGAAATAACGCTGTTGACATTTTGTGACCTCCTTGACTTCATGATCAGAGATAGAATTGCTGTTGATGGGCGAGAGGTTTTCGTCTGGAAGCGTGCAGTCTAACAAATCACTGTCAGGAGAGTCATTCATCAACAGGGTCGCTGGCTGGCATTATTTTAAAGTCGACATTGCCCCTGTTGACCTTATTAATACGCTTTCCTATGCTTTTCATGTTGATTTTATTACAGAGCCAACAGAAAATTAACACACAAATATACACGTGTCATATCTTCATGCAGATTAAAAATATACAGCCTGAGGTGGTTTGATTAGCACTGGTTTAAAAAATATCTATTTTTTTTTTTATTATTTTGAGCCTTAAATAGACATGGAATTGGAAAACTGCCCCTTTTCCTTGGAAACAGTTGGCCAGAAATGGAAACGAAGGTCAAAAATGAGATGTGCACAGACAAGTGATAATACGATTTAGTTTTAGTAAGAGGATTGAGCGTGATAGCCTTTTCTGTGTGCAAATGGAAAAGTTTTTTATTTTATTTTTATTTTATTATTGTTATTATTATTATTATTGTTAATTTTCTTTACATTTTTTTTATTTTTTTTATTTTTTTACTTCTTGTTTTCTTTCTTTTTCTTTTTTTTATTTGTTTTTTTTTTAAATATTTTTACAATTACTATTACATTTATTATTTGGCAGACAATTATTATTTAGCAAATGTTTCATAATTTTATCCTAAGCAACTTTCTGTCCATCGTAGCTCTACATGATAAAGTACAAGAAATTAGTAAGTAAGAGAATTGAGCGTGATAGCCTTTTCTGTGTGCAAATGGAAAAGTTTTGTAGCTGGAAATAGCAGGTTCACTTTAGTAGAAGACCTAGTTCACCCCAAAATTATTTTATTTTATTTTATTTTGTTTTATCTTATTTTATTTTATTAGTTTTTTTGTATTTTAGTTTTTATTTTTATTTTAAATAATTGTATTTTTTATTTTAGATTTTTAATTTTATTTTTTTATTTAATTTAATTGATCTATTTTTAGAATGTATGTATTTATATTTTATTTTTTTATTAAAATATAATAATGACTTGGAAACTTTTGAACCCAAATTGAGCTCGCATGAAATATGCAACTCCAAAACCAAACAAAAATATGGAAATAACCGATTGCTGAGACAATCTGTGAGCTCTGCTGCCCACATGAACAGCCACAACAAGACGAGAGAGGACTGAAGTGAATGTAAATGCTTTCTTTTATTAGACTCAAAGAGAGTCGCCCATCAGCCATCATAATGAGAGATTCTGTGGAGTGACTGACAATCAGGTTGATTGTGGACTCACTTTGACGGGTCGTCATTTCAACATGAAGGACTTGGACGCCCCCGTTCAGTGACTGACTGTTTGTTTCCATCTCATGCATCTCTTCTGCTCACCAAGGCTGCATTTATTTGATCAAAAATACAGTCAAAATTGTGAAATAATATTACAATTTAAAATAGCTGTTTTCTATGTGAATATGTTAAAATGTAATTTATTGTTGTGATTTAAAGATGAATTTTCAGCAGTCTTCAGCGTCACATGATCCTCAGAAATCATTCTAATATGCTGATTTGCTGCTCACAAAACATTTCTTATTATTATCAGTGTAAAATTGGGTTGCTGTGTCTCTCTCTGGTCTGTAGGAGATGATCTGCGGGTTTGCGCTCCTCAGAGAACCTGCTGTAACGCAGAAATGGAGGAGAACTTCAGCCAGAGAAGCTCACGGGACTTTGAGAAGCTCATGGACGACACGAGCGAAGAGCTGAGGGACATGTTTATGACCAGACATAAAAGGTTTGATGGTACGATTTGTTCTTTAATGTTCATTGATTAATTGATGTCAAATTATTATGAGACTGTTTCAATTTAAAATCCGTTTATATAGTGGAATAAGGGATTATTAACCCTATAAATCCCACATTTCGAAGGCCTATAAATGATGATCAGCATGATTGCTGTTAAACCTGTTTCACTCAATCTACTCTGCCTTCTGTCGTCTGATTGATAGATTATGCTTTTTTATCAAGTAAAAGCTTTTTTAGTGTAATTGTACAAGCGTCCAGCTTAAGCTGCTGCTTCATGTGTCTTTCTGTTGTCAAATCTTTACTGGTTTTTATCAAGTAAACAGAATAACTGTAATAATTTTGTCAGAATAACTGCTTACTGGACTGAAGCAGCTCGGCTTTACTTGATTCTCCGTCAATCATTTTTGAAAATTCAGTGCCTCTCAAATCTGATCATCAGGATCTTTTGAGGAGCGTTTGTTTCCAGAAGCTTCACTTTCACTGTTCCTCAGCGGAGGAACGATCTTCATCTCACATCTTCTGAGGAGCGTTTATTTCTTCATCTCTCAATCAGCATTGCATTGCATTATATGTTTGGATCATTTACATCTCATCTTACTAAGACATATTATTGGAGATATAGATTGACCACTGATATTTAGATCATTTTATGCAAGTATCTGCTGTACTGTTATAAAGATCTCATTGATTTACATTACAAACAGCAGAATTTCATTTTACTTTTTGGCCATATAAATATCAGCATCTGCTCCAGATTGCATAATTAGAGATTCAGTGCATTGGAAAATGAGTCACATGGTAAAGAGCCTTAAAAACACATTACTGTTCAAAAATTAATTGTTTTGTTCAGTAAGGACGCATTAAATTGATCAAAAGTGACAGTAAAGATATTTATAATGTTGCAAAAGATTTCTGTTTCAAGTAAATGCTGTTCTTTTGAACTTTCTATTCATCAAAGAATCCTGAAAAATAAAATGTATCATGGCTTGCACAAAAATGATTGGCAACACAACTGTTTTCAACACTGAGAATAATCAGAAATGTTTCTTGAGCCGCAAATTAGAATATTAGAATGATTTCTGAAGGATCATGTGACACTGAAGACTGGAGTAATGATGCTGAAAATACAGCTTTGATCACAGAAATAAATTACATTTTAGTATATATTCACATAGAAAAAAGCTAATTTAAATTGTAATAATATTTCACAATTTTATTTTTTAAATAATTTATATACTGTATATATAATTAAATAAAATTTTGTATTTTGATAATACAGCATTTTTGATCAAATAAATGATGAGCATAAGCGACTTCTTTCAGAAATTTAGACGTCTTAAAGCCCCCAAACTCTTGAATGGTACTGTAAATTCACATTAGAGTTTAAGTGTTAGCCGGAAGAATTTTTATTTATTTATTTTTTACTTGTTTTTCTTTTCTTTCTTTTTTCTTTTCTTTTTCTTTTTTTTTTTTTTTTAAATTTTTTTACATTTTTACAATTACTATTACATTTATTATTTAGCAAAGGTTTCATAATTTTATTCTAAGCAACTTTCTGTGCATCGTAGCTCTACATGATAAAGTACAAGAAATTTTTAATATTTAAATGTTTACATTTTGCTTATTTTTCATGACATTTTTAATTAATTTTATTACTTTTACTGTTTTAACTATATTTTATTTTTTGTTTTATTTATTTATTTATTTACATTTTTACAATTACTATTACATATATTATTTGACAGACAAATATTATTTGGCAAAGGTTTCATAATTTTATCCAAAGTGACTTTCTGTGCATCCTAGCTCTACGTGATAAAGCACAAGAACCTGTGCTGTATGATTATATAGCACAACCTTGTGTGCCTTTATTGCTTTTTACAGTTTTGCCATATTAAAATATTAAAGACAAACATTTATTGCAACATCCAGAACCAGAACGATCAGTTTTGTAATTCCCAGCATGTTTCAGTGTGAATAAGTACCCTGTTTACAGTGACATTAAGAATTCAGAGGTTTCATCATGCGCTGTGATGATCGGGACGTACAAACAAAAGAGTGCTGACGAGTTTGTCAGGGAGAATGTGAGCAACACTGTGCTGCGCTGCATTCAAATGAACATAATGGCATTGAGACGGACCTCATGAAGAAACACTTCACAGAAGAGAGTGAAGAATTATCTGTGCTCATCAAAACAGTCCGACTCTGCGATTGACCCTTCAGTTGCTTACAGTTTCAGTCTTTACAGAGCGTCCCGAATGAATGAATGCTCAAACTGATGTGTGCCAGATTAAAGTGTGATATTGCAAAGCCATTCTTCTTTAAAGAAAGAAATAGTTTAGTTATGCATTAAAAGGATTTGACTGCAGAGACCGAATCAAAAGTGAGACACAAACACAAAGAAAAGAGAAAAGCCTCATATGAAAGCAATTAGAGCTGATTTGTGAACAGAACTATTCTTAACATTACAGCACATTCACTTTGCTACTTTAGCGGAAAGTCATTAGATTCTCTCATGAACAGCTTAAAGGTGAATCAACATTCATCTAAAACAGCATTTATAGATCGCTAAGCATTTAAACTCATCTCTGGGTTATCTACAAGCACTTAAATGTAAAGCTAAGTCAGTTTTGTTTTCTGCATTTCTTGATTTCTATCTTATTGAGATTTAATTCGATCTCAAAAAAACTGAATGTCTGTCTTGAGCAATTCAATTTATTTATATTTTAGCTGAATGTCAACTATTTTAAATACTTTTTAACAAAACAATATAATTGCTATGTGAAAATCATAGCAATGAAAAAATTACAGTTTTAAAATGGCTAAGTTTACATTTTTTTTCCTTTTAAGCTCTTGGTGAACTTATATAAATTAATTCAATAAATTGAGTTGATTTACTTGCAGTAATATCATCTGGTATTTTCTTTCAGCTGTCTTCTCAAACTTTGTTTTTTTTTTCCCTGCCTTGTAAATGCGTTAAATTTCAACATATTTTTCATAACAATCTCTAAATATGCAACAAAAATGAACCAAACTCACACTGAATTCTCATTATGAATGTGTTTTCATTTAAATGAATTAAGAATAGCTTCACTCAATAACACATCAGTTTACTTACTAATACTGAAGAATTCAAACTACACTGAAAACCATTTTCAGTCAGAAATTGCTAGTAAATATTTTACAAATAATTACAAAGAAACAGTGAGTAACACATTGAATTAAACATAAAATTTTGAAGTAAAAACTGAAATCTTGTGCTCCAATAATCTTTACTTCATTTACAACTTCGAGAAACCAGCTAAATCAGTCCATTTTCTCATTTATGACCCTAGAGTAGACCACAAAACCAGTCTTAAGTAGCGCGGGTATATTTGTAGCAATAGCCAAAAATACATTGTGTGGGTCAAAATGATCGATTTTTCTTTTATGCCAAACATCATTAGGATATTAAATAAAGATCATGTTCCATGAAGATATTATGCAAATTTCCTACAGTAAATATATCTAAACTTAATTTTTGATTAGTAATATGCATTGCTAAGGACTTCTTTTAAACAACTTTAAAGGCGATTTTCTCAATATTTAGATTTTTTTTACACCCTCAGATTCCAGATATTCAAATAGTTGTATCTCAGCCAAATATGGTCTTACCTTACAAACCATACGTCAGTGGAAAGCATATTTATTCAGCTTTGTGATGCATAAATCTCAGAAAAATTGACCCTTATGACTGGTTTTGTGGTCCAGGGTCACATTTTTAAAGGACTGTAAAAGCTGTATTTCATGCTTTAACAGAGTTCTTCTTGGAGTTGCTGGAGAGCACCGAGCGCTCTCTGAACGAGATGTTTCTGCGCACATACGGGAAGCCCTACTTGCAGAACGCTGAGGTCTTCCAGGGCCTGTTCGCCGAGCTGAAGCGATACTACACAGGCGGCAACGTCAATCTGGAGGAGATGCTGAACGATTTCTGGTTGCGTCTGCTGGAGCGCATGTTCCAGCTCCTGAATTCCCAGTATCTCATCACCGAGGACTATCTGGAATGCATCGGCAAGTACATGGAGCAGCTTAAGCCCTTTGGAGACGTTCCCAAGAAGCTGAAGTCTCAGGTTACCCGAGCGTTCATCGCCGCCCGCACCTTCGTCCAGGGCCTCATGGTTGGACGGGAAGTGGCTAACAGGGTTTCTAAGGTGAGCTAAAGTGGTGTTCATAAAGTGGTGCTAACTGCCTTTTCAGACTGATTCGTGCTTGTGATTTTATGAGAAAAAAATGAAACCTGTAGCATCTGAGAGTATGAACTGCATTCAGTATAAGTGAGGGTAACATGCAGAGCTCATTCATGCATGAGGTTTGAAAAAACAGTTATATCAGAGCATATGTGTTTAGGGCCCTTTGAAATCTGTTTTACTTTTTTCCCAAAATCCATTGTTTAGTATAAATTTTTCTGGATTCCGTTTTAATAGTTAAATTAAATGTAAAGCATGTCTACGTAATTGAAATCATGAAAACTTACAGAATTTATTAAAAGTTTAATAAATCTAATTTTTTGGGCCCTTTGAAACGTTTTTTTTTTTTTTCTTCGTCTTTTTAGTTTCAATTTTATTGGATTTTTTTCGCCTCCATTTTAATTTTTCTGGATTCCGTTTTAATGGTTAATTTAAATAAATAAAAATGTCTAATCAATTGAAATGATGAAACTTACAGAATTTAACAGTTTATTAAAGTTTTATAAATTAAATTTTTAGACCCTTATGAAGTCTGTTTTATTTATTTCCTTTTTTCAGTTTAAATTTTACTGGGTTCCGTTTTTTTCCATTTAAATTTTTCTGGATTTCATTTAAATGGTTAAAATAAATTTAAAGCATGTCTAATTAATTGAAATCATGAAACTTATAGAATTTAACAATTTATCAAAATTTTACAAATTAAATTTTTAGACCCTTATGAAATCTGTTTTTTTTGTTTTTTTTTTTTATTAAAAATTTGAATTAATTAAAATTAAAATGTTAGGGCCCTATGATTTTTTTTCCATCTTTTCAGTTTAAATTGTACTCTATTATTCCATTCTGTTATTTTTTTTTCAGTTTTAATGTTTCTGCATTCTGTTTTTATGGTTAAGTTAATGTTGTTGTTTTTTCCCCCAAATTCCATTTTTTTTCCATTGAATATTTTTTTTCCCCCATTCATCAGTTGAATTGCGTTATACTGTAAATTCCATTATTATGACTGGATTCCATTCGCATTTTCCACATTGTGGGAATCGAGCCCTATTGTATCACTCTAAAACCGTCATTTAGAAATACATTAAACCTGAGTGCTAGTTTGCTGGTCTTACCTGATTTAAGATAATTTAGCTGTTCCTTTGGCCTGGAAAAGCTGGTGTTTAACTGGTTTAGCTATAGTTGATTTCTCATAAGGAGCTCTAATATACCTGGAGAGACAGATCCACATGACTTTTACAACTATGGTTTATAAAAAATGAGATTTCTCTATATATTATAGATCTCCTGCTCTACCATCACATGCTGATACACAGTACTGAATCACAGGAAGGAAAATGGCGACAGAAATTGGGTTTCTGCATTTACGGCTCTTGTTGGTTTAAGGATTAGCAGCTTCTTCTGAATGAAGTGTATTATTGACTCAGTTGAAGGTCACTGCTCTAAATGCACAGCGCTGTGTGTGAGCTCAAATGGAGAAGGTTCATTGTTTTAATGGCCTGATTTACTCACCCTCATTTTCCAAACGCATGACTTCATTTCATATGTGAAGAGCAAAATGAGATGTTAGGCAGAATGTCTGAGCTGCTCATAACAAAAATGCATGGTCATTTAAACTGCAAAGCTACAGGGTTATTACATTTCATTGCCTGTTTTTTTGTGTATTGCAAATAGTTGCAAAAAGCGACAGTTCTCATTTTCTCATTAAGTTATAATAAAATTAAATAACTAAAACATAAGAAATCTATTTGGACAAAAAAATAAATAAAAATGACAAAAACAACAAATTTACTAAATCTTTAAATTAAAATGAGAACAGATAATCTAAAAATGAAATAAAATTCAGAATATACTTCCTTTTTCTTACTTTTTATTTTTAAGAATTTCTACCCAATCATATATATTTGGGCTTGGCATAACGAGAAAAATAGTGTTCTTGTTAAAAATGCCAATGAAGTTTAAGTTACATTTGATTGTGACCTAAAAATAGTGTGGAATCTGAAATATGTCTTCTTCATTTTATGTCATCATAACTTTATTAATTTTGCATTTATCAGAGACCTAAAATGTTCTGTTTGTTTCCCGTTTTAAATTACATTTTGAATCCTGGATGTTTGGACCCAATATGTGTGTTTATTTCTATGCTGCCTTAAAATTTGGTTAGAAAGTTGTGTAAATACCAGAATTAATCAGCTTAATAATAATTCATTTGGATTAAGTCTACTTAAATTTTTTGTTTTAACTTATACAGTATATTTATAATTTATTTTGGTTCTCAAAGGTTTCATGTGAAATTTGAGGAACTTGCATGAGCAACTTGACATTTTTCACTAATGTATGTCATCATCTTAGAGTATGACACTATGATAGTTTGTGTCTTAAATGATGAGTGTCCTTTCATAGAACATTTGTTATTATTATTTCCATCCATATGCATCAAATGAACTGCATGTGTCATCTTCTGTCCGCAGGTCACCATGAGCTCTGCGTGCGTCAGCGGCTTCACTAAAATGCTCTACTGCTCGTACTGTCAGGGTTTGTTCACGCTGAAGCCCTGCAACAACTACTGTCTGAATGTGATGAAGGGCTGCCTGGCCAATCAGGCCGATCTGGACCCCGAATGGAGCAAATACATCGGTAAGAGCCTCTTCATACCTCTAACTAAATGAATTAAGTGCATGTCAGTCGGAAATCTGAACCGGAATTGTTGACTTTCTTATAGGGCTGGGGTGATAAATCATATCTTATCGAGATCATGATAAAATTTGTTAATAAAGATGATAGGTTCTGGTCATTTTCATATGAATTCATCACACAGCAGAAATAAACACAGTCATTGCATGTGTGATATGTGTGAAAGGATGGCGAAGTTTCGTCTGATGCACAAACTCAAACTCAGCTGACGCTCGCGGTGTTTTAGCATCTGCGTCTCGATATATGAAGACATGAACACATATATGAGGACAAGTCACTTCACCTGCTTTTCATCATTTCATTTGAGGAAAACTCATAATATATACACACAGAAACTCAAAGATCTTCATGAATAAAAGTAAAAGTAAAAATAAAAGTCTTTTGGTATAAAAAGTAGACAAATGTAAATATATTACTATTGTATACTAAACTGTACCTCTCAAAGTTGTTACAATATTATTATTTGTAAGGAATATCATACAGCCAAGAATTTTTTCATCCATGTTTTAAATGACACAGTTCTGTTGTGTAGCATCTTATTTGATAAAAAATAAAAATGCAGTGGTTCATTGTAAATTAATTGCTATATTTCATTTAATTATATTTAAAACAAAAAAATGATTAATTTGTTAAAGTTTTATTAATGAATTTAATTAGACACCATTTTTGATGATGCATTTGTATTAAATCATAAAACACAGAATCCCCCCCTTCCCCCCCCAAAAATAGAACACAATTTTGAAAAATGAAAATGGATTTCAAGTTGGATTTCAATATCTAGTGTATATATATGTGTATATATATATATATATATATATATATATATATATATATATATATATATATATATATATATCTGTTTTTATGAGCTTTTATGTAATTTAGTTGAATATAAAATGTTCATCATTTTGGTTTACACAGTTTTAACATTTTAAAGTTAAAAATGTTTTAACTAATAAAGTTAATGTGATGCATATTAGTTAGTGATTCATGAATGAAACATGAATGAGCTTTAATAATAATAAACCAAATGCTTTGTAAATACACAATTTATTGTCAATTAATCCAATTTCTTATATATAAATCTCATACATTTTAATTAATTGACTTGTTAGTTCCACAGATAATTAAATAAACCAAGTTACTTTTTTAAGAGAAGACATTACAGGCAAAACAGTTTTTTTCGTGCATTGGTACATTTTGAGATTTTAGGCTATTTTGCTTCCATAACATGTTATTTCAGACTAGCTTTACTATTGTTATTACTATTGTACACTAAAATGTTATTCTCAAAATAATAATAATAATAATAATAATAAAAACAATATTTATGGAATATCATGCAACCAAGTTATTTTTTCATCCATGTTTTAGTTGACACAGTTCTGTTGAGCAGCATCTTATTTGACAAAAATGCAATGTTTTTGTTGTAAATTAATTGCTGTATTTTATTTTATATGACATTTTAAAAGATTGATTAAATTGTTAAAGTTTGAATTCATCTGAGTTCATTTTATTAGACACTGTTTTTGTATACATTTGTATTGAATCATAAAACACAGAAATCAAAATAAATAAAAATAAAATAAAACAGAAAACACAGAATTTTTAGGAAATAAAATGATTTCATTGGACCCTAAATTAAAAATATCTCACTCGGTGTAGTTTAATTGTGAACAAACAAGTTATGTTTACATTCATTCTCAAGGTCTAACAAACATGCATTTTCTTTTCTTATTGATATTAATATAATATTTTTGGCCATATCGCCCAGCCCTACTTTCTTACAATTCCCATCCCGACTCATATGTGACGTATTGTTTCAACTCAGCATCTAAAACATTCTCTGTGCTATTTAAAATAAAATCTGTACATTTTACTGCCTCTCGCCAAGGCAGCAGAGCTGTAATATGAATCTGGAGAAGCTGTGAAGCAGTAAAGGACATGCATACTGACATCTGCTGTAAGATGCTCATCAAACTGCTGGTTGCATGACTGACAGCGAACACCCACAAACCTGCTCAAGACAATCTGTACAAGATCTGAGCACTTTTATTCACTGGCCAACAGCTTCCCTGCAAATCACAGCAACATGAGCCAGAAACCTGCTCTGCTTCACTATAGTATAGTTCACTCCACCTTAGTGTGAAGGTTCGCATTCATTCAGGTCATTGCACTGTGTTGTCTGTTTATTTAAGAATATTTTCCCCAAAATAAGGTTAATGAGTTACTCCAAATTTCACAAAAAGCTCATGGACGTAATTATAAAATAAATCAGACACTGAATTGAGTTGCTGTTTTTGGCCAAGTACACACTGCAGATAAATTCAGTTGTCAGTTCACCTTTCACTCCTTAATCGCGTTCTGTACACACATAATTCACTAAAATACAGGAGTGACAACCGCATTCAACAACCGCATTAACTCCCGAAAAATACAGGTAGTGACAACCGCATTTACAGAAATTCTACGCATTGTGTACGGAACTGAACTGAACAACTAGTGTTAATGACGTATTTAAACACGCATCAGAAATGTGTCTCGTCTGTATGTGAGATGCAAGAAAATTACTGTCAAAGAAGTCATAATCTTAACACATTTTGACACGGTTGTGCTCATGAGCCCTGCGGTAAAGTGTCAGTGTTGCCAGATCTGCATAGAAAAAAAAAAACAACCAACAAGGGCAAGCACAAAAACATTTAAAAAAAAAAATATTTCTCACATCCGCAACAGACCACTTTACTAACTCCATAAAGTGCCTAGCTTTATAAGCTAAGACCAAACAACATGCCTAAAAGTGCTTGTAAATATGAGGACATGGCAACACTGCAAGACAGCGCTCTCTAAAGCAGCCTCCCGAGCAGAAACAAAACGTGTACGTGGCATTTGTCTCTTCTGATTAAGATTCATTCACTTGTTTGCCAGTGTATCACACAGAGAAATTTTGGTCAGATTTTTTAATGTTTATCTAATCTCATTTTGTTTGTGACCTTTCTTTCTGTTTTAAAGATGTTTTCTTTGGATCGTTTGACTACTCAAAAGAGAATTTAGGAAAATATAACTTAATTAATTTGTGTTTCCTGGTAGCTAAATTTCACATGCATAAACAAATCTGGCTCTAAACCTCTCTTTTCCTGATCTGAATCAAATGATCCACGAATCATCATTTCAGATTGTGACATCGGAACGCAGATCGCGAATCGTTCAGTGTGTGAAATGATTTGCAAACTCTCTCCGAAGTTCCAATCTGAATAAAAAGATTCACGAAACTGCTCCGAAGTTCCAATGTAAATGAAGTGATTCACAATACACTAACCGATTCGAGCAGTTTTAAACAGTGAATCATTTTGTGATGCTGTGATTTAACTGATTCGAAGTTTCCAAAAGCCACATTTCACCCATCACTATACGTGCTTTTTAAAAATCATTGCAATCGATGTCGAAATTCGAATATGAATGGCTCTTTTGATCTGGTTTTTGCTAGTGAATCACTTGAACTGATTCATCGAAGTGACGAGTTTAAATCAATCGGAGCAGTTCCAGTGTAAATGACTCACTCAATTGAACCGGGTTGCCTGTTCCTGTTTTTGTGTCTTCAGCCATGTTTACACGACTCTGTCAGTACTGCTGCTGGCTTAACTCGCTAGTTTCACGACATTAACTGAAATAAGAGAAAAAGTATGATGTTTTACAAATAAAACATCCATATTTCCATTCCAAAGATAACATCCAACACAAATCTACAAACTTAATCAGGTGAGGTAACCGGTGTACTGCTAACTAGTGAAAACACTCCATTAATATGACGAGCTGCAGCTCAAAATACATGTTAGATGGAAACATTGTGCATTATGATTATGATTATGAGTTTGTAGCTTAATTCACTATATTTGAAATAGTTTGATCACTGCAGTTCATTTCCTGACAGTTCAGTAGAAGATCAGTTGAAAGCACCCAGTCATCTCATACCATTGAAGTGAATGTTCGGTTTATCAGTATATACTGTAATAATTATTTGAGAAATTATTGTTGTATCTGATTGTATTAATCTATAGAGTGATAGTCAATGTAAAAAGAGCAAATAGGAGAAGCAGATGAACACAAAAAAGAATAATAGCTACAGTGGCCAATTGACTTCATTCAGTGTTCAGAGGTATCTTGTGGAAATGTATGTAATTTAGTGCATATTTAATTAGATAGTGCTCATTTGCATATTTTAGCATAACATTGCAGAAATACAAAACAATTGTCTTAATGTAGTGTGATTAAAAGGCTATAGTATGGTGATCTATTAGTTACTTTTTTCATCCTATTCACCTGTAGTGTTTTGTCTTAAATTAAATTTCACAATTAACAGATTAATGCTGATTCTGAGGAATTTAAACAAATGCATTTTGAAAACATGATTATTTGAAAAATCAAGCAGATGCAAGTGTTTAATAAAAGCTATGCTTTGATTAGTTTGTGGTTCCTTTAGTGTTGCACTAAAAAAACATAGCAACAGCATTCAGGTTTGAAACAACATGAGATTGAATAAATAATGACAGAATTTTAATTTTAAGGTGAGCTTTCCTGTCAGTGTAGAAGAATTTGTGCCATTAAACCTGACATGTTCGCTATTGGAGTTTTATTATGGTTTGAATTGGGTTCAATTGCTGGGATGAAGATTTTACAGCAACGTACTTCAACATATAAGAGCATACAGTGACCAGCTGTTGTGTTGAGCTCATGCTAGGAAGGCAGTTTAGGAATTTTTCTCTCCGTTTATTCTAGGCAGATCTTGGGCAACCCTTTGGTTTGGCTTAGATGGGCATTGCGGGGCGTTTTTAACATTGCTTCCATAGAGTGGTCTGTGTTCAAATGACTTGGCTGGAAGGGGAAGTTCGGTTGCCTGGTGTAACCCTGGACCCAGAGTCATATCGAGGGGAATTATTCTCAAAGCTGACCGCCAGTTCTTGTCGCAAACAAGAATTTGCAAAGGGATGATTCGGGTGTCTGTGCCTTTAAACTGGACCTGTTATTAATGGAGTAATGAAAATGAAAATTTGCTGAAAATGTACTCCCCCTCAGTCCATCCAAGATGAAGATGAGTTTATTTCTTCATCAGATTTGGAGAAATGTATCTTTCCATCACTTGTTCACCAATGGATCCTCTCCAGTGAATGGGTGCCGTCAGAATGAGAGTCCAAACATCTGATAAAAACATCACAAGTAATCCACACCACTCCAGTCCATCAGTTAAAATCTTGAGCCAAAAGCTGCACGTTTATAAGAAACAAATCCATCATTAAGACATTTTTAACTTTAAACTGTCGCTTCTAGGTTAAATATGAGTCCATAATTCATAATAACGCTTCCTCCAGTGAAAGAGTCCATCTCCTGTCATCTCTCACATCAAAATCCAGCCACATATTTGTTTAGAGCTGTTCTGGACTGTTTTGTCTTATAAATGGTGCTTGATCTGTGCAGATTTCTCTCCTGATTCAGACTAGACCACTTTTTCATGGGAGGAAGCATTATTTGGACTTGTTTTTAAGCAGCAGTTTGAAGTTCAAATGTAATGTTAGATTTGTTTCTTACAAACACACAGCTTTTGGCTTCATAAGATATTAACTGATGGACTGGAGTGGTGTGGATTACTTGTGGATTATTGTGATGTTTTTATCAGCTGTTTGGACTCTCATTCTGACGGCACCCATTCACTACAGAGGATCCATTGGCGAGCAAGTGGTGGATTGCTACATTTCTCCAAATCCGATGAAGAAACCTGAGGTTGAGTGCATTTTCAGCATATTTTCATTTTTGGGTGAACTATTCCTTTAACCAGTTAGCTAGATATATAAAAAAATGGCTTTTAAGTAACCAGCAACATTCATTCAGAAAAGAGAAAACTGACTGTAGAAGACTAGTTACACTAATGCCATTAAATTATTCAGCTGAACTCAATTATTCCTATCGAATTCTTCTGAAACCAAATAATCTGAGCTGCTGTCCACATTCAAGCTGTGTACTCTTACTGCATGTCATCTATTGACTCATTTGTGTCTGTTTTTATTTCTAAAAATGTTCCTCAGGGAAATCTCAGCCCCACAAACACAGTGTTTGCAGCATGTTGTGCCAGTGTGACTCTGGCAGGATTGTCGACAGAAATAGATGTTGAGCTCTAGTCCGGCCGAGCTTCCATTCACAGAACTGAAGTGACATGCAAATACGCTGAATTTAAATTCAGTGCAAATTATTTTCAGCAAACAGTTCATCTTGGAGAGCTGCATTGCAAAATAGGTGTGTTTGGAAAACCAGGAGGATGTTACAAGACGCGAATATTTTTAGAACATGCTGCAAGCTGCACATTTATGCAGTGAGGATTTTAGTGGTAGTGCATGTAATGAAATTAGTGCTGTCGATCGATTAAAAAATTTACTAATTAATCACACATTTTTTTCTGAAATGAATCACAATTAATCCCACCTAACATTAAAGTTTTTAGATATACTTTTATATTCCAATAATTTCAAATTGATGTAGAAACAACATAAAGACAGTATATTTTTAATATTTGTTTAGTGTCATCTTTTATTATGACTGAAGGCGAGTATCACTGTTACCAATACTACTGATGTCTCTAGGAAATCTTTTTTTCCTAATATTTAACCATTGACTATATCCATTCAACATGACATAAAATAATTGAGAGCAATTCAATTTTAACATTTATTAGGCTTTAAAAAATAACAACTTCTAATTTTAGTAAACTTAAAACAATCTTCACATAAACCCATTATAATAAATGTCATATTTACCTGTGCCCTTTAGCAAGTAGGAAATATACAGAAATTTAATAAAGTTATCAAACACTAAATTCAAAATTAAATATAGATAAATTCTTAAAGCTACAAAAATTATTGATTTCCTCTTTTTTTCTTTTGATCTTTGATTAAACAGCAGCTGGCTTATTAGGTTATTTGGCTGCTATTACTTTAAGAGCTGCCGCTGCTGAATGTGACGCAGATCTGACACGCATGCTTGTAGTTTCATTTGTGCTTTAATATGAAATGATACAGGCTACAGTGTGCGCCGCCATATTTGTGCATGCAATTGAAGAGCACGTGCTACGAGCACAGTATAACAGCAGACAGGACAGGTAGATTCGTTTTTACTGACATATGGCCTGACAACATCTCATCTGACTGCAGATCACTCACGTTCTACTGAAGCTCCTCGTCACCTGTACCGTTTTCGCACTTGTTTGACTCGCTCCTGGCGCAGTGATGTGATCGTAAAGAAGCTCTGCGTCTAAATAAATGCAATTTTTGTCAAGAAAAAAGAGACAGAAGCAGCAATTGTGAGTGGGGTGGCCAAACCTAGCCCTGCCCTGAATTAATTGCGTTAAATATTTTTAACGCAATTAAACTGTAAAAATGAATAGCCTGCGTTAACACGCTAATTTTGACAGCACTAAATGAAATATACTGAATTAATTTCATGGTAATTAAATGATTAGCTCACCCAAAAATTAAAATATGCTTAATGTGCTCACCCTCAGGCCATCAAAGATGTAGATGAGTTTGTTTGTTCATCATATTTTGAGAAATATAGCATTCCATCACATGCTCACCAATGGATGCTCTGCAGTGAATGGGTGCCGTCAGAATGAGAGTCCAAACAGCTGATAAAAACATCACAATAATCCACAAGTAATCCACACCACTCCAATCGATCAATTAATGTCTTGTGAAGCCAAAAGAAACAAATCCATCAAGATGTTTTTAAATTCAAACCATTTATGAGTCCATAATGCAAAATAACGCTTCCTCGAGTGAAAATATCCATCTCCTGTTGTCTCTCATATCATAATCCAGCAAAATATTTGTTTAGAGCTGTTTTGGCTTGTAAACGGTGCTTGATCTGTGCAGATTTCTCTCCTTATTCAGACCAGACCACTTTTTCACTGGAAGGAAGCATTATTATGGATTATGGACTCATATTTTAGCCAGAAACAACAGTTTGAAGTTAAAAACGTCTTAATGATGGATTTGTTTCTTATAAACAAGCAGCTTTTGTCTTCACAAGATGTTAACTGATGGACTGGAGTGGTGTGGATTACTTGTAGATTATTGTGGCATTTTTATCAGCTGTTTGGACTCTCATTCTGACGGCACCCATTCACTGCAGAGCATCCATCGCTGAGCAAGTGATGGAATGCTACATTTCTCCAAAAATGATGAGGAAACAAACTCATCTTGGATGGCCTTGGTGTTATGTTAAGTGGCTGTTAGTAAGTTGTTATTTAGTTGTTAGGGGATTTGGGGTGGTTGCTATGGCGTTGCTAGGAGCTAAATGTTTTAATGTAAAATTCCAGATCATCTAAAACATTCCACTTCACAATCTCAACAATATTCCAATCTGAAAACAAATGATTTTTTCCTGTTCAGTTGTTTGTTAATTCACATTTCTCTTCACCCTTGTTAGTGTTTGGCAAACACACAAATTAGTCTTGCCCTCTCTGCAGTCCTTTGTTACCAAACTGTAAACGGATCCTTATTGATTTTATTTGCTCATTTCTTTTTAATCGCATGATTTGTTTCATTAGGTAACAGGATCTAGCCACAACTTCACAATTCATGAAAATTCAAGCCCCGAACATTTCCTGTGCCCTGAGAAGAGCTGCTCATGAATAAGACATTAGTGCTTTATTAGAAGACTGAGACAACACTCCAGAGCCGAGCAAGGAGTTTTTATGAAGTGTAATGAAGGGACACGAGTATGTGTCATTCTTAATGTAAACTTAAATGAAACCTTTGTTGATGCATTCATTATTTTACTGCTTAAATTTTCCAAAAAAAAAAAAAAAAAAAAAAAGATTGAATTTGTCTAATTAATAACCAATCTCTGTTGTATTATTAAGGTAGTTGGTGGGTCATGACCTAAAACATAAGAGTCACAGGTTCATTCTTATGGGTGACAGACAGCAGGAAAAGAATTGTAACTGCAGTTAATAAAATGCAACTATCTATATAACTGTGTAGTTAGAATAAATAGAAAGAGATTTATCTGCTATTAAAAGAGAGAGGAAAACACTCTTATAAACAGAAGAAAATAAAGCTATGTTAAGGCCAATTAGTACTTTTTTCTTTCAGAAATTATATTTTTTTCTAAAAAGAAAATAAAGCCTATTTTAAGGACCAATTTTTGTATTAGTTTTTGCCTTTTTTTTTAACTATGCATAGTTAGAGTAGCAAAAATAAATAGATTTATTTAAGGACTGTTTTTGTATTATTTTATATATATATATATATATATATATATATATATATATATATATATATAAATATATATATATAAATAAATTATCTCTAATGCATAGTTAAAATAGCTAAATAAATAGATTTATTTGATATAAAAAGAGGACAGTTGTCAAGAATAATTGACTCACAGAAATATAAATCAAATTGTTTGGAATATAATATGTATCAAATATCATCAAAAGAATGAAATATATAAATATCAATATATAAAAATAAATAGCTAAAACATTTAAACTACAGTTCAAAAAGTTTGGGGTCAGTACGAGAAATTAAAACTTTTATTCAGTAAGGCTGCATTAATTTGATCAAAACTGACAGTAAAGATATTTATAATGTTACAAAAGATATCCATTTCAAATAAATGCTGTTCTTTTGAAATTTCTATTCTTCAAAGCAAAAATTGTTTCACGGTTTCCACTAAAATATTGGGCAGCACAGCTGTTTTCAACATTGATAATAATCAGAAATGTTTCTTGAGCAGCAAATCAGCTTATTAGAATGATTTCTGAAGGATCATGTGACACTGAAGACTGGAGTAATGATGCTAAAAATTCAGCTGCGCATCACAACAATCAATTATAGTTTGACATACTGTATATTCACATAAAAAGTCATTAAATTATAATTTTTCACAATTTAACTGATTTTACTGTATTTTTGAGCAAATAAATGCAGCCTTGATGAGCAGAAAAGACTTCTTTCAAAAACATTATCATTTATATCTTAAATCTTTTTTGTTGTTGTTGTTGTTTATAAACCAGTGCATTTTTTTCCCCAGGGTCATAGTTTGATGCGTTTTCTATCTGTCACACGCAGTGTTTTAGGTGTTGTGAAGTGTGTTTGGTGATAAACGTGTGTGATCTCACCTGCGGAGGGTTTAATAACAGCTGTTTGCATTGAGGCTGATCTCACAGGAGCAGACGGGGTTAAACAAATACAAACAAGTACTGAGAGAGCTGCTGGAGGACATGAGCGTCGGCCGGAAACGGTTAATGGCTCGCAGCTGTGCTCTGGGATCATGTTTGGAAGAGAGTCTGGCACATCGCTGCTCTTACTTTACTACCAGCATAACATCATGTCAGAGAAAGACTGCAGATTTTGCTGTCATTTTCAGTGCAGGAATATAATTATGTGTATGCTAATGTGATGCTGCAGTCACTCTTTTCATAGACTAAACTAAAGTTTCTGGTGTATTTTTATTTGTAGAACAAAGAATAAAAGCAGCTTTGTTGAAAAATTTAGAAGGTATATTTAGCCTGAAAATTAAATAAAGCTTTTTTTTTTTTTTTTTTTTTTTTGCCTAAATAGAAAATAAAGGCTATTTTAGGACCTTTTTTCCTTATATTTTTGCCTGAAATTAAAATAAAGCCAATTTTAAGGACAATTTTGCGTTATTTTTAATATAAGAAATTACATGTTGCCTAATAAGAAAGTCAAGCCTATTTTAAGGACCATTTGTGCATTGCATATTTTTTAGAAATTATATTTTGCCTAAACAGAAAATACAGCCATTTTTTAAAGACTGTTTTTGCTTTATTTATTTATATTTTGCCCAAAAAGAAAAAAAAAAGTTTTAAAGAACCATTTTTGCATTTTTATTTTTAATTAAATTTTAATATGAAAATAAAGCCAGTTTTAAGGGCAATTTTTTACATTGTTTTTTTATTTTTTTTAGAAATAATGCCTAAAATAAAGCTTTTCGAAGGACCATTTTTGTATTTGTCAGCAAATTATATTTTGCCTAACAAGGACAATTTGTACATTAATTTAGCTTTTTTTTTTTTTTTTCTTTTAAGTATTTTGCCCAAAAAGAAAATAAAGCCGTTTTAAGAACCATTTTTGTATTATTTTCATATTTTCATAAAAATATAAATTTTGCCTAAAAAGAAATAATTTTTCCATTTTTTATTTATTTTTATTTATTTATTTTTATAAATCATATTTTGCTTAAAAACTGTTTTAAGGACCCTTTTGCATTATTTTTCCTTCTTTTTTTTTTTTAATCTTATTTTGCCTATGAAGTAAATAAAGCTTTTTAAGGACCATTTTATAAGTATGCATTTTATGCAGGTTTGCCAGTCACTCTTTTCATTGACAAAACTAAATTTGGGGGAGTTTTTCCTTCTTTTTAGAATAAAAAGAAGGAATAACAAAACAGCAAGAAACAATCTGTCTCATGGCATCAAGAAGGCAAAACATCAGTATGCTAAAAAAATCAACAATCACTTCACAGACTGCAGAGACACTCGGACCCTGTGGCAAGCCATTCAGACCATCACTGACTACAAGCCCCTGCCACAGGCCAGTGACGATGACACATCCTTACCAGAGGCACTCAACCACTTCTACTCACGATTTGAGATACAGAACGACACACCTGCACAGAAACTACTCACATCTCCAAACGACCAGGTACTCTGTCTCTCCCCAGCCGATGTAAGGAAGACCCTATCCAGGATTAACCCACGAAAGGCTGCTGGCCCTGACAACATACCTGGAAAGAGGTTGTGATGGAGGAGAAACTCTGTTGACCACCCCCTGCTGACCATCGATGGCTCAACCGTGGAGAGAGTCAGCAGCACTAAATTTCTGGGAGTACACATCACAGAGGATCTCACCTGGGCCACCAACGTCACGTCGCTCAACAAGAAGGGACAACAGCGCCTCCACTTTCTCCGCCGGCTGAAAAGGGCAAGTCTCCCTCCACCCATCCTCACCACTTTTTACAGGGGCACCATTGAGAGTGTGCTGACCACCTGCATCACTGTCTGGGATGGGAACTGCAGTGTTGCTGACCGCAAGACCCTACAACGGACAGTGAACACTGCCGCAAAGATCATCGGTGCCCCTCTCCCCTCCATCCTGGACATTTTCCTTTCACGATGCTCCAACAAGGCCACCAGCATCGTGAAGGACCCCACCCACCCCTCTCACAACCTCTTCCAGCTCCTGCCATCAGGCAGAAGGTACCGGAGCATCAGAGCTCGCTCTGTCAGATTGCTCAACAGCTTTTTTCCCCAGGCTGTGAGAGCTCTTAACTCCAATCCCCCTGTCCCCCTCTGAAACCATGAACACCTCAGCCCTCCCACCCCCCAACTCATTAAAAACTGTTGACCATTTTACTAAGTGCAATTCTGAATGTATTCATGTAAAGTTCTTGTACAGTCTCAGTTTGTGTATGTGTAGTCAACTAGGTATAGCAGTTATAGTATTTTTAGTATATGTATAGTCAGATAGTTAACTGTTGTATAGCTCTATTGTTTTTTCTATACTTGCATTGTTGTATCTTTATCTTAGGTTTAACTAGTATGTAGCACCGTGGTCCTGCAAGACACGACATTTCGTTCCACTATATGTCCACACATGTAGCAGAATGACAATAAAGCTCAACTTGACTTGACTTGACTTGACTAAAGAATAAAAACAGTGTTGTTTCTTTAACATATGGGATATAATATTATGTTTGACATGTTTTGACCCTGTTGGAAGCCATGTAAATATTCTTGGATTGTAGTTTCTCTGAAGGACTGATGTGGAGCCGTATTGTCTGGCGTGGCTGATGCCAGCTCCAGTGCCCGGCTGCTGAGCCACTCCACATCATGTTTGGAGGTTTTTGTGGCGTTTGGATGTTCAGACATGCAGTCCACGCCTGGGAAAATAGATGTTGATGTGAAAGAAATGTTCTCCTCCATCATATTTGTGGACAAAAGTGTTGCCACACCCGTGTCAGCTGCCATTAGCACGGCCTGTGAACGTATTAGAGGCTTTATGTCCATCCATCCTCTAAACAGACTCTGGTTATAAATCAACATTTAATTTATTCAAATTTGAAAAAAAAATCTTCATAATTCAGTATAAACTCCAAAATAATAATAAAAATTAAATATTTAAAAATAGTTTTGCTTGAAAATAAAATAGAGCTATTTAAAGAACATTTTTGCATTTTGTTTTAGAAATGATATTTTTCCTAAAATAAAAATAGTTTATTTTAAGAACCATGTTTGCATAATTATTTTTAGAAATCATATTTTGCCTACAATGAAAATAAAGACTACTTTTTTTTTTTTTTGAAATTATATTTTGCCTAAAAAGAAAAAAAAAATTCAGGACATTTTTTTTTGCCTTTTTGTAATTATATTTTATATCTACAATTAAAGACAATTTTTGAATAATTTTTTGCTTTTTTTTTTTTTTTTTTTTTTTTAGAAATTACATTTTGTGTAATAAAACAAAGTCAAACAATTTTTCCATTATTTGTGCAGTTTTTTTAGAAATTATATTTTGCCTAAAAAGAAAATAAAGCCTATTTTAAGGATCATTTGTGCATATATGTATATTTTTTATTTATATTTTGGCTAAAGAAATAAAGTTTTTTTAAGAACCATCTTTGCATTTTTCAAAATGTTATATTTTGCCTAAAAAGAAATTAAGGCAATTTAAGGACAATTTTTGCATTTTATTTTTTTTTAGAAATTATGTTTTGCCCAACAAGAAAAAAAAGGCTGTTTTAAGGACCATTTTTGCATTATTGCTGCATTTTTCTTTTTTTTTTTTTATTTACAGAAATTATACTCTGCCTAAAAAGCAAATAATGGTTATTTTAAGGACTTTTTTTTAAGTTATATTGTGCTTAAAATGAAAATAAAGCTATTTTAAGGACCATTTGCATTTTTTATAAATTATTTTTTTAAATAATTTATAAACATTTTGAGGAACATTTTTGCAGAATTTTTGTGCCCTTTTTTTTTTTTTTTTTTTTTTTTTTTTTTTTAGAAATTATATTTTGCCTAAAAGAAAATAAAGTCTATTTTAAGGACCAATTTTTTAATGGTACCTGTGGACGTTTTTTTTTTTTTTGTTATTTTGGGTTGAAATG
Source organism: Spinibarbus caldwelli (assembly GCA_039654775.1). Taxonomy (NCBI): domain Eukaryota; kingdom Metazoa; phylum Chordata; class Actinopteri; order Cypriniformes; family Cyprinidae; genus Spinibarbus; species Spinibarbus caldwelli. The sequence continues at coordinate 2,666,469 of CM077232.1, forward strand.
TGACCCGGACATGTTTCCCGTGAAACCTCATAATTGATGTTTTGAGCTGTTAACCAAATGCATCGTATTCATTAGTCAAAGTCTCCAGGTGGACTATCAGCGGCTATTAAATAACACACAGTCTGTCTGTCTGTCTTCTGGTTTGTGTGTTTTGACAGATGCCATGCTGCTTGTGACGGAGCGTCTGGAGGGGCCCTTCAACATCGAGTCCGTCATGGAGCCCATCGATGTGAAGATATCCGAAGCCATCATGAACATGCAGGAGAACAGCATGCAGCTCTCCTATCAAGTATGTCCCGTCCAGCAGCTGCGCTCCTCCATAATCATCATGTTGTGATATCACGTCTTGAACAAGCAAGCCTAGAATTAAGTGATCTGTGGCATTTGCTGGCTTCAGCTCCGAACCCGAAGCCTCTCATCCCGCTTCCAGTCTTATTTTTAACAGCATAGTTGCGGATGGTCAGAAATTTGTAGCTCGGCGCTCGGGCCAGTAAATGTGTCTCCTGCGTTTCTGACGCAGCCACTAATTGCAGTTTTTGGAGGAGAAAAAATGGCAAAGTGTGGTTTAAGTCACAGGAGATGCCGTTATTCGGCCCCCTCGCGGGATTTCAGCTTCTTGGAATAGTTGAAGGTGATGTGTGTCATTTTTCGGTTGCTAAAATACTTTCTTTTATCCCTTAATATGCGGAGACAACTACAAGTAAACCATTGGTTTTACATGGCAAGTCCATTTAAAGTGAGCTAGTGAATGTGAAAAGTTGATTAACATTCAGAAAAATCAGCCACGGACAGTGTTATTTAAGTATCATTGGTATATTGTAGTTTTGTTAATATTTTGAGTTAGATTTTATTATTATATTTTCAATTTTCACTTTCATTTTTTAATTTAAGTTTTAATAATTTTACAGTTTTTTGTTTTGAGATTTAGTTTTATTTATTTTGCTATTTATTTTTATTTATTTTAGGTTTTTTTATATATTATTTTATTCCAGTTAATATTTATTTTATTTTCAGGGTGTCCGCGGGTCCTTAAAAAGTCTTAAATAACGTTTTCCTAATAAAAGGCCTTAAAAAGTCTTAAAATGTCTTAAATTTAGATTAGATTGTGTAGTCTAGTGAACCAAACTGAGAGACCATTTTGAAGGCTCAGGAAACCTTTGCAGGTGTTTTGAGTTGATTAGCTGATTGGCATGTCACCATATTCTAATTTGTTGAGATAGTGAATTGGTGGGTTTTTGTTAAATGTGAGCCAAAATCATCACAATTAAAAGAAACAAAGACTTAAACTACTTCAGTCTGTGTGCATTGAATTTATTTAATACACGAGTTTCACAATTTGAGCTGAATTACTGAAATAAATGAATTTTTCCACGACATTCTAATTTATTGAGATGCACCTGTATGTATGTAATTTAATGTGTATTTCCATTACAGGTTTAGGTCTTAAATTTCATATAAGGTGGTATTGAAAAGGTCTTAAAAAGTCTTAAATTTCACTTCTTCATAAATAATAAAAACCCTGTATTTTATTATTTTAAGTAGTGGAAATATTTATGGTTTTAGCTTTAGTTCTAGCTTTAGTTAACATTAATAACCCTAGTCATGGCAGAAAAAAAAAAATCTCTCATATAGTTATAATAAAATTCAGCTAAATTTCTCTTATATAGAAATTCACCTAAAATATTCATTTTTCTCTTATATATTCATATAAAATTTTACCTAAAAATTATACATTTTTCTATTATATATTCATATAACAGTACACCTAAAAATGTTTTTCTCTGATATATTCATTTAAAAATTAACTTAAGTTCTTTCTCGTAAATATTCATAAAAAATTGACCTAAAATATAAATTTTTTCACTTTTATATTCATAAAAAAATTCACCCCAAAATATATATTTTTCTCTTGTGTATTCATATAAAAACTTCACTTAAAGATATAAATTTCCCTTGTATATATTCATATAACAATTCACATAAAATATTTTTTCTCTTATAAATTCATATAAAACTTCACCTAAACAATTTTTTCTCTTATGTTTCCATATAAAAATTCAACTAAAAAAATATTTTTTTTCTCTTATAAATTCACATAAAATTAATCCTAACAATGTACATTTTCTTCTTGTATAGTCATATAAAAATTCACCTAAAATATTTTTTCTCTTATATATTCATATTCAAATTCACATAAAAATATAAATGTTCTTATATATTCATATAACAATTCACCCAAAATTATAAATTTTTCTCTTATATATTCATAAAAAAGTTACCTAAAATGGACATTTTTCTCATATATGTTCACATAAAAATTATTCTAAAACTAAAAAATTTCTCATATTTTAATACAAAAATTAATCCAAAATATAAAATTTTCTCTTACTGTATATTCATATAAAAATTCACCCTAAAATATGCATTTTTCTCTTATATATTGATGTAAAAATTCACATAAAATCTTGATGTTGATTTAATAAAAAATGCACTGGCATGTGCGGCATCAACTACCCAAATATTTTCAGAATTGTTCATATTTAAAGCCAAGATAGAAACAAATATGCAACATTAGTGGAACCAAGTTAAGAAATGTAAGAATTGGTCAATGAAAGACTCATATCGGTCAACCACTGTTGTGAATTTAATGGGCGACATTTCACCCTCAAATGTGACCCTGGAGCACAACACCAGTCATAAGTAGCACAGGTATATTTGTAGCAGTAGCCAACAATACATTGTATGGGTCAAAATTATCCATTTTTTTTATGCCAAAAATCATTAGAATATTAAGTAAAGATCATGATCCATGAAGATATTTTGTGAATTTCCTACTGTAAATATATCAAAACTTAATTTTTTATTAGTAATATGCATTGCTTTTAAACTTCATTTTGACAACTTTAAAGGTGATTTTCTCAATATTTAGATTTTTTTGCACCCTCAGATGCCAGATATTCAATAGTTGTATATCAGCCAAATATTGTCATATCCAAACAAACCATACATCAATGGAAAATTTATTTATTCTGCTTTCAGATGATGTATAAATCTCAATTTCAAAAAATTGACCCTTATGACTGGTTTTGTGGTCCAGGGTCACATATGGTGTATATGGTGTTTACAGCTCTGATTTAAAGCCATGAAATAACATGTGGTTGAGAATGAAACTGATTTTAGGCACAATAGATCCAGCTAAGATGGACGTGACCATAATGTTTTCCTTCGTCATTTGAAGTTGGAGTGAGAATAGCGTGTTTGTGTTTCTCCGCTCAGCCGAAAGCAGACGCACTCCTCGAACTCGTCCTCTCCGTGTAATTGCAGGTTTTCCAAGGTTGTGGACAGCCGAAGCCTTCAGGAATGAGCAGGTCGACACGCGGCGTCTCCGACACGTTCAGCGGCCGCTTCAGTCCTTACAACCCCGAGGAGCTTCCGACCGCCACAGACGCCACTCGCCTCGACCGCCTGGTAAGAGCAAATCTAGCGTGAGCACACTCAAGTACCTGCGGGAAACACGGGCTCCGTCTCAAAACCTCCTGAGCTGCCGCACTCTCTGCTGCCTGCAGAGGCACCCTGATGTTTCAGGAGAAATTAGTGCTTTTATTCAGCAAGGGTGCATTAAATTGATCAAAAGTCACATTAAAGATATTTAGAATGTTACAAAAGAACATTAGAATGATTTCTGAAGGATCATGTGACACTGAAGACTGGAGTAATGATGCTGAAAACACAGAAATAAATTACATTTTAACTTAGATTCATGTAGAAACAGTTATTTTAATTGTAATAATATTTCACAATTTTTACTGTATATTTGATCAAATGTCACCCTGAACCACTAAACCAGTCATGAGAGTAAATTTTTTGAAATTGAGATTTATACATCATCTGAATAAGCTTTCCACTGTATGGTTTGTTAGGATAGGACAATATTTGACCGAGAGACAACTATTTGAAAAAAGAAAAATTGATCATTTTGACCCATACAATGTATTGTTGGCTATTGCTCCAAAATATACCTGTGCTACTTAAGACTGGTTTTGTGGTCTAGGGTTATAAATGAATGCAGCCTTGGTGAGCAGAAGAGACGTTCAAAAATATTAAAACCAAACTTTTGAATGTGATGCTGTATAAAAATGAGGACTCTTAAATAACTGCAGACATTTTGCCTTTGAATCACATCTATGATGTCGTAAAATACTGTCGAGGTAGGCAGCAGACTAGGTTTTGAGATGAAGCCATTATCTGTAACCTTCTTGAAGCCGTTGATTGAAGCTGATGGCAGACTCTCATTCATGTTGATGGCAAAATTAATTCTTTGTTTTCTCTTGACCTTTAGTGAAGACTCTCTATTGATTGGCGTTTGCTAGTATATTGACTGCTACATAACAGCCTAAAAATGTTTACAATTGTTGTTGTCAAGGTTGTGTACATACTGTAAATCTTACTGTTTGTATAAATTGGTTCAACTACGTGTCATATTCTTTAACTTTTTAACTTTTTTAATGTGTTTGAAAGAAGTCTCTTCTGCTCACCAAGGCTGCATTTATTTGATCTAAAAAAAACAGTAAAAATAGTGAAATATTATTATAATTTCAAATTTGTTTTCTATGTGAATCAATGTTAAACTGTAATTTATTGCTCTGATCAAAACTGAATTTTCAGCATCATTACTCCAGTCTTCAGTGTCACATGATCCTTCAGAAATAATTCTAATATGCTGATTTGCTGCTCAAGCAACATTTTTTATTATTATTATCAATGTTGAAAACAGCTGTGCTGCCCAATATTTTTGTGGAAACCGTGACGTTTTAATTTTTAGGATTCACAGATGAATAGAAAGTTCAAAAGAACAGCATTTATTTGAAATAGAAATCTTTTGTAACATTAGAAATGTTTTTACTGTTACTTTTGAGCAATTTAATGCATCACTGCTGAAAAAACTATACATAAAAATTTTATGTAAAAATATATACAAACACATACAGTATATAACACACACACACACACACACACACATATATATATATATATATATATATATATATACAAACACACAATTTAATAAATATATGCATATTTTAGTTGTTAGATTTTTTTTTTTTTTTATTTAGTTGGTCTGGTTTGTCTCCTTTAGCTTTAATCGTCGACACTTTCAAGGTTAAATAAACAAAATTACAAAACAAAAAAAACCCACTGTGGTCTCAGTATTTTGGACCCCATATATGATGCATTTATTTCTCTCGTCTCTTTCTTTCTCTCTCTTTCTCTTTCTTTCTATCCCTCTTTTCAATGCTTGCCAGAGGATTGTGTGGAAAGTCATGCAACAGAGTGTAAGAGTTGCTCAATATTTATTTCCCCGCTCAGTGTGTCAGCGCTGCTTGACTCGTGTGCGATGCATCTCAGATATGTTTCTGAGGATCTGAGCTCTCGGCTCAGCAGGTGCTTTCTGCTCGTCTGTATATCGCTCTCTTTATTACAGACCCTTCATACGTACCATGTCATGTATCTCACATAAATCCAATCATTTAAAACATATCTAATCACTAAATAGTAAAAGTATCTCTTAAATATCTGAAATATTAAAGTTGAAGTGTGTCATTATAAATATAATGTATTTTTTATATCCAGGATTCATTGATGTAGCACTTTTCTTTGTAAATAATTTAACATTGAATCAAATGCAACTATCTTAGACTTTTATGTAAGAATGGTTTCACGGACAATTTATACTGAAAATTGTTGTGTCCGCGTCAGGATTATTATAGTAAATTAAAATCATAAAAAAACATCTCTGTTACTTGAAATAACACTGACCTGAAATAACATAAAATATAAAACACTTAAACTTACTTCATTTGAACTGGTTACCAAGACATCTCTTATTTTCATTTAATTTAACCTGATAATAACTAAAACTAAATCTGAAATCAAAAGAAATTAATAAAAGCTATATTGACAGAAAAACAAAAAATTACTAAAACTTTAACTAAAATGAAATTGGAAAATAGAAAAATAAAAACTAATTCGAAATAATCATTTTTGTTATTTGTAATAAAACAAACAGTGCGCAAAATAAAACATAAAAACATTAAACTTATTTCAGCTAGTTGCCAAAGCAATATTAACTTGATGTACTAAAATAACTAAAACTAAATCTGAAATTAAAAATAATGAACACTAAATTGACATTGACATTTAAAAAAAAAAAAAACTAACAAAACTAAAAATACACAACAAAATCATACTTGGCCACATGTCATGTCACAAAATTACTAATACCTTAACTAAAATTAAAATGAAAACGGAAAATTTAAAATAAAAATTAATTCAGAATAATCTTTTTTTTTTTTTTTACTTGAAATAAAATAAACATTACCTGAAACAAAATAAAATATGAAAAAACTTAGAACTTATTTTATATAAGCTAGTTGCCAAAGCAACATTTCTCATTTTCATTTAGTTTAACTTAATGTGCTTAAATAATTAAAACTAAATCTGAAATAAATATTAATGAAAACTATACTGACATAAAAAAAATTATAAAAATGACAAAAACAAATTTATTTAAAAAACTAAATTATTAAACTAAAATTAAAATAAAAAATTATAAAATAAAACTAATTTAAAATAATTATCATATAACCTGAAATAAAATCACTAAATACTATAATAAAATATTAAAATAACACTGGGTCACGTCTCATGAAACATGTATTTTCACACAGATTGCAATTCCATAGTGGCATCAATATTACATGCACATTGTTATGCATTTACCTTAATATCTCATTCTTTAATATTACACTCAAACTTGTATCAATCTACTGTTCAGAAGCTCATAGCACCACTGCAGTGTATTCACCTGTGTATCTGATGCATTCAGTGAGCAGATGCAGTTGATCTAGAGAGAGTCTGCGCTCCATTCATGCTGTGTTGAGGTGATTGAGGGGAGGCCTCTGGGGAGGTGCAGCGTTACGCCTCATGATGTCTGATTCCTCCAGTGTGTTTGCTAATGGCTTCAGGTCCTCGAGGGCCAAAACCGTTACTGATCTGACTGAATCTGCAGATTTTTTTGGGGGGGGGGGTTATATATTTATCTATATATATATATATATATATATATATATATATATATATATATATATATAAACAAATTTAAATAGTTTTTATAAATTTGTGGGTTTTTTTTTTTTTTTATGATTTTGGTAGCAATATGAAATTGAATATAAAATGTATGTGTTTTTATATTTAGACACCCAAATTAATGAAAATGAGAAATGTTGCCTTTGCAACTAGCTTAAATAAAATAAGTTTAAAGTTTTTTTTATGTTTTATTTTATTTCAGGTAATGTTTATTTGATTTCAAGTGAAAAAAAAAATAATATTTTGAATTATTTTTTATTTTTTCATTTTCATTTTCATTTTACTTAAAGTTTTAGTAATTTTGTTATGTGTTTTTGTCAGTTTTATTGTTTTTTTTTAATGTCAATATAGTTTTTGTTCATTATTACATTTCTAACAGAATCATAATGATTGTATCATAAATATTAAATAATAGTCAGATGTATATTTGTTTGTGTATATACAGACATAGATATATTAATATAAATATATTAACACACTCTCAGAAACACACATTTAAATAAACAAAAAAAATACATATATATATATATATATATATATATAAATATAAATATATATATATATATATATATATATATATATATATATATATATATATATATAAATTTTGGGTCTGATTTATTTAAGAGTTTTTTTGTTCAGATCAGCACTCATCAGTCGTATTAATAAACTCAGTCAACCCTCTCTTTGATATGGAGTTTTGCTGGTTGCTCGATAGGAAACTGGAGCAGTTGCACAGATTTAATCATTGGGATGGTTTATGTGCAGCATGAGAAATGTCTCTGGATTTCTGCAACCCGATGCGCTCGTGTGCATTACGCTGAGCTCCTGAGCGCTCGTGCTGCTCTTACAGAGGTGGAAATGAATTGCACATGATGCTTGATTGGATCTGTGAGGCTCAAATCCAGATCTCTGTTGCTAATTCGGCGCCTCGTGTCGCCAAACTCAAGAAACTGAACACCGGCGTCCATAAACGGCAGCCGCGCTCTCGTCGATAGAGATGATAGAGTTCCAGAGGCTGTTTGTCTGGAGTTTATTTTCTGAGTGTTTTGGGATATTGCTGCTGTTGTTATTTGCATGAGTTTAGTCAGTATTGCATCTACATTGGCATTTTTTTTTACCTGCATGCTTTAAAATGTTTCAAATGTCTTATGGGCAGTTTTCACAAATAGGGTACAATATAATGGTCTGAAACTTTAATTTTATTTGAACAAATATTCAGTGAAAGGAGGTATTTAGCCTTCAGAAAATTATTGATCATTGAATTCTGGAGGTTATGTTTGGGCCGATGGCTGACAGACATCACGATGTTGAGCAGGTGAAGCAGTCCTGTCCTGTCCCCTTCGACAGAGTGTCAGCTGAGAGGGTTGCCAGGTGTGCGGAACAAAACCCGACCAACTGTTAATCAAACATTTCCCCAAAGTAGCCCAAAAACGTAGAAAAAAACGGTGGATTTGGCAACACTGCTGTTGACAGTACATGCAAATACACCAAAACACAACAAAATAGTTTTTAAAATAAAGCAAACTGAAACTTTATTTATATATTTATTTGAGGGGAAGTCATGTGGCAACTGCTGCCCACAAATGAGCTGAACATATTTTTAGTGAGTAGAATTAGTATATAAAATAGTTTTATATTTGCTATTTATTATATTTTATTAATAAATCTAATAACAAATGTTAATTATTTGAAAAATAATTTTAAATAAACATACTTTATATTAAATAGGCCTAATTAAAAATATTTTAAATAAAAGTAATTATATATATATATATATATATATATATATATATATATATATATATATATACACATACAAATATATATATTAGAGATGTAACGGTATGAAAATTTATAGTAACCATCATTTCACCAAGTTTTGTATTTAAAATAAATAATAAAATAAATAAAATGACTTTTTGTTTGCATGAACACTAAAACAATAATATTACCAATGATGTCTAGGTTTTAAATGACAACATGACTGACAACAGTTTATCTAATAGCATGTATGAAATGTTCAAATAAAGCCCCCCCCCCCCCCCCCCCCCCCCATATGTATATGTAGTTTTATTATATATATTATACTATATTATGTTTTTTTATTTAAAATAATTGTAATAGTTTTCATTTTTAAATATTTAAAACAGTGAATTGAATGTCAAAATGCACAATTATGAATTATACATCATAATTATGTAAAACTTCTGACACTGTTGTATGATTTAATAACAGGCTGTCACGGGTTGTTTGAGTGAGAAATACGAAAGAGGCAGAAGCTCCAAACAAACAGAGTTTTAATAAGCTCAAAATGGTGAACAGAAGAAAACAACCTCTAAATACAACGGAGACAGGACAAAGAGACTGGGGAAAGGCAGAGCTATAAATACTAAACAAAACAAGGGACTAATGAGTACTAATTAACAAGAAACAGGTGCACAGAATGCACTAATCGGGGTAACTAAGGGAAACTAGGTCAAGGAGGGAAGAACCAAAACACAGGGAGATCTAAACAGACAGAACACAAACGTGACACAGGCCAGAATCACAGAGGGACAAACGTTTAATGTTTAAAACTACTGAACTACTTAGCTACTAGACTCTTGTCTAGATTTATATAATAAAGGTGTAAATATAATGCTTTTTGCTTTAAAAATGCTTTTATAAAATCTTTTTAAAAATTGCAACAAAAAAAAGTGCCTATAGTTTTATGAAGTTAAGGATCGAATGCAATGATAAAAACATTATTTTCTGAAACACTAGTGGCTTAAAATAGCATTTTTCTTTTCCTGGAACACAGCGCAGGTCATTCATCTTTTTTTTTCTGGCTGTGTTTTTATTTGCTCAAGCTCAAATAGGCAGATATGAGTTATAGATGCATGAGCATAATCATCACTTTCAGAACTCGCCACACAAAAGTAAACATGACGAGGTTAGATTTGTTTAGATTGTGTTTATTTAAAGGCATATTTTGCGCTTTGCTGATTGCAGCCTGACAAACAGTATTGGCCAAACATTCATCCGTACGACTGGAGCGGAGCAGAAATGAACCCATGTCTTGTTGTTTTTAGTCAGCGACTGATGATGTTCAGGACTCTGGAGCAATTATTGGTGTATAGATTTGCTTTTGAAGAGGAGCATGTACAGCAGACATTGATTTTCTTGTGGGTGCAGGTTAAAGACAGCGATTGTGAAATCAATGATTTTACAGATGAAGCTCTAGTGAATGCTGCTGCTCTTGTACACTGGACACATGTGGCACAATGTGACTAAGAGGTCTATAATTTATGGAGGGAGCGATTGGTTAGCATGACAGCCGCAAACCCTTTAATAACTAACCTTTGCTGACTGTGATGTCAGAAACTATAGACAGGGAAATATATCATTTCGTTTTGACACTTTTAACACTGGACACTTGCGAATCATCAACTACAATATTATGATAGATTAATTGATTTATTTATTTTTATTTATTTCTATTTATTTTGTTTATATATTTATTGAATTTATTATTTGTTTTTATTTAATCGTTTATGTATATTCAATTAAATGTTTGTTTTTTTATTTTATTTTATTTTATTTTATTTTATTTGTTTAATTCCATTTTATTTATTTATTTTTATTTATTTTACTTTATTGTTTATTTGTTATATTATGTATATATGAAGACTTCAGATGCAAAAACCTCTAAGTCCATCTGAAAAATTTCTTTCAAATTAGTTTTTTTTAATTTTTTTTATCAGGCCTCTATGAAAATAGTATTGGACATTTTTGAAAATAAGGCATTCAATAACTGACTAATAACCATTTGAATGTGAAGTGAATGTACTGAACCTAAACACAGGAGCCTGATAAAAATGCCCATTTAAAAGAAAAATTTTTTTTTAGAAAATCTCAGACAGACTTACGCCCGTTTCACACCGCACGCGTAAGCAGAGCAGAGGCAGTGCGTGTGCAGAGCGGCTTGTGTACTGCAAATACAGACGAGTATGGTTCATTCGGTCACGCTTTTCAGGTGTTCTCCGACAACTGTCTGTCATGTGCTTTGATATGGGCAGCATGCTGTGATGCGGCCGTGTCCCCCTCTGTCACGTGTATATAACATGCTGTAGCCTACATATAGTTTACATGATAAAAAGTAATCTTAAAGTTAATAAATGCCTCTAGTTTTAATAATTTAAACAGGCCTTTGAAGTTTGGGCAATAACTCCTGGCAGTGATGTGTTTAGTTGATTCTTTGCTAAAACTAATATTTGATGTTTTTTTTTTTTTTTTTTTTTTTTAATGTTGTAGATTTAAGTGGAAATTGAGAATTGCTAAAATTATTGAATACATTTTGAGACAAAGGTCTTCTTAATGATTACCAGTTTAGTTTAAAATAATTAAAGCAACAGTTTTTCAATAACTAGAATATGTAAATGTATGGTATTTGGGGTAAAAAGCACCCCTGCTGTTGGGGTGAAATGCACAATAATTAACATGATAATTAATAGATGGCTGACTTTTCCAATTGTTGACATGACATGGTTAAATTCTGATGGTAAATATCATATAAATAGTCATACTAAAGCCTGGTTTTCACTTAGGTCTGTTTGTTTTTCTTAAAAATATCAGATTATGTTGGGTGTCCACCTTAGAGATAATCACCATGTTTATAATGAAACCATCATATTTAAAAACATGATATTAATCATATCATATAATAAAATAAATTTGTTGTTACTACTGTAAATCTATATTAACTTATTATGGGATCTCCTTCAATGCTTTCAGAATCTTTCATTTTTATTTTGTTTCTGTATGTTAAAATATATTTTTATATTAACATTTTAATGACAGTATATTTATTGAACATTATTTATCAAAATAAGCAGAAAATAGCCTAGTACAAACTTTGCTAAAGTGATTGATTTGAACAAGTATTAACTTAGACATTAGTATCAAAAAATATATATATTTTAGCTGAAGTATTTATCAATACAGTGTGCCTTTTGCCCCGTGATTGTGAAACACGAAACACCTCACATGATTTTACGGTGAAATGTGTCATTTTTCATGTTAATCAGGTCAATTTTGATCAAGAAAAATGCACTGTGGCTTTAACTCAGCGTAAGCGGCACAGCAAAAATAGACTCGGCGCCGAAACTATCGCGGCACTGCTGCTCACGCGCTGCTGCTGCTCCCGGTGTGAATGCACTCATTTGTTAACATGCACGCCGAATAAAATACGCACCGCTCACGCTTGCGGTGTGAAACCAGCGTTAGAGGTTTTTGGATCTGAAGTCGTCTTATATTTATTTAATTGTATTTGTTTTGTTGTTTTCGTTTTTTAATTCAATATTAATATTTTTGATGCCTATAGCTACATTATTTTCTTGCCTGTCTAAAATTATATTATTGATATTTTTTCAATGTATTCAAACAGTTTGTTCTAATGTAAATCTAATGTAATGTTTTTGTTGTTTGTTTCTAACCACGTGCTATTGTTTAAAAGTTTGGGGTTGAGATAAGTCTCTTAATTAATGCAAAAATACAGTAAAAACAGTGAAATATTATTACAATTTAAAATAACGTTTCTATTTGAATGTATTTTAAAAAGTAATTTATTCCTGCTTTTCACAATGTAATATTGTTTGCTTCTGGTGTAGAGACAGTTTTGTAGCTGATGAATGTATCGTGAGTGTGAAATGGGTTCTCTGTGTGTATTTCCGTGTAGCTCCTATTGGAAGTTTTGGCAGCCGTGAAAACGTCCTTCTGTACTTTATATCTGTCAGTAGGCTAATGAGGAGCACGGTCTCCATTATGATAAGGTGTTTTTGCACCTCGAGAGCAGACGGGCCGTCCTGAGAGGAGAGGTTACTCCAGAAACAGCATGAAGCTTCACTTTAATCAGCTTTATTTTACACAACTTCTCTGCTGGCAGCCTGGAGGATAAAGCAGAAAAAAAACTTGAAACAGTTTCATTAATAAACTGTCATGTGGTGGTGGGTTGATAAATTAAGACAGCCGTGATGAACGTTATGAGTGTGAAGTTTATTACCAGAAAATGAATAACTAATAAAAAGATTGACATGACACTTAAACTCTCCGAGGCAGCATTTATTTGATGAAAAGTACAGCAAAAAAATTTTTAAAATGTTAATAGAATCTAAACAGCTGTTTTCTATTTGAATATATAGTCAAATGTAATTTATTTCTGTGATCAAAGCTGAATTTTCAGCATCATTAATCCAGTCTTCAGTGTCACATGATCCTTCAGAAATCATTCTAATATACTGATTTGCTGCTCAAGAAACATTTCTGATTATTATCAAAGTTTAAAACAGTTGTGCTGCTTCATATTTTTGTGGAAACTGAGAGACATATTTTTCAGAATTCATTGATGAATAGAAAGTTCAAAAGAACAGCATTTATTAGAAATAGAATCACTCATATACATTAAAAATGTCTTTACTATCACTTTTGATCAATTTAATGCATCCTTAATGAATAAAAATATAAATTTCTTTCAAAAAATAAAACCTTACTAAGCCCAAACTTTTGAACAGTAGTGTATGTTGTCATGTTCAGTATTCAATAAGAAATTATTTGGTTTTACGCTGCATTTCATTTCACTTGGTCAGCCATGCAATGCAACTTCCTACAATACAATGCAAAGTCACTTGTTTGCAACTAGAAAACTTGTGCATGGATCTGAGATGCAGGTTTATGATGTCATATGTGACCCTGGACCATAAAACCAGTCATAAGGGTCAATTTTTCAAAATTAAGAATTATACATCATCTGAAAGCTGAATAAATAAGCTTTCCGTTGATGTGTGGTTTGTTAGGACAATATTTGGCCGAGATATTTGAAAATCTGGAATCTGAGGGTGCAAAAAACTCTAAATATTGAGAAAATCTCCTTTAAAGTTTTCCAAATGAAGTTCTTAGCAATGCATATTACTAATAAAAAATTACGTTTCGAAATTTACAAAATAACTTCATGGAACATGATCTTTACTTAATATCCTAATGATTTTTGGCATAAAAGAAAAATCGATAATTTTGACCCATACAATGTACACACGTGGTCAGAATTGTTGGTAAATATGATCAAAGAAGGCGTTGAAAATAAATCTGCATTGTTAATCCTCTTGATCTATTATTGAAAAAAAAAAAAATCACAAAAATCTAACCTTTGGATAATAAGAATTTAAAATGGGGGGGAAATATTATTATGAAATAAATGTTTTTCTCTAATACACATGGCCACAATTAACGGCACCCTTTTATTCAATACTTTTTAAAACCTCCATTTGTCAGTTTAACAGCTCTAAATGTTCTCCTATAATGCCTGATGAGGTTAGAGAACACCTGACAAGAGATCAGAGACCATTCCTTCATCCAGAATCACTCCAGACCCTTTAGATTCCCAGCTCCATGTTGGTACTTCTTCTCTTCAGTTCACCCACTCATTTTCTATAGGGTTCAGGTCAGAGGACTGGAATGGCCATAGCAGAAGCTTGCTTTTGTGCTCAGTGACCCATTTTTGTGTTGTTTTTGAGGTTTGTGTTTGGATTATTGTCCGGCTGGACGATCCAAACATGGCCCATTATAAGATTTCTAACAGAGTCTGTCACTTATTGATTTTTTATCTGTTGGTATTTCATAGAATCCATGATGCCATGTGTCTGAACAAGATGTCCAGGACCTCCAGCAGAAATATAGGCCCACAACATCAAAAATACAGCAGTATATTTCATTGTACACATGGGGTACTTTTTATCCCTGTGTTCACCAAACCCATCTTGAGTGTTTGCTGCTAAAAAGCTCATTTTTTAGTTTCATCTGACCATAGAAGCCAGTCCCATTTGAAGTTCCAGTCGTGTCTGATAACTGAATATGCTGGAGTTTGTTTTTTTGGTGAAAGCATTTTCTTTTCTTGATTTTTTTTCTTGAAACCCTCTCAAACAACATGTGGTGATGTAGGTGCTGTTTAATAATTTTTTTTAAGGTTTTCTGACCATGAGACTCAACTATTTTCTGCAATTCTCCAGCTGTGGTCCTTGGAGAGTCATTAGCCACTCAAACTCTCCTTCTCACCGTGCATTAGGACGATATAGACACACGTCCTCTTCCAGGCAGTTTCCTGACATTTTATGTTGATTGGAAATTCTTAATTATTGGCCTGATGGTGGAAATGGGAATTTTTTACTGCTCTAGCTCTTTTCTTAAAGCCACTTCACTAATTTGTGAAGCTCAATTATCTTTTGCTGCACATCAGAAATATATTCTTTGTTTTTTCTCATTGTGATGGATGATTAAGGGAATTTGGCTTTGTTTTCCCTCCTATTTATATTTCTGTGAAACAGGAAGCCATGGCTGGATAATTTCATGTTCATAATCACGCTGGAGTGCTCAAAATTGTGACTATGAATGGGAATATATTTCAGATATATTTTACTCATAAGAATTTCTAGGAGTACCAATAATTGTGTCAAACATGTATTTGAGAAAAAAACATTTATTTCATAAAGATATTTCCCCCCATTTTAAATTCTTATTCTCCAATGAAAGCTTAGATTTTTGTGATTTTTTTAATTTAAATAAAAGATCAAAAGGATTAACAATGCACATTTATTTTCACAGCCTTCTTTGTTCATATTTACCAAGGGTAGCAACAATTCTGACCACGTGTGTATCTTTGGCTATTGCTACAAATATACCCGTGCTGCTTATGACTGGTTTTGTGCTCCAGGGTCACATATAAACATACGGCACTAGGGAGGTTTACTTGCAAGCAGATAAAATCCTTCAAGGAGTTAAAGTTGCATGATAGTTAGATATGTGTCAGTGTGTAAAGCAGTACATGATCCTCTCTCTCTCTCTCTCTGTTCTCATGCTGGTGACTTTGGGAGTTTGGTGAGTTCTTGCTGTGAAAGACTTTCGGTCCTGCTGTATGACTTTAACTGTCTCATGTCAAGCGCTTCACCTTGTCACTTATCAAGCAGCAGCAGCGGGAGTTAAAATGACCCATGTGACCCTCCAGAAACGCAGCAACTACATATTATAAACCAGCACTGCTTTACTGTATTATTCTACTGATATGTACAGTATTAATGCAAGAAATTACAGGTAAAGCCATTGTTTTTTTTTTTTCATGCACTGGTTAATTTTGTGATTTTGAGCTATTTTGCTTCCATGTCTTCTTTCAGATTATTGAAAGACAGCCCGATCTCACGGCAATTCTTACATATTTTACGAGGTGGCTAATTCGTACGACCTCACTTGTACAAATTCATACGATTTTTGCTAAATCATACGTATTTTACGAGTTGCCAATTCGTATGAATTTGTACGAATGACCTACACCTAACCCCACCCTTAAACCTACCCGTCACAGGGGTTTAGACAAATCATACTAAATCGTACGAGTGAGGTCGTACGAATTTGTACGAATTAGCCACTTCGTAAAATACGTACGAATTGGTCGTGAGATAGTGTTTATGCTGTTGCACTTTATCTATTTGCATCTGCATATTTCAGTTACAATATATTTTTAAAGTTTTTTCTCTACTTCAGCAGAACTTACAGACACCAAAATTAGTTTTATTCTTCTCTGTATTTAACCTTTATTTAACCAGGCAAGTTAATTAAGAACAAGTTCTTATTTTCAATAACAGCCTGGCATTCTGAAGGTTTTTACTGAGGAATTTGCTTATTTATCATTCACTGATTTTATCATTGTACTTCATCTATTGGCATCTGTAGATTTCAATTCCAATACATATTTTTAAAGGCAGTTTTCTCAAAATGATTTTTTTTCTCCACTTCAATAGCATTTCAATAAACCAGACTTAATTTTATCCCTATCTATATTCGAAAGGTTTTTATAAAGGGGTTTGTTCATATATCATTCATCTGATTTTTTTTTAATTGCACTTTATCTATTTGCATCTGTAGATTTCAATTACAATATATATTTTTAAAGAGTTTTTTCATCACTTCAGTAGCACTTATGTACACCAAAACGTACAGGTTTATTCCTATCTGTATTCAGAAGGTTTTTACTGAGGGTTTTTTTTTTTTTGTTGTTTTTTGTTTTTTTTAACACTGAGTTTTTACTTTTATTCCTAAAAACATATTATTTTTTTTAACTTTCTGATTTATAGAGCAATATTGGAGAAATCCAAACTCCCCTCTGTAAAAAAAAAAAAATAAATAAATAAAAATAAAACTAAATTAAACAAGATTTTTGAACCTGGCTTTATCCAATGTTCAGATTTACCTTCTGTAATGTATGCAAAATAATGCATATTTGATTAAATAATGCATCATTTGCATATTTAACATCACATTTCAAAACAATTGTAATACAAAACAGTTGTCTTAATTTACTGTGATTAATCAAGGTATAGTCCAGTTTTGACGATAACACTTTACAATAAGGTTCATTAGTTAACATTTGTTAACAACATTAGTTAACATGAACTAAGAATGACCAATACTTCTACAGCATTTATTAATCTTAGTTAATTTCAGCGTTTACTAATGCAATATTAAAATCACAAGTTGTGTTTGTTAACATTAGTTAATGCACTGTGAACTAACATGAATAAACAACGAACTGTATTTTCATTAACTAACATTAACAAAGATTAATAACTAGTGTAATAAATGGATTGTTCATTGTTTGTTCATGTTAGTTAATACATTAACTAATGCTACCAAACGACACATTGTAAAGTGTTACCGTTTTGACAAATGCAGTGTTGTGCTTTAAACAGGTAGTTCATTAATCATATTCGTTGAAATGTTCCTTTAAACTGGATTATGGAGGAAGAGTTGTTGTTGAAGATATTTCTGTCATGTCTATCTCTCTGTCCCTCTTTTTTTAAAATTTTTCTATTGCTGGCATTTAGTGATACACTGAAAAAAAAATGACTCATTGAATTTACTCAATTTTTTTAAGGTAAGTGGTTGCAATCAATTTATTTTAGCTACATTTAAATAAACAAATTTAGTTGACTAACTTTCAACTAAATTTGTTTATTTAAATGTAGCTAAAATAAATTGATTGCAACCACTTACCTTAAAAATTTTTTTTGTAAAATCAATGAGTCATTTTTTTTTTCAGTGTATATTCTAGTAAAGTTAGTACTGTTAGTAATCGAGCCATGTTTAATGATGCAATATCAGGTAAAATTCTTTTCAAAGCCACTGGTCATATCATTAATTTAGTTCATTTTTGCGGTATTTTTTATTTATTTATTTTTCTGTCTGGCAGGATCAGAAGCCTTAGTCCATGGTGTGATGTTTCTTTAATGTAGGTCACATTAGTCAATACTTGTTAAATATTAAAGGAATGGTTTAGCCAAAAATAAAAACATATTTACCTTATCCACGCACTATATCTTTATTAATATTACATGAGCACAAATCAGTGGAAATCCAGACCTCAGCTGTTCTGACATGTAATAGCATCATTACCTGACTGATTTACTCAAGGAAGTGAAACACAGCTGAGTTCAAACTGAAACACCTGCGTCCTCTAGTGCTGAAGCATGAGATCTGCATGCATGCAATTCAGATCACTTCTTTAATCAAAATGAATCCTGAATAATGAGTGACGTTTTCATTCACTATGTACAGGATCAGTCAAAATGTTGGACACTGACTTTACTGAATTCTTTAAGAAATGGTCTTTGAAAACTTGGCTATATGAGGGGAATTTTAAAAGTGTTTTCTAGACCTGGAAAAAGTCGTGCAAATTAATAAAATCTTTTGGAATTTCATAGAAAATTTTATTTCATAATGACTTTTTAATGAATGAAAACATTTCATAACATATCAGGTACTTGAAATCAAACAAACATTAACTGAAATATAAAAAATACTTGTTTAAAATAATAGTAAAATACTTAAATAAAAAAATACTTATTTTATTTAATCTAGTTGCCAAAGCAATATTTCTCATTTTCATGTAGTTTAACTTGATTACTAACAAAAAGAAAATAAATTAAATTAAAACTACAAATTTTTTTTAATAAAATTAATAAAAACTATGTAGATATTAAAAATGAGGAAACACAACAAAATTAACTAAAATGAAAAATATTACAGTTTTTTTTTTAATTATACTAAAATAACAGTAATTGAAACTTCTGGAATTTAATTATTTAATTTTTGTAAAATATTGACATTCCTAGTTTCTGTAAAGAAAAAATGAGAAGCTTTAACATTACAACAGAAGAAGCAGAACTATATCAATGGGCCTTCAAATATCGTCTTTAACCACTAATCTAAAGGCTTCTGCTTAAATGCTTGAAACTGGTTTTGTAAACTAATAAATCTTTATTTATAAAATATGAAGTTTTCATTTAAGGTTTTTGAGTCAAATAAATAATTTACAGATTTACATGATTTTCCATTTACGTTAATTCATAGTTTTCATGGTGCTGTTATTCTAAAATCTTAAAAATAGTCATAATAAAGAATGTGTAGACATCTGTACATTTGCTTTGTGTTCAGCGTTCACTGCCTCACGGTTGTCTCTATGTCATCCTCCAGGTGACTGATGTCAAGGAGCAGCTGAAGAAGTTCAGGAAGTTCTGGTCTTCACTTCCTGAGGCCTTCTGTCAGGAGGAGCATGTGGCGGCAGCAGAAAGCGCTGAGGACGACTGCTGGAACGGACACGACAAGGGCAGGTAACACATCTGGAATCAAGCATCTGCACAGCTGTGGATGTGTGGATTTGTTGCACAATAGGTCAGGACAGTTTACATATCTACTTTGTAATATGGCAGACAGAGCACAGCTCTTATTGAGAAGATCTGGAGATGCTCTTCTCAATGATCTCCATATTTGTTTGTTTTCAAAAGAGTTTATCTGAATCATACTGTAACTTTCTGAACCCAAAACTGAACCCAAAGCCTCCTCTCTAGTGAAAAAAGACTATTTAAAAATATATATTATTAAAAATTATTATTTTTGAAAATTATTATATGACCCCTCTAACTAGTTGGAGTGCTGAAATTTGTTTTCCATGATTTGATACCGTTCTCACGGGGAGACACTTGTGAGGTCAAAATTGTGAATATTAATTAAATATAAATATTATACAGTTTAATAAATACTGCATTATTATATTATATTATATTATATTATATTATATTATATTATATTATATTATATTATATTATATTATATTATATTATATTATATTATATTATATTATATTATGATGAAAAAGTTGCCTTTGCAACTAACTGAAATAAGTTCAAGTGCTAAAATTACTAAGTGGAAATTAAGCTAAAACTGAAATGAAAATAAACCTGAAAAACAAACAAACAAGTAAATAAAAAACTAAAATAATATAAATGACAAAAACACTTAATACATAAAACTTGTAAAAAATAAATTAAAATGAAAACTGAAAATATAAAAATAACAGCTAATTTAAAATAAGAAAAAAAAACTATAATATTATACACACAATATTAAAATAACACTGGTATAATGTGTATGCACTGGCCAGAGTCAGTCTGACATGTTTATATGATTATTTATGCTGCATTATATATAGATTATCGATAGTCAAAAATGTGCACTTGGGAAGGAGATTGGGACAAATTTGAATATTAATGCATTGTACTTGCACAACAACTGAGTTATTTTTTTTTTCCAGATACGTTCCTGAGGTTCTGAAAGACGGACTGACCAATCAAGCGAATAACCCGGAGGTCAACGTGGACATTTCCAGACCGGACACTCTAATTCGACAGCAGATTATGGCTCTCAAGGTGATGACCAACAAACTCAAGAACGCTTATGATGGCAATGACATCTACTTTCAGGACTCAAGTAAGTCACGTTGTGTTTTAATAATAATTTAAAAATGGCACGCTCAGATTTATTGTATTTTTAGTCTTTTGGTGTCTGCACTGCTGAAGAAGTTACTTCTTTACTGAAAATAACTAACCGAGCCCAGAACTGTAGTTTTCCAGTATTTACAGGCAAAAGCTAAATGTTAAAAGAAACTTCAGTGAAATATGTAAGCATGTCTTAAATTCAGTTTGATCAACTTTAAGGTGATAACAAGTCTTAAATATTTTAAATGTTATAACAAAAGTCATAATTATCATTTAATGAGGTCTTAAAGTTGGGGACAGAGAAACTGGAATATGATATGGCCTAATGTGATTATAAAGCTTCACAAGGCGATGATTTAATTAAATAATAAATATGCATGTTCAAAATCAAAATGTGGCACATTCTACAGACTCACACTTTCAGAGCAGTTCGCAATCAATGAATACTGCACATTTATGACAAATGAAAACTTATGATATACTGTTGATGAATTATGATTATATTTACTTTGTTTTTATTTTCTAATATGTTGTAGATGCTTGTAAAGTGCATATTTTATCTCCCTCATCTTTTTGAATGAGCAGGGAGTAGTAATGCACAGACATTTCAAAATAAGAGTCCTGGTTTATTTGCATAAAATCTCCTTTTTTTCTGGTTATTATTGGTATTTTGGTTGCATAATAAACTGTATCTGGTATTTAATTAAACATAAACTCTTGTATCTTCTCTCCAAGTCACCCTGTCATTGGGAGAAAACTAAGAACATTATTTAACACATAAAATAGATTTCACACAATATCAGCACAATTATCTGTTTATTACCTTTCCGTAAACTCATCATTATTTTATCAGCAAATCAAATATCAATAAACCTCTAATTCATATGTGTTGATATATTAGTATAAGCATACAGGTGCATCTCAATAAATTAGAATGTCATGGAAAAGCTCATTTATTTCAGTAATTCAACTCAAATTGTGAAACTCATGTATTAAATAAATTCAGTGCACACAGACTGAAGTAGTTTCAGTCTTTGGTTCTTTTAATTGTGATGATTTTGGCTCACATTTAACAAAAACCCACCAATTCACTATCTCAACAAATTAGAATACTTCATAAGACCAATAAAAAAAAAAAACATTTTTAGTGAATTGTTGGCCTTCTGGAAAGTATGTTCATTTACTGTATATGTACTCAATACTTGGTCGGGGCTCCTTTTGCTTTAATTACTGCCTCAATTCGGCGTGGCATGGAGGTGATCAGTTTGTGGCACTGCTGAGGTGGTATGGAAGCCCAGGTTTCTTTGACAGTGGCCTTCAGCTCATCTGCATTTTTTGGTCTCTTGTTTCTCATTTTCCTCTTGACAATACCCCATAGATTCTCTATGGGGTTCAGGTCTGGTGAGTTTGCTGGCCAGTCAAGCACACCAACACCATGGTCATTTAACCAACTTTTGGTGCTTTTGGCAGTGTGGGCAGGTGCCAAATCCTGCTGGAAAATGAAATCAGCATCTTTAAAAAGCTGGTCAGCAGAAGGAAGCATGAAGTGCTCCAAAATTTCTTGGTAAACGGGTGCAGTGACTTTGGTTTTTTCAAAAAACACAATAGACCAACACCAGCAGATGACATTGCACCCCAAATCATCACAGACTGTGGAAACTTAACACTGGACTTCAAGCAACTTGGGCTATGAGCTTCTCCACCCTTCCTCCAGACTCTAGGACCTTGGTTTCCAAATGAAATACAAAACTTGCTCTCATCTGAAAAGAGGACTTTGGACCACTGGGCAACAGTCCAGTTCTTCTTCTCCTTAGCCCAGGTAAGACGCCTCTGACGTTGTCTGTGGTTCAGGAGTGGCTTAACAAGAGGAATACGACAACTGTAGCCAAATTCCTTGACACGTCTGTGTGTGGTGGCTCTTGATGCCTTGACCCCAGCCTCAGTCCATTCCTTGTGAAGTTCACCCAAATTCTTGAATGGATTTTGCTTGAAAATCCTCATAAGGCTGCGGTTCTCTCGGTTGGTTGTGCATCTTTTTCTTCCACACTTTTTCCTTCCACTCAACTTTCTGTTAACATGCTTGGATACAGCACTCTGTGAACAGCCAGCTTCTTTGGCAATGAATGTTTGTGGCTTACGCTCCTTGTGAAGGGTGTCAATGATTGTCTTCTGGACAACTGTCAGATCAGCAGTCTTCCCCATGATTGTGTAGCCTAGTGAACCAAACTGAGAGACCATTTTGAAGGCTCAGGAAACCTTTGCAGGTGTTTTGAGTTGATTAGCTGATTGGCATGTCACCATATTCTAATTTGTTGAGATAGTGAATTGGTGGGTTTTTGTTAAATGTGAGCCAAAATCATCACAATTAAAAGAACCAAAGACTTAAACTACTTCAGTCTGTGTGCTTTGAATTTAATACACAAGTTTCACAATTTGAGTTGAATTACTGAAATAAATGAACTTTTCCACGACATTCTAATTTATTGAGATGCACCTGTATGTACTTCAACCAATTTTAATTCATAAGATGTTTTATTTAATATATACATAGTATAAGTATTTTAAACTTGATGATTAATGAACTGATTAGCAGTATTAAACCTGTTTAATTATATATGATTTATTTTGAAATTCCATGGGTTTGTTCTGAATGGACAGATATATATTTGACGCCTTTATTGATTAAAATAATGAACTTAAACCAAGAGTGGAATGCAATTAATTATCCGTGCTTAGATAAACTTGATCAAACAGTATTTTGATGAGATTTTATGCATACATCGTCTTAATGCAATTGTAACTGCTTTCATTGTAGTTTCCAAAAGGCATTAATAGTCTTGCATTGCCAAAACTTTGACTTTTGGCATAAAGTCTGCTTCAGGGTAGTTGCATGAAGTCAGATATTCAGTTTGGATCTAGGTCGCATAACTCATTATTTTTTGCCCCTCAGATGACGAGAGCAGCGGTTCTGGCAGCGGCAGCGGCTGCACTGAGACGTGCGTCACTGAATCAGACTCCCTCATCACTGACGCTCCCGTTCAGGAAGCAGAGAAAACAGATGAAACCTCCTCTGCTTCCATCATCCAGCCCAACCTACTGCTGCTGCTGGTCTTCGCCGCGCTGGCCTTGAAAGAGCACTGGAGATAGTGACCGCTGAGCTCCACACAGACTGCTTGTGTTTTATTTCAGACTGGACCACTGAGCTCAGCCGTCTGAAGACAAAGAGGCCATTCTTCCTGATTCAAAGATCACTGAGCGGCAGGTTTTGCATGATGGAAGATCTTCAAAAGGGTCGTAAGCGTTACACATCCGATATATGAAAGATGTCAAGTTTTTTTTTTTTTTACATTTCCAGTATAGTAGATTAAAGGAATAGTTCACCTAAAAAATTTAAATTTGCTGAAAATGTGCTCACCCTCGTGCCATCCAAGATGTGAGTTTGTTTCTTCATCAGATTTGGAGAAATGCAGCATTCCATCACTGTCTCAGCAGTGGATGCTCTGCAGTGAATGGGTGCCGTCAGAATGAGAGTCCAAACAGCTGATAAAAACATCACAATAATCCACAAGTAATCCACACCACTCCAGTCCATCAGTTAACATCTTGAGAAGACAAAAGAAACAAATCAATCATTAAGATGTTTTGAATTTCAAACCATTGCTTTTGGCTAAAATATGAGTCCATAATCCATAATAATGCTTCCTCCGTTGAAAACGTCCATCTCCTGTTGTCTCTCACATCAAAATCCAGTCACATATTTGTTTAGAGTTCTGGACAGTTTTGGCTTGTAAAGGGTGCTTGATCTGTGCAGATCTCTTTCCTGATTCAGACCAGACCGCTTTTTGGGGAAAATGTTTCATAATGGAGTATGGATTTGTGTTTTAGCCGGAAGCAATGGTTTGAAGTTAAAAGTGTCTTGATGGATTTGTTTCAGCTTTTGTCTTCTCAAGATGTTAACTGATGAACTGGAGTGGTGTGGATTACTTGTGGATTATTGTGATGTTTTTATCAGCTGTTTGGACTCTCATTCTGACGGCACCCATTCACTGCAGAGAATCCATTGCTGAGCAAGTGATGCAATGCTATTTCTCCAAATCTGATCTCATCTACATATATTGTATTGCCTGAGGGTACATTTTCAGCAAATTTTCATTTTTTTGCGTGAACTATTCCTTTAAAGTGTTTGTTCACCCAAACTTATTTACTCACCCTCACGCAAACCTGTATGCTTTTATTTGGAGATTGACAGTTTGTGTAAAAAAATGCATACAGGTTCTTAATGTCATATTTTGTGTGTCCACTGAGACCAATAACATCATACAGGGTGAGTAAATAATGGCAGGACTGTGTGAACTATCCCTTTAACTGCAACACATTTATCTTTTATATTTTGAAGATTATTAAGGTCTTCTTATGTGTTCTTCTCACACACATTTTGAATATTTTCATGCAATTTTAGCTTTCGCGAACATGGAAGAGAATATCTAGAGTAATTAAAAAAAAAAAAACAGGATTATCTGAACAGGATCTAAGAAATTAGGGAAAATAAATAAATCTGCATTACAGCATTTAGTTCTCATGAGCATATGTCATTTTTGCATTTAACATTAACACATTAGTTCTGCGTTCATTTATGCAACACTAGCAGTCTTCATATAATTGATCAAATCTGATTGAACGCACTACCATTTAAATCTTTGGGGTCAGTATATTTTTTAAAAAGTAATACTTTTATTCAGCAAGGTCGCATTAAATTGATCAAAAGTGACAGTAAAGACATTTATAATGTTACAACAGATTTCTATTTCAAATAAATGCTGTTCTTTTAAACTTTCTATTCATCTGCGAAACCTGAAAAATAAAATGTATCACGATTTCCACAAAAATATTGGGCAGCACAACTGTTTTCAACACTGATAATAAATCAACAAATTAGAATGATATTGAAGGATCGTGTGACACTGAAGACTGGAGTAATGATGCTGAAAATTCAGCTTTGATCACAGCAATCAATTACACTTTAACATATATTCACATAGAAAACAACTGTTTTAATTTGCAATAATATTTCACATATATAACTGTATTTTTGATCAAATAAATGCAGCCTTGGTGAAGCTGAAGAGACTTCTTTCAAAAGCATATTACCGATTCTAAACTATTGAACGGCAGTGAATGCTATTGAAATGTGATTCACAGTATTCTGTTGTTTCAGATGGTTTTTTTTTTTTTTTTTTTTTTGTTTTTTTGGTGAAATCTTATGCCAGTTTTCATCTCTTCAAAGTGTTTCAGTAGGAGATTCATATTATGTGCCCCTGTGTATGAGAAATCATTTGCACAGTTAATGTTTAATTTGCACAAGTGCTTATGTAGTTGGTGGGGACATTTTTGTGTATATGTATGGATGATTGTAAACAATAATACCATTCCATGGAAAGAATTATAGATTTGTGATACTTTAAGTTTATGTTTTTAATCATGTTTTCTACCTAAATGACCTGGATGGTAGTGTTTTGAGAAACTACACATTGTTGGTCATAAATCCCTTAGAAATTTATGAATCCCTTAGCTTCATGAAAGTCCTTATTGAATTTGTCAGTGGAGAATTAAGGCTGGCTGATTTATTATGAGTGTTATTTTTATATTTAGAAGATTTTAATGTTACTTATTTTCATCAAGTTTTCCTTTGCAAATCCTTCTATGGGTTTTTTTTTTTTTTTTTGCACTTACCTTTCAGTATTAGTCTTATTAATATGTACACTTATGGTGCGAAAATCATATTCTTAATCAGAATTTTTGCAACAATATATATTCTTTAATCAAGAGTATTTAATTGAGATGCAAGATTGTTTTCAAGAGAATACATCTTGAGTTCTTGCCTTTCTTACCCCATTTACAAATAGTTTATTTTTTAAAAAGCATATGCCTCACAAACTTTTGTTAGATTTTATGCTTAAAAAAGGGAAACAAATCTTGTTTTAAAGGTGTTTAGATTTTTTACTGAAAAAATACAAAAATTCTGATTAAGTGTTTTTTTAGCAGTTACTAATTACATTTTACAGTGCTTCATGAGATAATTTACTGCGTTTTGCCCAGATTTTTTAAAGAATGTAATGTAATGCACTTTGATATTAAGTATTAATAAGTATTCAGACCCCCTTAAATTTTTCACTCTTTGTTATATTGCAGCCATTTGCTAAAATCATTTAAGTTCATTTTTTTCCTCATTAATGTACACACAGCACCCCATATTGACAGAAAAACACAGAATTGTTGACATTTTTGCAGATTTATTAAAAAAGAAAAACTGAAATATCACATGGTCCTATGTATTCAGACCCTTTGCTCAGTTTTTAGTAGAAGCACCCTTTTGATCTAATACAGCCATGAGTCTTTTTGGGAAAGATGCAACAAGAGTTTCACACCTGGATTTGGGGATCCTCTGCCATTCCTCCTTGCAGATCCTCTCCAGTTCTGTCAGGTTGGATGGTAAATGTTGGTGGACAGCCATTTTTAGGTCTCTCCAGAGATGCTCAATTGGGTTTAAGTCAGGGCTCTGGCTGGGCCATTCAAGAACAGTCACGGAGTTGTTGTGAAGCCACTCCTTCGTTATTTTAGCTGTGTGCTTAGGGTCATTGTCTTGTTGGAAGGTAAACCTTCAGCCCAGTCTGAGGTCCTGAGCACTCTGGAGAAGGTTTTCGTCCAGGATATCCCTGTACTTGGCCGCATTCATCTTTCCCTCGATTGCAATCAGTCGTCCTGTCCCTGCAGCTGAAAAACACCCCCACAGCATGATGCTGCCACCACCATGCTTCACTGTTGGGACTG
Source organism: Spinibarbus caldwelli (assembly GCA_039654775.1). NCBI lineage: Eukaryota > Metazoa > Chordata > Actinopteri > Cypriniformes > Cyprinidae > Spinibarbus > Spinibarbus caldwelli. Next base: position 2,694,299 of record CM077232.1, read on the forward strand.
TATTGGACAGGTGATGAGCAGTGCCTGGTTTTCTCCACACATACCGCTTAGAATTAAGGCCAAAAAGTTCTATCTTGGTCTCATCAGACCAGAGAATCTTATTTCTCACCATCTTGGAGTCCTTCATGCGGGCTTTCATGTGTCTTGCACTGAGGAGAGGCTTCCGTCGGGCCACTCTGCCATAAAGCCCCGACTGGTGGAGGGCTGCAGTGATGGTTGACTTTCTACAACTTTCTCCCATCTCCTGACTGCATCTCTGGAGCTCAGCCACAGTGATCTTTGGGTTCTTCTTTACCTCTCTCACCAAGGCTCTTCTACCCCGATAGCTCAGTTTGGACAGACGGCCAGCTCTAGGAAGGGCTCTGGTCGATTATGGAGGCCACTGTGCTCTTAGGAACCTTAAGTGCAGCAGAAATTTTTTTGTAACCTTGGCCAGATCTGTGCCTTGCCACAATTCTGTCTCTGAGCTCTTCAGGCAGTTCCTTTGACCTCATGATTCTCATTTGCTCTGACATGCACTGTGAGCTGTAAGGTCTTATATAGACAGGTGTGTGGCTTTCCTAATCAAGTCCAATCGGTATAATCAAACACAGCTGGACTCAAATGAAGGTGTAGAACCATCTCAAGGATGATCAGAAGAAATGGACAGCACCTGAGTTAAATATATAAGTGTCACAGCAAAGGGTCTGAATACTTAGGACCATGTGATATTTCAGTTTTTCTTTTTTAATAAATCTGCAAAAATGTCAACAATTCTGTGTTTTCCTGTCAATATGGGGTGCTGTGTGTACATTAATGAGGAAAAAAAATGAACTTAAATGATTTTAGCAAATGGCTGCAATATAACAAAGAGTGAAAAATTTAAGGGGGTCTGAATGCTTTCCGTATCCACTGTATATATATATATTCCTATTTCAATACAGGGAAAACATACTGTGCTACAGGGAAAACAAAGCTGATTTATAGCAGCATTATAGAAATATTAATTTAACTATTAACCATAAAGTAATCTCAATCAAATCAGGACACTTTTTTTAAGTGAAAGAAATAAGTAATCATTTAAAAAAAAAATAAAAAATTACAAAAAAAAAAAGTATAAGGGCTAGATTTTTCCAAGCTCTAGTCACTTTAAATTCAATCTAGACTCAAATGGTGTTTTATTGTGAAATGCTCAAGGAACTATTTACAATTTTCAAAAAATACTGAAGAAATGTCCTGGATATGTTACACAAGCTTCATTTGAATGTCATTCATCGGTTTCATTGTAAAACAGGCAGATATCTCATTGTGTTTCTCTACATTTGTTAACATATCTTGAATAAATTCCTTTTATATTCATAATGTTAGTACATTAAAGGCAGATTTTGGTGTGTAAACATGAATTCATCAAACTTGTGCGGCAAAAAGATTTTCGTAAATGTTCCCTATGCTGTTTGTAAAGATTTGTTAGCATGTGAATCAAATTTTCAATCAATTTTGAAAACATGCCGTTTTTTTATTGTGATCCCTTTCTTCATCTAAAAGCACCATATAATTTTTGTTAAAATCCTCTAACTAAAAAGTTAAAAATCTTTACTAATGTTTTTTTTTTTTTTTAATTAAATGTTAATTAAATTGAGAATGTGATTTTCAACCTGTGGTTTGATTGTTTTACAGAGTTCAGGAGTTTATTTACATTTACATGAATAATTCACCCAAAAATCAATATTTTGTCATCATTTACTATACCTCTGTTGTTTTCTTTGTTCCATAAAACACAAAGCTGTTAAGCAACATGTCTGAGCTTTTGCTTTTCGAAACTGTAAAGTCTGAGAACAGACTAAAATTCAAGTTTTTGTTCACTGTTAATCTTTTCTGCCGCAGCTCTCATTGTCGGTTTTGTTTTTCAGTGATCGGTCACATGAATGAGATTTGTGAGCTCAAACCAGTAGGAAGATATTTAACAGCAGATTTTAATCTGTTCTTTACATAAAGCATCATATGACTTAAGAAGACTAGAGCACAAGTCATATGAACCACTGTAAACTTGTATTTTGGGGTGAACTGTTCCTTTAAAACTAATGGCGTAGATTTTACCTCTAGCATAGCAAAGGAATAATGGTTTTGTAATGTAAAAATATGAAAATGACGTATGCAGTAAACAATTAAACTTTATTAAGTTTATTAAGAACATGATATACATAAACAAAAATGAGGCCAAGATTTTTCACATTTTTTTAAATCAAAGATATACACTATTGTTCAAACATTTGGGGTCACTAATATTTTCTCTTCAGTGCTCACCAAGGCTGCATTTATTTGATCAAAAATACTGTAAAAATTATGAAATATTATTACAGTTTATAGTAGTTATTTTCTATGTAAATATATTTTAAAATATAATTTATTTCTGTGATGAAAAAGCAGAATTTTTAGCATCATTACTCCAGTCTTCAATGTCACATGATCCTTCAGAAATCATTCTAATATACTGATTTGCTGCTAAAGAAACATAAGACTGAAAACAGTTTATATTTTTGTGAAGTTTTTTTATTTAGATTTTTTGATGAACAAAGTTGAAAAGAACAGCATTTATTTCAAATACTTTTTTTTTCTCTTTACTGTCACTTTTGATCAATTTAATGCATCCTTGCTGAATAAAAATCTTACTAATCCCAAACTTTTGAACTGTAGTGTATATAAATGTGCTTTCTCATTTGCATGTTCAAGTGCTTTTTATACATTTCATGGCAGCTGAAACAATTCAGCAGACTCGTTGAATCATTGCTCCTCTCTAACCATCAAAAGAGTTTGTGATTTACTGAATTTTTCAATCATCTTCATGTGTTTTGCTCTGCATGCACTGGATCTGTTCCAAAAGCATTTCATTTCAGGGCATGAGGATTTAGGACAGGGCCGCTGATGTGTGTGATGTGTGTGGATGTGAATTACGCTTCCTCTGTGTATTTTGTGGTGGTGAACTCTACGTTCAGAAGAGGCTCGAACTCGCGCCTTTTCCTCTGCTGCACATACAGCACCGACAGGAGCAGCAGCAGGAGCAGACCGAGGAAGATTCCTCCTAGTGTGCTGCCAAGCAGAAACATGGCCGGCCTGTTGTCTGTTTCTGAAACACACACACGCACGCACTGAAAGATCAACTACAGAACATACAGAACAGGTAGATTGTTGATTTAGAGTTCTGCCAAAGTTCTTAAACGACTAGTTCAGCTAAAATGAAAATTTTCATTATTTATTCATCATCATGTTGTTCCAAACCCATAAGGTGTTATTTTTATGTGGAACACAGAATTTGTGGCTACATATGGAAGCCTGTTTTGTTTCCACCATGGAATAAAAAAAAAAAAATAAATAAATAAAAAGAAGATATCTCACAATTTATTTTTTTCTTGCAATTGCAATTTAAACTCAGAATTGTGAGATAAAAACACAGGCCTAATTGTGAGATATAGACTCATAGACTAATTGTGAAAAAAAAAAAAAAATCCTTAATTTCATTTAATTTCAATAATATTTCTCTCAATTTCCAGCATCTCACTATTCTGTTTTGGGGGTTTTTTTGTCCGCCATGAAATATAAAAAGTAACTGCAACTTTTTTTATCTCACAATATTTTTTCCTCAGAAATACGAGTTTAAATCTCAAAATTCGAGTTCTCCTTTCAGTCGTTCACTCCGAGTCACGTCGGATGACCGACAAACTTGGGATCTCGCCAGAGAGACTAATCCACTTCGAGTGTAACTAAATGGACAATGGCATGCAATTATTGCATCCAGCTGCTGCTGATCACAGCGTGAGTATAAGAGGCAGCCGGTGTACCGCATTAATTCATCCTTTCGCTTCGGAGCCGAGCGGTAGTGGTTGAAGCTACTGCTCTCCCTTTACATTAGAGAGTGTTCTCCTAGACGAGTGGGGGCGTTGCGGCGTAGCAGCGGTGGTCACTGTGTGCGGGAGAGAAAGATTGTCTTCCTGCTGACATCCACACTAGGAGTGTGTGGTGGCCAGCTCCCCTGCGTGCTTCAGCACTAAAAGAGCATTTCTCTAAAAGAGCATTTCTCTAAAAGAGTAACGGGTGATTGCGTCTTTTTAAAGATGTCTTATCACCCGTGCGTTTCTGGGTGTGGCTGTTTCCTGGCGCCTCAGGACGGTCACGATCGCTGCCTCACGTGTCTGGGAATTCAGCACGCTGAGGAGGCTTTCATGGATGGTTCATGCTCTTCTTGTGGGGACATGACCATCTCGGAGTTACGTAATAGACTCCGCTATGTCAAACATGGCGGAGTCCCTCTGCCTCTGCTGTGATCCAGCGTTCGTTCCCGGTGCGCCAGAGGTGATTTGAGGATTACGGTGAGGGCTTCCCCAAGTGGAGCTCCTCACCCCTCAAGCACTCCGAAACCAGTGGAGCTGCCGAAGGAGCGCGCTAGGCCCTCTGCTGAATGGGGTGCACCACGCGTTTCCTTCGGTGCCCCCTATGACGACCAGATGTCGGTCACTGCATCGGAGGGTGTGCCCTCTCTCTCCGGGGATGACGACCCGGCTGCGTTGCCCCCTTCGGGTGTGGTAGCGTTGTCCGAGCCAGATCCAGAGATGACGGCTATGCTTTCCCGGGACGCCGAGAATGACGGGCTCATGTGGAATCCGGAATCAGACCGGCCTTTTCGGCGACGCTGTCGAGAGCTTTGCCCAGCAGTTCTCGTCAGCCCAGAAGCAGACTGAGGCAATCAAACACATGCGCCAGAGGAAACCTGCTGCTTCCACTCCGGCCGCAGCCCCTCAGCCTGCTCGTCGCCATGGGCGCCCCCTTGCAGCCGCCCCCGCTCCCGCGCAGCCGCAGCAGCCTTCCACCAGGCAGCGTCGTGGAGCCGGTCGCAGGCAGGATGCCCAGCCCATCCAGGCCCCCGCCAAACCTGGCGGCAAGCGCAAGTGCAAGAGGCCCTGAGACGGGCGACCCAGAGATGGAGGAGACTGCTCGTCGGGAGATGGTGACCGCACCACTCCCTCCCCCGGAGGAGGGCCGGGTGGAGAATCTTTTGTTTCATTTTGTTTTTGTTCCAAAACATCAGTAAAAGAGCGGTTTCCTCAGTCTCTGGGTCTCAAGAGGAGGAGAGTGGTGAATCACGGGATCACTTCCCTCCTCCTCTCTTGCCAGCAGGCAGTGGGTGGTTGCCCAAGAGCACCCCTCTTGCCCATTCTTGGAACCAGGTAAGTTCGGTAGCACTCGAGTCCCCGCTTCAAGTCGTCACACGCCGGGCTGTCACAAGCCTCAAGCCGGGTTCCTGTGTTTCCTCCCACACGAGGAGGAATCAGGTGAGTGTTACACTACACACCTGGACCCCGCTGTCACAGGCCAGGCCGTCACAGGCCCCGGGGCCGGTCCCTGTATTCCACCTCACTGCCCCACCGCGGGTACGTCGGTGGCCTCGTTGGTCCCGCTGGTACGGTCTCTCGGAGCCTGGTTAGCGCTCCCCAGTCCGTCTTGGTGGCTCCTGCGGACCATCAGACTCGGCTATGCGATTCATTTCGCCCGGCATCCCCCCAAGTTCAGGGGCATCCGGTTCACTTCAGTCAAGGCCGTCGATGCCTCTGTCTTGTGCAAGGAAATTGCAGTCCTGCTGGCGAAGGACGCGATATAGCCAGTCCCTCCAGCCGATATGAGGTCGGGGTTTTACAGCCCATACTTCATTGTGCCCAAGAAAAGCGGTGGGTTACGACCGATCTTGGATCTGCGAGTATTGAACTGTGCACTTCACAAGATGCCGTTCAAAATGTTGACGCAGAAACGCATTTTTGGGTGCTTCCGTCCCCTAGATTGGTTTGCAGCGATCGACCTGAAGGGCGCGTGCATTCATGTTTAGATTCTCCCGCGACACAGGCCATTCCTGAGATTCGCGTTCGAGGGTCGGGCATATCAGTACAAGGTCCTGCCCTTCCGGATGTCCCTTTCGCCTCGCATCTTCACCAAAGTCGCAGAGGCAGCCCTTGTTCCCCTGAGAGAACGGGGCGTGCGCATCCTCAACGACCTTGAGAGCAGTTGTGCGCACACAGGGACCTGGTGCTCAGGCACCTCAGCCAGTTGGGCCTTCGGGTCAATTGGGAAAAGAGCAAACTCATGCCAACGCAGAGGATCTCTTTTCTCGGCATGGAGTTGGATTCGGTCAACCAGACAGCACGCCTCTCCCAGGAACGTGCTCAGTCGGTGCTGAACTGCCTCAAGACTTTATCAGGCAGGACAGCGGTCCCACTAAAACTCTTTCAGAGGCTCCTGGGGCATATGGCTGCAGCTGCGGCCATAGTTCCGCTCTGTCTGCTCCATATGAGACCGCTTCAGCACTGGATCCATGGCCGAATCCCGAGGTGGGCGTGGAAATGCGGTACTCACCGGGTTCAGATTACACCGGCCTGCCGCAAGACCTTCAGCTCGTGGTCAGATCCCTCATTCATTCGGGCAGGAGTGCCCCTGGAGCAGGTATCCAGGCATGCTGTGGTATTCACAGATGCCTCGGCCACCGGCTGGGGAGCCATGTACAACGGGCACGCAGTGTCAGGGGTATGGACGGGTCCCCAACTGCGTTGGCATATAAATTGCCTCGAGCTGCTGGCAGTATGCCTTGCCTTGAGCCACCTCAGAGGGTGCCTTTAGGGCAAGGACATTCTGGTCTGTACGGACAACACTGCGACCGTTGCGTATATCAACCAGCAAGGCAGTTTATGCTCCCGTCGCATGTCGCAACTCGCCCACCACCTCCTCCTCTGGAGTCTGAAGCATCTGAGGTCTCTTCGTGCCATCCACATCCCAGGAGTGTTCAATCAGGCGGCCGACGAGCTGTCTCGAGACTCCATCCCCAGGCGGTCCAGCTGATTTGGAGTTGGTTCGGAGTTGCTCAGGTAGACCTGTTTGCATCTCCAGAAACCACCCACTGCCAGTGGTTCTACTCCCTGTCCGAGGCAACGCTCAGCACGGATGCACTGGCACACAGCTAGCCCCAGGGCCTGCGCAAATATGCGCTCCCCCCCAGTGAGCCTGCTAGCATAGATACTGTGCAAGATCAGGGAGGATGAGGAGCAGGTCCTGTTAGTGGCTTCATATTGGCCCAACAGGACCTGGTTCCCGGAACTCATGCTTCTCGCAACAGCCCCTCCCTGGCCGATTCCTCTGAGGAAGGATCTGCTTTCTCAGAGATGGGTCACCCTCTGGCACCCGCATCCAGACTTGTGGAAACTCCACGTGTGGTCCCTGGATAGGACGCGGAGGTTCTAGGTGACCTGCCCCGGGAGGTAGCTCTCACTATTGCTTCAGCACGAGCACCATCCACAAGACGGGCCTATGCGCTGAAGTGGAACCTGTTCGTCGAATGGTGTTCCTCTCACCATGAGGACCCCCGGAGATGTTCGATCAGAGCCGTGCTTTCCTTTTTGCAACAAGGGTTGGAGCGTAGGCTGTCCCCCTCCACCCTTAAAGTGTACGTTGCTGCTATTTCTGCCCACCACGACCACACAGAGGGGAGGTCGGTTGGGAAGCACGATCTGGTCGTCAGGTTTCTTAGGGGGCCAGGAGGTTAAATCCTCCTAGGCCTCCCTCCCTCCCTCCCTCCCTACCCACCCTACCCTCTTGGGATTTGGCATTGGTGCTAAGAGCACTACAAACTGCCCCCTTTGAGCCATTGCAGTCAGTCGAGTTGAAGTTTCTCTCTATGAAAACCCTACTCCTGACTGTGTTGGCCTCAATCAATCAGAATCAGAATCAGTTTTATTGGCCAGGTATGTTTACACATACGAGGAATTTGTTTTAGTGACAGAAGCTTCACAGTGCAACAGAATGACAGCACCAGGACAGGACACAGATAATAAAAGAATAATTTACAAATATACAAATAGGCAATGTACAAATAGCAAAAACACAATATATAATATAGACAATTATGGTGTACAGGTCTGATATGTGCACATCTGAAATGAAAAAATAAGTATGTGTGGTGAATAAATAATTTATAATAGTGTTGTGTGTTCCTCGTTTAATGTCAAGTGTTCATGAGATGGATTGCCTGAGGGAAGAAACTGTTCCTGTGTCTGGTCGTTTTGGTGCTCAGAGCTCTGTAGCGTCGACCAGACGGTAACAGTTCAAAGAGGGAATGTGCTGGATGTGAGGGGTCCAGAGTGATTTTGCCAGCCCTTTTGCTCACTCTGGATGAGTACAGTTCTTGGAGAGTGGGGAGGGTTGTACCAATGATTCGCTCAGCAGACCGGACTACCCTCTGTAGTCTTCTGAGGTCAGATTTGGTAGCTGAGCTGAACCAGACAGTTATTGAAGTGCAGACGACGGATTCAATGATGGCGGAGTAGAACTGATTCAGCAAGTCCTGTGGCAGGTTGAACTTTTTCACAATGGACTCAATGTGATTGTCCCACTTCAGGTCCTGAGAAATTGTGGTGCCCAGGAATCTGAATGACTCCACTGCAGTCACAGTGCTGTTCATGATGGTGAATGGGGGGAGAGCAGGGGGGTTTCTCCTGAAGTCCACGATCATCTCCACAGTTTTGAGCGTGTTGAGCTCCAGGTTGTTAAGACTGCACCAGACAGCCAGCTCCTTAACCTCCTGTCTGTAGGCAGACTCGTCACCGTCCTGGATGAGGCCGATCAGTGTGGTGTCGTCTGCAAACTTCATGAGCTTGACAGAGGGGTCTTTAGATGTGCAGTCATTGGTGTAGAGGGAGAAGAGCAGTGGGGAGAGAACGCAGCCCTGTGGGGCTCCAGTGCTGATGGTGCGGGTGCTGGATGAGTATTTTCCCAGCCTCACTAGCTGCTGCCTGTCTGTCAGGAAGCTGTTGATCCACTGACAGACGGAGGTGGGCACGGAGAGCTGTGTCAGTTTATTCTGAAGGGTGTCCGGGATGATGGTGTTAAAAGCAGAGCTGAAGTCTACGAACAGGATCCTCACATAAGTCCCTGGTCTGTCCAGATGCTGCAGGATGAAGTGCAGTCCCATGTTGACTGCATCATCCACAGACCTGTTTGCTCTGTAGGCAAACTGCAGGGAGTCCAGTAAGGGTCCAGTGGAGGCCTTCAGATAAGCCAAAACCAGTCTTTCAAATGATTTCATGACCACAGATGTTAGAGCCACAGGTCTGTAGTCATTAAGTCCAGTAATTTTGGGTTTCTTTGGGACGGGGATGATGGTGGAGCGTTTGAAGCATGAGGGGACTTCGCACAGCTCCAGAGATCTGTTGAAGATCTGTGTGAAGATGGGGGCCAGCTGGTCAGCACAGATTTTTAGGCAGGCTGGTGACACACCGTCTGGGCCTGGTGCTTTCCTTCTTTTGTTCTTCCTGAAGACCTGGCGCACCTCGTCTTTGCTGATCTGAATTGCAGGTGTGGGGGAGAGGGGGGTTGCTGGAGGTGTGAATGGTTGTGTGGTGAGGTGTTCAGGGCGGGTGTGGGGTGTTTTTTCAAACCTGCAGTAGAACTCATTGAGATCGTCTGCCAGGTGTTGATTCTCCAGAGTGCTGGGGGATGGTGTCTTGTAACTGGTGATTTCTTTCATACCTTTCCACACTGAAGCAGAATCGCTGGAAGAGAATTTTTTCCTTAGCTTGCCGGAATAATTCCTCTTTGCCACTCTGATCTCCTTTTCCAGTGTGTATTTGGCCTGTTTATACAAGACTTTATCCCCCTTTCTGTAAGCATCTTCTTTGGCCTGACGGAGCTGTCTGAGTTTTGCAGTGAACCATGGGTTGTCGTTGTTGTAAGTTAGAGGAGTCTTGGTAGGAATGCACATATCCTCACAGAAACTGATATAAGATGTTACAGTCTCTGTGAGCTCATCCAGATCATTTGCGGCAGCTTCAAAAACAGTCCAATCAGTGAGAGAGAAACAGGCTTGTAAAACCCGCTCTGTTTCATTAGTCCATCTTTTAACAGTTCTTAAAACAGGTTTTCCAGATTTGAGTTTCTGCCTGTAGGTCGGAATAAAATGAACCAAACAGTGATCAGAGAGTCCTAAAGCTGCTCGTGGAACAGAGTGATATGCGTCCTTTATCACTGTGTAACACTGATCCAATATATTACTGTCTCTGGTGGGACATGTGATGTGCTGTCTGTATTTTGGCAGTTCGCGGGAGAGATTTGGTTTATTAAAGTCCCCGAGAATGATTAAAACAGAGTCCGGGTGTTGTTGCTCAGTCTCTGTGGTCTGATCAGCGAGTTTCTGTAAGGCGGAGCTCACGTGCGCTTGCGGAGGAATGTAAACACTCACGAGAATGAACGAGCAAAACTCCCGCGGCGAGTAGAAAGGCTTGCAGTTAATGAAGAGGGTGGGGGACCTGCAGGCATTTTCGGTCGACGAGTCATGCCTTGAGTTTGGGCCGGCTGACTCCAGTGCAACACTGAGGCCCCGGCCCGGCTATGTGCCCAAGGTTCCTACCACTCCCTTCAGGGACAAGGTAGTGAACCTGCAAGCGCTGCCCCTGGAGGAGGCAGACCCAGCCCTAGCTTTGCTCTGTCCTGTACGCGCACTGCGTCAATATGTGGAAAGAACTCAGAGCTTTAGGACCTCAGAACAGCTCTTTGTCTGTTACGGAGGACAGCAGAAGGGGAAGGCTGTCTCCAAGCAGAGGATGGCCCACTGGATAGTGGATGCCATCACCTTGGCCTACGAAGCACAAGGTGTGCCCTGCCTGCTCAGGTTGCATGCTCACTCGACTAGGGGTGTAGCATCGTCCTGGGCGCTGGCTCGTGGTGCCTCGCTAGCAGACATCTGTAGAGCTGCAGGTTGGGCGACTCCCAACACGTTCGCTAGGTTTTATAGCCTACGTGTCGAACCGATTTCCTCCTGTGTCCTCACCTCAAACGGGTAGTGGCACTGAGAGGCCCGGCTCTGAGTCGGCTTGCGGCGTTCTTATACCTAATTCTCCAGAGAGTTTCTTAACCAGGTAAACCCTGTTGAGTCCTCCAGCACCACGTTCTGCCATCTCTAATGATGCAGCCTAAACCATCTCAGAGACTTCCATGTGCAATAGGGCCCTACGAGGTTACTTCACTTCATGTCTAAATGTCACTTAACCCCCTCTGGGAGGAGGTGACTCCGCAGTGTGCCTCTTCCAAGCGGAAGGGCACGCTTCCCAGTGTTATCCTAGTCCTACTGTTTGGGTTGCTCAAGGAACAACAGTAGTTGACCTTCTCTGTGTAGAGCCCGGTCCTATCGTCTGCCTTATAGGAAGAATCAGGAGGCCTACACAGGGCACTAGAAGGGGCAGCTCCTGTTGCGCTTTGGTAGGGATCCCAATTTCGTCGGTCATCCGACGTGACTCGGAGTGACCGACTGAAAGGGGAACATCTCGGTTATATATGTAACCCTTGTTCCCTGAAGGAGGGAACGGAGACATCACGTCCCGTTGCCACAGTCGTTGTACCACCGCTGAGCTGCCGGGTCACCGGCTCGGCTCCTCAGCGAAAGCATGAATTAATGCCACTGTCCATTGGCTCGTTTAGTTACACTCGAAGTGGATTGGTCTCTCTGGCGAGATCCCAATTTCGTCGGTCATCCGACGTGACGTCTCTGTTCCCTCCTTCAGGGAACGAGGGTTACATACGTAACCGAGACGTTTATCTTACAATTCTGACGTTTACCTGCGCCAGTGTGGATGGTGCTTTTTTTATGTTGATTTTAGTCTTATTTGGAGCTTGACAGGCGTGATCACTATTGTGTTTTTTAATCAATTTGAGTAAGTAAATAATGACAGAATTTGCATTTTTAAGTAAATTATTCCTATAATATGTGCATTGACAGCATGTTTGTTACCTTCAAGTTCAATGGCATAGGAGTATCCCAGCTGTTCAGATGCGACGTAGATCTCCTCATTGGTCACAGGTGGGAAAAAGGGAACCATGTTATAATGCCGGTTGTGTCCGATAGGGGCCATCTCATCCGGGAAGCTGGAGTTTTCACGGGAGCGTCTCATCCATTCCTCAAATACTGCATCGGTGAATGTATGAAGCACCTATTCGGCCGTAAGAGAGAGCATGTCTTTATCCAGAATCCAGAGCTCATGTACACTGAACATTGTGATGTTATTGTCATTGTAATATGTCTTGTATGTTACCAGAAAGATTGGGTCGTTGGCAGCGGAGTGGGACAGAGCGCTGGTCCCGTTGAGGAACAGGTGAACCAGGTTGTGCAGATTGGACACAGAGCTGTCCAGCTCTCCGTCTGGCTTGTCGTATCCTTCCAGTGCGTTCCTTCAAGGAAAGGTAGAAGAAAACTTCAAAACTAACTCACAGACATCAGGTCAATTCTGTAAACCTTGACATATGAAATAATAGTCAGAAAAAATCAAACCATGAGCCTTTAAACCAAATATTTTAAATCTTAAAAAAAGTTAGCTTTTTTTGTTGTTGTTGTTGTTGTTGAGTATCATATTTGATCCCTCAGGCTTTTATGGCTCATATAGTGTGATATAGTGAGAATATGGAGGAAAACACTCTTAGTTTTATTCAGAGACTTTTTATTCAGAGAATTTTGTGCAGATGCTGATATTTATATGGCCAAAAAGTGATGAAATTCTGATGCTTGTAATTTAAATCAATGCGATCTTTAAAACAGTATAGCAGATACTTACATAAATTAATGATCTAAACATCGTCATCACTCTATATCTCCAGTAATCTGTCTTAGTAAGATGAGATGTAAATGATTCAAACATATAATGTAATGCAATGCTGATTGAGAGATGAAGAAACAAACGCTCCTCAAAAGATCCTCATGATCAGATTTGAGACACACTGATTTTTCTAAAAAAAAAAAAAAAAAAAAAAGATTGATGGAGAATCAAGTAAAGCCGAGCTGCTTCAGTCCAGTAAGTGTTCATCTGGAAATATGACTACAGTTATTCTTATGTTTATTTTACAAAAAATCAGTCAAGATTTGACAGCAAAAAGACACGTGAAGCACAAGATGGTGGAAGTTTGTACAATTATACTGAAAGACCTTTTACTTGATAAAAAGTCTAAATTGTCAATCAGACGTCAGAAGGCATGGAGTAGATTGTGTGCAATGGGCTTTATAGCAAGGTTTTGATCATGTTTATCATTTAGAGGCCTTAGAATTGTACATATCAATTATGAAACAGTAGGCTTTATAGGGTTAAGGGATTTATGGTCAGTTTTGTTCTTTCAGGCAAAATTAATTATTGTGGTTGAAAGTTACTTATATTATGGTTAAGATTTTGATTAATAATGATTTATATCACGGATAGACATATAGAGTATATCTATTTAATGGTGTTTTTTTGTCATTTTTGGAGTTTGACATTATAAATCACCTCATTTTGTTTTGCCTGGATGAAGGAAAATACAAGATCAACGAGATTTGAGAGTGAGTAAAACATGACTGAATGTTTTTTTTTAGTATAACTGTTCCTTTAAGGCTGTGATCGACTGGATTACCTGAAGCTGAAGCTGGAGTTGGTGAAGTACGGTGGACTGTCAAAGTCTCTGAGGTTCAGGCAGCTTCTGACGTCATTCATGGTTGGTAAAGTCACATTAGTGCTCTCCATGATTCCTCTGCGCAAAGATCCCTCGCTGGTCCCGTTACACAAGGTCACCAGACGATTATATTCATCCAGACTGAAAGAAAAAGATGCACATCATTACATAATGTTCCATGCTGGCATGATTCTGGATCAGTGTGAGCAGCAGATGTGATGTAGTAGTTTTTGTGTGGAGACGGAGGGTGTCTCATTCTGCTCCTTAGTTTAGTAGTAAGTGCACTACTCAGGGAGTTTGTCAGTCACTGGTGCATTCAGACGATTATTCTCTACTACTCTACTAAAAAACTATTAACAAAGACTAGTCACTCTCAAGTCATAAAAAGACAAGTGCAAGTGTAAATTTAAGATTGAATCTTAAAAATGATTTTATTGTGTGACAGAAAAACTTTCTGTGAACTTCTACAGGAATTGTTGTTGGATGATATTATATTTTTATTTGTTTGTTAATTTTTGTATATTATATGATTTTTATTTATTTTTTTATATTTATATAGTAAGCATTTTGTGTCTTTCTTTATTACATTCATTAATGTCACAGTGTTGATTAGATCAAGGCTCTTGCTAATGTACAAATTCATTTACCTGATGTACTACAGTGTTGTTTTTAACTAAACCTATTAAAAATCATTTTCACTAGTTTATATACAGCTGAAATTAAATCTAAATATTAGAAGAAAAAATATAAATGAAGAACTTGTGTTAAATGTTGCTTTGACCAGTGTTTTTGTAGTTAGCTAAAACTAAATGAAATAAATTTATGAAATAAATAACTGAAATGAAATCAAATGTAAAAAAAAATAATAATAATAATAATAACATTTTATTTCAGCTACTTTGCTAAGCAACAATTCTTTTTTTAATTTACCTTGGTGTACTAAAATAACTAAAACTGACATAAAAAATTATAAAAATCATAGACATTTAAAAACAACAAAAACTATGAAAATGACAAAAACAACAACAACAAACACAAAATTACTTAAAAATATAATATAATTTGAAAAAAAATTACAAAAACTATAATAGTATCTCACGGATACTAAAATAACACTGCTATTTGCAACTAACTAAAATAAATTATGCTAATGTATAAATTCTTCCTGATAGTTTTGTTATTTGTCAACTGAAACAAACTACTAAAATACTTTTCAGTCATATTCAATAATACATATATATTCAGTAATTCAAATATATACTGAAAAATATAATTATTTCAGATGTAAATATTAGATGAAAAAAATTAAATATGTTTCATTAAATGTTGCTAAAATAAAGTTGAAGTACTAAAATTACTCAAATTACACAGAAAAAAAAAGAGGTTAAATAGAAATATTTAAAAACAAAAACTAATAAAAGTGACAAAAGTACATAAAATTACTAAAACTTGGATGCATGGATGCAATGCAAGGATGTTGTTCTGGTGGCCCCTTATGCATTTTTCTATTTTCTCAATTTATTTTCTGATACTTTTGAAAATTTATGCTACTTTTAATCTGAAAATGATAATATAATCTTTCACTATTTTGATTTTGACACATTTGATCTGAAATGTGACATCGAAGACAGTAGATGAGTAAATATGCAAGTCTGTTTCACACTTTAAGAGCCTCCAAAAAACTGCTCACCGATGAAACATCTACTATAATATAATGCTTTTTTGTGTTTATTTATGTATTTCTTTATTTATTTGTTTTTATTAAATTTGTGTTAATTGAAAATTGAACACAGCTATACAGATATGCTGTAACTAACCAGCAAACGTACCTGTCACACACCACTCTCCAGCGGGCAAACCTGGAGCGCGGGCTGATACGGGACGGGTCAGTGGGGTCCCGTCCTCCGAGCAGAGAGTCTGTGCAGACGTCACACTCCGTCCGTCCCGTCGCAAAGTTCCAGTAAGGGACAGCGAAGTTCTCATTACCTGTGAGTTTCTACGATGAGAAGAAAATATCAGTTTCTTCTCTATTAGGAAACAGATTCAGTCAAGTATTCAGAGGAGAGAAGAAGCTCATGATGTTTCTCAGAATAAAAATGTAAACTTATTCATTAAGGCACTATAACACTGTAAACTACTTCAACTTAAACTACTTCACAGGGCAGTTGTGGCCTAATGGATAGAGAGTTGGACTTGTAACCCGAAGGTTGTGGGTTTGAGTTTCAGGTCCGGCGGGGATTGTAGGTGGGTGGAGTGAATAGCCAGCACTCTCTCCACCCTCAATACCACGACTGAGGTGAGACCCTTGAGCAAGGCACTGAACCCGGGCGCTGCAGCATTGGCTGCCCACTGCTCCAGGTGCATGTTCCCTACTGTGTGTATGCACTTGGATGGGTTAAATACAGAGCACAAATTCCGAGTATGGGTCACCATACTTGGCCACACATCACTTCCCCTTCCCCCAACCGTGAAAATGTCACATTATATCCAATTATATTAAAATTTGCATTTTTGAAATCAAATTCACTTATATCATCAAGATTTCAATACAAGTTGAAATGTTAAAGTCCCCTCTTGAGATAAGGTGAGACGGGACAAATCAAAGGTCATCATGGGCCAACTTTAGTCCGCAGGCCCTGGTTTTGTCCTAATGCTTAGTTTCCTTTAGTTTGGACATTGTGCTCAGAAGTTACTGATGTAGTCACTATGTCAGATGTCTAGATGATTAGATGATGGTTAGATATTCAGTGTGAAACAGACCAAGAAATGCAGGAATGACCTGTAGTTCTCTCTCCAGACTGAGCAGATGGTATCTGTGCCAGGTGATGAACGCCGGACCCTTGTGGGAAAAGTCGATGGCTTTAAAAGGACGTCCTGGTCCTGCCAGAAAAGAGGACATCAAAAGTTAAGTGAAGTAGGTGAACTAACCACATAATACAACACATATTGATCTCATAATAGTATTAGGACTCTATGAAATCCATTTTATTTTCCCAAATTCCATGCTTTCGGTTTTATTTTTTTTGCGTGTGGATTTTGTTTTAATGCTTAACAATCAAAAAGCATGTCTAATCAATTGAGTTCATTAAACGTTAACATTTTAATAATTTATTACAACTTTTACAATAGGGCCTGTTTGTTTTTTGCTTTGTTTTTTTTGTTTCGTTTTGTCCCCCCCCCCACCCCACAAATTCCTTTTTTCCCAATTTAACTTACTTGTTTTCTTTTTTTAAGTTTTAATTGTTAATTGTCCAATTTAATATTTAAATTATTTGTAATCAAAAAGCATGTTTAATGAATTGAAATCATAAAACTTATACAATTTAATGACAATTTATTAAAAGTTTTAAATAAATGTAATTTTTTGTGCCATTTGAAATCTGTTTTCTCTTTCCCAAATTCCATTTTTCAGTTTTAATTTTTCTGGATTTAATGATTTAAATCAATTTTAATAATCAAAGAGCATTTTGTATATAATATAATATTATGTAAAATATTTATGTAAAAATATATATGTAGTTATTATGTAAAATTTAATATTCGCAGACACTAGTCCATATTGTGATCTGATTAATTGTACATCTCTATGTGATTTATTCGTCCAAACTTTGTGCATTTCGCCTGCATGTTCCTTATTGCCAAAATCATAGGGCTGTATAGTACTGACTTAAAACATTGCCTGTCAGTGATGGAGAAAAATGAAAAGGCATGAAATTTAAACCACCGTTCTGAAATCCCTAAGAAGTTAATTATTAATTTAATTTTTTCACTCATTCTTGGAGGATTTTTCATGTTTTAATGCAGCAGAGCAGCTAATGGAGCAGTGTAAGTGCAGCGTTCACAGCAGCTCTCACCTAGTAATGTGTCTCGCACAGAATAATAGTGCTGCCAGACGAAGAAGTCGTAGATGGAGATGTTGTTGAACTGCGGCTCGGTGCCGTTGGGTCCCAGCAGGCCCAGCCAGTGCTGTGTGGCGATGACGTATTCGGGGTGCACGGTGGTTTTGGCCAGATCCAGAACGTCCAGGAACTCCTGCAGCTCACCGGGGCTCAGAGAGTGAATGTCCTTCCTCACAACGGCAGCCCTGCGCTGGTCACAGTTCGGCCCCGTCCAGCCGAATTTACACTCGCCACAGTTATAACCAGCAAAGTTACCTGTTCAAAAGAGAATATGTTAATACACATGCAATCTAGTTTTAGAGATTTGCGGTTGCTAAAGTATCCCTATGATATTCTCATCAAAAAGAAAAGGGATATTTACAATGCATTTGGCAAATTTGGGACACATTTAATTTTTTTTTTTTTTTTTTCAATAAATGAAAAAGTATTTAAAAAGTAATACAATTCATTTATATTAAATACAGCACAATTTACTATAAATAGTTAAATCTAATTTATATATATATATATATATATACACAGGTGCATCTCAATAAATTAGAATGTCGTGGAAAAGTTCATTTATTTCAGTAATTTCAACTCAAATTGTGAAACTCGTGTATTAAATAAATTCAATGCACACAGACTGAAGTAGTTTAAGTCTTTGGTTCTTTTAATTGTGTTCAACAAATTAGAATATGGTGACATGCCAATCAGCTAATCAACTCAAAACACCTGCAAAGGTTTCCTGAGCCTTCAAAATGGTCTCTCAGTTTGGTTCACTAGACTACACAATCATGGGGAAGACTGCTGATCTGACAGTTGTCCAGAAGACAATCATTGACACCCTTCACAAGGAGGGTAAGCCACAAACATTCATTGCCAAAGAAGCTGGCTGTTCACAGAGTGCTAGATCCAAGCATGTTGAGTGGAAGGAAAAAGTGTGGAAGAAAAAGATGCACAACCAACCGAGAGAACCGCAGCCTTATGAGGATTGTCAAGCAAAATCCATTCAAGAATTTGGGTGAACTTCTGGGGTCAAGGCATCAAGAGCCACCACACACAGACGTGTAAAGGAATTTGGCTACAGTTGTCGTATTCCTCTTGTTAAGCCACTCCTGAACCACAGACAACGTCAGAGGGCGTCTTACCTGGGCTAAGGAGAAGAAGAACTGGACTGTTGCCCAGTGGTCCAAAGTCCTCTTATCAGATGAGAGCAAGTTTTTTATTTCATTTGGAAACCAAGGTCCTAGAGTCTGGAGGAAGGGTGGAGAAGCTTATAGCCCAAGCTGCTTGAAGTCCAGTGTTAAGTTTCCACAGTCTGTGATGATTTGGGGTGCAATGTCATCTGCTGGTGTTGGTCCATTGTGTTTTTTGAAAACCAAAGTCACTGTACCCGTTTACCAAGAAATTTTGGAGCACTTCATGCTTCCTTCTGCTGACCAGCTTTTTAAAGATGCTGATTTCATTTTCCAGCAGGATTTGGCACCTGCCCACACTGCCAAAAGCACCAAAAGTTGGTTAAATGACCATGGTGTTGGTGTGCTTGACTGGCCAGCAAACTCACCAGACCTGAACCCCATAGAGAATCTATGGGCTATTGTCAAGAGGAAAATGAGAAACAAGAGACCAAAAAATGCAGATGAGCTGAAGGCCACTGTCAAAGAAACCTGGGCTTCCATACCACCTCAGCAGTGCCACAAACTGATCACCTCCATGCCACGCCGAATTGAGGCAGTAATTAAAGCAAAAGGAGCCCCTACCAAGTATTGAATACATATACAGTAAATGAACATACTTTCCAGAAGGCCAACAATTCACTTTTTTTTTATTGCCCTTATGACGTATTCTAATTTGTTGAGATAGTGAATTGGTGGGTTTTTTGTTAAATGTGAGCCAAAATCATCACAATTAAAAGAAACAAAGACTTAAACTACTTCAGTCTGTGTGCACAAATTTTTTTTAATACATGAGTTTCACAATTTGAGTTGAATTACTGAAATAAATGAACTCTGTGTGTGTGTGTGTGTGTGTGTGTGTGTTTGTGTGTGTATATATATATATATATATATATATATATATTTGGAACTAGATAAAGATTAATATACATTTGAGTATATATGTAATGCTAATATTAATGAATATTATTATTATTATTATTATTAAATGCTATATATTTTTCAAATTTCATTTGATATAAAAGTTTATATTTTATTTATATATAAGTGCTATGTATTGAATATTTTATATGTGTGTGTGTGTATACATATATATTTATAAAAAAAAAAATATATATATATATATATATAATATAATAGTATACAAAATTTTATATATAATTTTATTCCTGTTTTTTCCACTAAAATGAATGCTGTACTTATATATTTCAGGTTGATATAAGGTATATCATGCAGAATAACCTGGTTAAGTATGCAAACAGCCATAATTTCTACAATTTATCTGAAAGTCAAAATAATAATATTTTCTGCGTACCAAAGCATCGACAGGTCCGATTGAAAAACTTTGTCGGCCATCTCTCCCGGTCGTCCACGTTTCTTAACCTGTACGGTCCTCCCCAGGGTTTGGAGTCCACATGGACGTCGCTGCAGTTTCCCCGGCCGGACAGAATCCCGCACACGTTGTCCGGATCCGATCCCAGCACGGGACAGCACTCTTTGGACACGATGGCCTCCACGGTGCAGCAGACTCGGGGAAACTGAGCCTCGGTCAGGTAAATCCATCCCAGACTGTAAATCATAGCCAACACTATCGATCTCCTCATATCTGGAGGATCTTATTCAGTCCGCTTGAAGTTTCTCTGTTTCTCCCTCAAAGGCCGCAGCATGCTACTAATCACAAGTAAATGTGTTTTAAATGATTACATGCGGTTCTGAGCGTAGCGGTAACGGCTGACGGTCTATAATAGCTTGTGTCCACACATTACATGCATATTCACAGAGCTCAAGCCCATCAGTGCTTTATATGCTCTGGCCAAGTGGAACATAGGAGGATTATTACGGCCGTCCCATGGCAGTCACCTGACACAGAGAAACTATTTGTTGCACTAATGCTGCTCAAAAGCCCTGAGGAAATGTTTCTCAATGGATTCAACTCATCTAGAGCAGATAAAACAAGTTCATGTTATCACACTGCCGGGTATGAGCGATTTTATGTAGGTTTCCTTCTGATGCACTGATGTTTTAGACTAATATCAAAGGATGGTTTTGAAATGAGTTTCTGAGAAATATTTTCAGTCATAATATTCCGAATCATATGAGTTACCCATTCTCATTGCATAAGTCATATGATTCAGTTTCAGTCAGGAAAAAAGAAACTGATGCAGAGAAAGTGACTCCAAAAAGTATTTGGACAGTAAAATCTCATTTAATGTATTATAGTGTTATTTTAGTATTATTTATGTACTATTATAGTATTTATTAATATTCTGAATTAACTTTAATTTTTATGTTTAATTTATTGTTTTATTTTATTTTTTAATTTTATTTTTATGTTTGATTTGTTGTTATGTGCTACGTTGTTATGTTACAGTGTTAATATTTTTTTTATATATTTTCCATTTTAAATATTAATTGAAGGTTAAATAAAATGATGTGCTTGTTATTTTTATTTCATATTTAAATATTTAGCTTATATTTATTTTTTAAATTATATATATATATACACACACATATATATATATGTACGAATGTGTGTGTGTGTGTGTGTGTGTATATACATACACACACAGTGGGTACGGAAAGTATTCAGACCCCCTTAAATTTTTCACTCTTTGTTATATTGCAGCCATTTGCTAAAATCATTTAAGTTCATTTTTTTCCTCATTAATGTACACACAGTCCCCCTTATTGACAGAAAAACACAGAATTGTTGACATTTTTGCAGATTTATTAAAAAAGAAAAACGGAAATATCACATGGGCCTAAGTATTCAGACCCTTTGCTGTGACACTCATATATTTAACTCAGGTGCTGTCCATTTCTTCTGATCATCCTTGAGATGGTTCTACACCTTCATTTGAGTGCAGCTGTGTTTGATTATACTGATTGGACTTGATTAGGAAAGCCACACACCTGTCTATATAAGACCTTACAGCTCACAGTGCATGTCAGAGCAAATGAGAATCATGAGGTCAAAGGAACTGCCTGAAGAGCTCAGAGACAGAATTGTGGCAAGGCACAGATCTGGCCAAGGTTACAAAAAAATTTCTGCTGCACTTAAGGTTCCTAAGAGCACAGTGGCCTCCATAATCCTTAAATGGAAGACGTTTGGGACGACCAGAACCCTTCCTAGAGCTGGCCGTCTGTCCAAACTGAGCTATCGGGGGAGCCTTGGTGAGAGAGGTAAAGAAGAACCCAAAGATCACTGTGGCTGACCTCCAGAGATGCAGTCGGGAGATGGGAGAAAGTTGTAGAAAGTCAACCATCACTGCAGCCCTCCACCAGTCGGGGCTTTATGGCAGAGTGGCCCGACAGAAGCCTCTCCTCAGTGCAAGACACATGAAAGCCCGCATGAAGGACTCCAAGATGGTGAGAAATAAGATTCTCTGGTCTGATGAGACCAAGATAGAACTTTTTGGCCTTAATTCTAAGCGGTATGTGTGGAGAAAACCAGGCACTGCTCATCACCTGTCCAATACAGTCCCAACAGTGAAGCATGGTGGTGGCAGCATCATGCTGTGGGGGTGTTTTTCAGCTGCAGGGACAGGACGACTGGTTGCAATCGAGGGAAAGATGAATGCGGCCAAGTACAGGGATATCCTGGACGAAAACTTTCTCCAAAGTGCTCAGGACCTCAGACTGGGCCGAAGGTTTTTCTTCCAACAAGACAATGACCCTAAGCACACAGCTAAAATAATGAAGGAGTGGCTTCACAACAACTCCGTGACTGTTCTTGAATGGCCCAGCCAGAGCCCTGACTTAAACCCAATTGAGCATCTCTGGAGAGACCTAAAAATGGCTGTCCACCAACGTTTACCATCCAACCTGACAGAACTGGAGAGGATCTGCAAGGAGGAATGGCAGAGGATCCCCAAATCCAGGTGTGAAAATCTTGTTGCATCTTTCCCAAAAAGACTCATGGCTGTATTAGAACAAAAGGGTGCTTCTACTAAATACTGAGCAAAGGGTCTGAATACTTAGGACCATGTGATATTTCAGTTTTTCTTTTTTAATAAATCTGCAAAAATGTCAACAATTCTGTGTTTTTCTGTCAATATGGGGTGCTGTGTGTACATTAATGAGGAAAAAAAATGAACTTAAATGATTTTAGCAAATGGCTGCAATATAACAAAGAGTGAAAAATTTAAGGGGGTCTGAATACTTTCCGTACCCACTGTATATATAGTCCTTTTTTAAGTTTTATTAATTGGATTATTTTAACTCCCCAAAAAGTATTTGCACACAAAAATCACATTTAATGCATGACAGTGTTATTTTAGTATTATTTATGTACTGTTACACTATTTATTAATGTTTGAGTTAGCTTTTATTTTTATATTTTCTTTTTTTATTTTAGTTTAAGTTTTGGTAATGTTGTTATGTGCTTTTATTTGTTGTTTTTTTTAATATTTCCAGTTAGCTTTGTATTTTTAACTCATTTAATGTATGACTGTTTTTTTATTTTTTATTTTTTTTGGATTATTTATATACTGTTATGGTATTTATTAATGTTTGAGTGACCTTTTGTTTTTGTATTTTCTGGTTTTATTTTAAAAAAATTTAGCCCCTCCAAAAAGCTTTGTAGTAAATGAATGTAGTGGGTTTTGAGCGTGTGTGAAGTATTTGAATTCCTCAGGATCTTTGCAGCCGCCCGGCGGGTCGTTCTTGTGACTAACCGGGTCACTGACCAAAGCCTTTCTCAATTCTCAGACTGAGACTGTGTAAGATTTGCAGCTCAGCAACATTTAGACTCCAAATAAGGACAATCAGTCTTCATTTTCAGACTTTTATTACAGCAACTCTAAAAGTGTTGCACCTTATCTTCTCTTTTTTTTTTCTTAATTGTTTCAGTCATAAAACATGCAAAAATAATCACCAGAATAAAGACTGTTAGTCCTGGGATCGGTCACAAATTTAACTGCAGGATAAATCATATTTTGTACATTGATGACGGAAACAGAAGTCCTGTAGGCCATCATATGTTTCTGTGCATTATTTTTGCTATAGTGCACTTTCCTGATCTCCTGACCGTTCCACTGCAGCCCACACATGTCTCATGATGAGTTAATAAATGAACAAAGACTTAACAAACGTAATCGTGTGTAGTGCTTCCAACTTAAAGCTGCACTCACAAATTTACCTTTAATGAGTAAATGAACAAATAAAAAAATACTGTATAAAGAATGGAGATATATTTTAAAAAATACATTTATATATAGGGTTAGGGTTAGGGCAGCATGCATGTGAATTAGTAAGTAAGCAGGATGCATGTGAATTACAGAGCTGGAATCTAGACATAGAAGAAGCTTAAATGTAGAAAATTGTTACATTTTTGTCTAACATATTGGTAAATAGATGAAAAATGAGGTGTGTCTAAACCAGAGTTATTGTGGTTAACAAAAAAACCATTGAAAAAAAAACGAAATTAAAAAAAAAAGATTTTTTTGTTAAATATTTCACTTTATTTCAGCTAGTTGGCAAAGCAACATTTCTCATTTTTGACTTGATTTGCTAAAATAACTAAAACTAAAGAAAAATTTAACTTATTAATAAAAAATAACACAATATATAGCGAGACATTTAAAAAAACTAAAATGCATAAAAATTACAAAACTTAAGAAAAAAAAAGAAAACAAAATCTAAAAATAACATAATTCAAAATATTAACTAAAATATAACAGTATATAAATGATACCAAAACTACTAAAACTAAATCTAATAAATAAAAATAATAATAAAAACTATACAGACATATTTAAAAACAAAGCTAATAAAAATGACAAAAACACTCAACGATATTAGTAAACCTTTAACTAAAATTAAAGTGAAAACCAAAAATATAAAAATAAAATCTAATTTAAAATATTAACAAAAATTATTATAGTATATCAATGACACTGGCCCAAACATGGCTGGTGATGTATGATAAGAAAATGAGACATATAAACATCAATTTTAAAATCATTTAAAATACAAATATAAAAAAGGAAACGAGTTTAATTTAAAATGGTCTAAAATGAAGGATAATCAAAGTTGAAATAAAATATTATTTGAAAATAATACAGTTAATGAAATTGAAATAATGCAGTAAAATCAGTGTTGTTTTTATGTCCTGATCTGTCATGGCACTAAAGTGCAGCAAATAATATTTTGATTAAATGTTTGTGAGATGTTTAATTTTCAGATAAGTTAATTATGTCTGTTAAATTATGATGATTCTGTCTCTATTTCAGCTATAAGGCAGCATTTCTATTTGTTTCCATTTGTGTTTCATTGTTGTGCAGCAGGTTATTACCAGTTGCTGATGAACAGTTTTCTTAATAAGGGTTTAGTATGAAGAACATCACATTATGAACACATGGTGGTGCCGCAGAGCTGTTTTACTCTAACAGGAGGAATAAGAGGAAAAATATTGATTTTTCCTCATTATTTCAGTATCAACAGACTCTCGAACAACTTCCCATGTTCCTCATAGTGTTCAATGAGAAATAAAGTCATGGATATAAGCTGGTAATTTAGGGAAACGTGAGGTTTGCATATTTGCAAGAGAATGCCATTATGGGCTAGTTGTGGAATGAGTATTTGACATAAATATCCGATTGGGGCAAGTTGTCACATGTTGTAGTATAAGAAAATATTTTGTATTGTATAGAAGATATTTTTAAAGAACATTGGACCTCTTTGACTTTCACTATATGGACAAAAAACAAAAAAAATTTTATAAAAAATGTCTGAAACAGCAAATGTAAATGAACATAAGTTCATTTATATATTTATTGCCTACAACCTACATTTGAAATCTGCACCAAAATAATATTTGATTTGTTTGTTTGTTAAATTTAGTATTTAAATTTAGTATTTTTTTTTATTTGGTAGAGCACATCCAACATTTGAGATCTGCACCAAAATAATTTCATTTTATTTTGTTTGGGTTTTTTTTTAGTTTGTTTGTATAATTTAGTAGTATTATTTTTTTATTTGGTAGAGCACATCCAGCATTTGAAAATCCACACCAAAATAATATTTTTCTCACTGCTGAAAAATGAAACAAGCACAAAGAAACACTGATAGAATTACCAATTCACAATTCACACCAAAAAATGCATCCTTCCACTGTCTAAATAAAAACTAAATATCTTTAGTTTTTATCTTTAAAGTATTCCTGGTAAAGTACACAAATGGCTTTTGCCATTATTTCTCTTTTTGTGTTACAGTATTTGTGTTTTGACTAGAATATGGCCTGCTAATGCTCAACCTAAATGGGACTCATTTAAGTTGTATTAATTCCTCAGTGGCTAATTGCAGTAGCGTGGAGTACGCTTGCCGGTTTTTCCATCATTTTGTCCACGTACAATGTAGTCTGACCTGGTAAAGAGCACTTCGCTGAGGCCTTGCTGAAAACGCTATTGTTTTAGGGATGAATAAAATAGTTAGTGCTGAGGACGGCGTTTATCCTTTGAAGTGGCGACAATGAGAAATTCTCAATTAATAGCATTTCAAAGGGACGTCCAGATGAAGGTGATGCTTAATTCTGTGTAACAAGCAACAGGCGTATTATTATTATTATTATGTTGATGGAAAAATGCATCAGTTCTGCTAATGGCTATTAGAGCGGGCTCCGTACGACACACGTTTTAGGGAACCTAATGTGTCGATTCAGAGAAAGGTTGCCTTTTCAGATTGTAATTGAGAGCACTTCAGTTTCATTTCAAAAGCACGAGGCTTTATGGAAGAAAATGCGAGATGTTTTCAAATGAAGCGTGGATTGGTCTGCCCATTTGACTAGCATTATGACACATTTCCCATTGCGTCTCAGACAGTTCAGCTAATGGCTCGCTCACATCTGCAGCGCTCATTGTTGTGCATGCGGTGATAAACACTGAAGACGTCACTGAAGGGTTACCTGGGTTTTGGCACTCAGGTTTGCCTCTGAAGGGCTTTGCAATTAAAAACACAAAGATGACAGCTAGATACACTGCTGCTGAAACAGGCTGGACTTGCTTTGGACAGTCTGGCTTTAAATTTGGCTATTGCGTTTTTTTAAGACAATGTAAATTTGAACTTATGTGATGTCTGTTAAGCACATGCAATAGCATTTATACTATCAACAGATCTCAACCATGCTAAACAATAAAACCATTTTGATTAAAAAATAAAAAAAAAAACTTTTAAAGGAGTCATGAACTGCCTTTGTTTTTCATGTTGTACTGTTCTCTGAGGTCCACTTATGTTATCAAGATTTTTACATCCAAAAACATAATTTAGAAGTTATAAGCTACTTTCTGTCCTGTTTTTAACCCCCCTCATCAGAACGCTCTGTTTGAATAGGTGTGGTGGATTGTAGACTCAGAGTCAGAAGTAAATGCCCACTGCTATGACTGGCTAACGGTTGTGTATGTTTGACAGCCTACATTCCTCACAGATGGACGCTGCTGTTTTAGGTTAAAAATGTATAAATTCTCAGTACACATCAAATGATCTGTATGTTACGGGACCGACGAGACAAGAGGCGTGTGGATCCATATGCAGAGCTTTATTTACAAAGGCGTGGTCAGGAAACAAGCATAGGTCAATCAGTGGCAAACAGGTATAACGTGAGCAAGACACAAGAGCAGTTCAATAACCA
Organism: Spinibarbus caldwelli; assembly: GCA_039654775.1. Taxonomy (NCBI): domain Eukaryota; kingdom Metazoa; phylum Chordata; class Actinopteri; order Cypriniformes; family Cyprinidae; genus Spinibarbus; species Spinibarbus caldwelli. Next base: position 2,721,454 of record CM077232.1, read on the forward strand.
AGCGAGGGTAGGTCGATGGCGAATGTAATCCAACAGGGCTTGACAAGAGGGGAATCTGATAACGAGCACAATAGTCCAGGCGAGGTGCAAACACAATCCAAACAGCGGGCGAAGGGTAAATCCAAAATACACGGGCAAAGATCTTGACACGGGAAAAACAGGCAAGGCAAGACTAGACTAAACTAGACACTCAAAATCAAAGGTGAGCGATAAGCGCTGAACAGTACTTGGCGATCTGAGCAGGAACTGAGTGGGTGTTATGTAGGGTGTGTAATTGGTTTCAGGTGACCGTGTGATTAGGGAAATGGCAGATGGGAAATGTAGTCCAAAGTATAGTGTAACAGTCTGTGTAATGTGATAGTCTATGTTGTGAGCATGTGACCTCTGGTGGTGAGTGAACGGAAGTTCATAGACCGGATTTGTGACACTGTAATAACAGATAAAGCAATAATGATCACAGTTACTCACAGTTACTCATACGGATCCAATATACTTGCACAGCATCGTCTTTTAGTTTCAGTCTTTCTGAAAATCCCACGTCGAATTGTGCTTTGTTTGTAAATGAATTCATGGTAAAAAAAAAAAAAAAAAAAGAACAAAAAACAAAAAAAATTGAAGTGAACAAAGGACCAAGTTCTTACTGATGCGGTCTAGTACTTCATTAAAAATAGAGTTCATCAAATAAAGTTTATTGTTTGGTTTCTGCGTGGACCTGCGTTAGCCTCTCTCTTTATTTACACTACCTGTGCGAATCGATGGGTGGGGCTAAACAGGCAGTGATGTAGAATCAGTGGGCGGGGCTAAACAGGCAGTGATGTAGAATCAATGGGTGTAGCTAAACAGGCAGCGATGTAGAATCGGTGGGTGGAGTTAAACAGGCAGCGATGTAGAATCGATGGGTGGGGCTGTGGGTGGGGCTAAACAGGCAGTGATGTAGAATCGGTGGGTGGAGTTAAACAGGCAGTGATGTAGAATCGGTGGATGGAGTTAAACAGGCAGCGATGTAGAATCGATGAGTAGGGCTAAACAGGCAGCGATGTAGAATCGGTGGGTGGAGTTAAACAGGCAGCGATGTAGAATCGGTGGGTGGAGTTAAACAGGCAGCGATGTAGAATCGATGGGTGGAGCTGTGGGTGGGGCTAAACAGGCAGTGATGTAGAATCGGTGGGTGGAGTTAAACAGGCAGTGATGTAGAATCGGTGGATGGAGTTAAACAGGCAGTGAAATAGAATCAGTGGGCGGGGCTAAACAGGCAGCGATGTCGAATCGGTGGATGGCGTTAAACAGGCAGTGATGTAGAATCGATGTAGGGCTAAACAGGCAGTGATGTAGAATCGGTGGGCGGGGCTAAACAGGCAGCGATGTAGAATCGGTGGGTGGAGCTAAACAGGCAGTGATATAGAATCAGTGGGTGGGGCTAAACAGGCAGCGATGTCGAATCGGTGGGTGGAGCTAAACAGGCAGTGATGTAGAATCGGTGGGCGGGGCTAAACAGGCAGTGATGTAGAATCGGTGGGCGGGGCTAAACAGGCAGTGATGTAGAATCGGTGGGTGGGGTTAAATAAGCAGCAGTGTAGAAGCAGGCATTGATGATCTTCTGCAGAGGCAGTGCTTATCCACACTATTCCATCATAAAGTGGCACATTCCAGACACCTGGCATTTTGGCAGATTGGCTTCAATATAAGCTGTTTTTAGATTAACGAGAAAGTTTTGAGCTCTGAAACTTACAGAATGTTTTTATAGCACAGTGACCTCTTATATATCCCCTTTAAAACCATCATATATATATATATATATATATATATAATATATATTAAGGCTGAGCAAGTTAAGGCGTTAACGCGTTAACGCATTAATTGATTAACGCTGACATTTATTTTATCACGCGTTAATGCTGTTTTTTATTATTATGAAAGTCCGTTGCTCACTGGCTCTGAATACACATACAGACAAACCATGGGTCACAGGAGGGGTGGGATGTTGATCAGTACTGGCTTGGGGTGGGTGTTATCATGCGTCTCAACCAATGAGAGCATTTGGGGTGGGCCTAAGACTGCAGCAGCGCTCACATGAAGCGCTCACTTTATAAGTGGGAAATAAGAAGTTTCCGATAGCACGTGAAGACAGCAGAGAATAAGCGCTCTCGCTCAGCACGGTGGAGTGCATCGTTTTGTTAACTTTGTGGTTTATTATTTTGAGTCGTTTGGGACACGGTAACACATGGCCCTCTCACAATACATTGCTTTACACATCTATCACTTTTGCCGCTCAGAAATGTTCACGCAATCATGCTGCACGTATCAGAAGTTCAGCGCTCCGACGCTACATGCGTACCGCGCTCGATCCCAACCGAACCGCGCTCTGGCCCACCTCTTCTAACCGAGCCAGGGCCGGCTAAACGAACCGGATCACACTAGTCAAACGAACCGGGCTTTGGAGGTCAAACGCGCTCGGGCACGGTTAAGATTGCCTAGTGTGAGTACACCCTTATTCTCCCGCATCCGCATCCCGCACACACGAGTCTCTACCCGCCCGCTCCCGCACTCGCCCATCAAGTGTTGTCCCGCACTGCACTCTGCTGCGTTGGGTCCCGCGAGTGCAGGTCTCTACTCGGAAGGTGTCTGTTATAATGTTATGATCGAGGCTCTGGACTCTGAGCATAGCTTGTTTTTCTGTAACAAACTATAAAATATTTTCTGTAAAAACGTTAATGCCCTGGCAGTGGCAAATAGCTTGTTTTATGTTTAATTTGATTACATTAATGTTATAAGTTGAGATTTACAAGAAATATTTTAACTGCTACTATGTAAAAGGAATACTGCTATAAAAAAGCACCTTATATGTTTGAAGTGTTTGTAAACCAAATGTTATTGCACTTTTGTTCATTTAGCAGTACTTTTAAATGAAAAAAGTGCACAACACACTACTTTTGAATTCATTATTGAATTTTGTGCATAACAATGTGATTAATCGTGATTAATCACAGAAAATCATGTGATTAATCGTGATTAAAGATTTTAACCGTTGCCCAGCACTAATATACTGTATATATAAATTCTTTTCTAAGGCTTTGGAAGTTACGTAGTTTGCATTATCGTTTGTTTTTTGTATTATATGCATAATTATATGCTTTTATTTTATTTATTTACATTATTATTATTATTATTATTATTATTATTATTATTATTATTATTATTATTAATTTTGTTATTTGTTATATTTAGTCTTTTTATTTTTTTATTTTAAATTTTACTAGTAAATTTTACTTTACTGATTTTATTTTTTATTTATTTTATTTTATTTTTTTGGATATGTACTTTTTAATTGAATAAAAAGTTTATTGCACTAACTGTTGTTCAACCACATTCTTTTCAGATCATTAGTCAACAAATCCTCTGTAAAAACTGCAGAAAGTGGTCAAAGGCACACAGGTATGTTTTTAATAATGTTTTG
>CM077232.1:2727407-2792407 GCA_039654775.1 Spinibarbus caldwelli
TTTTTCTTCTCTTATCGAAATTGCTTTCTGTAGAGTTGTTCCATTTGAAATGCATTTAATTGCAAATAAAAAAGGAGTGGAGAGAAAGCCGTGCGCCTCCTAAGCCTTTCTCATCTGTTTGGACGCAGGGAGAGAGAGTATTCAAACGTGGAGCGGCCCAGACAATAAGAAGAAGCGGGCGTGCTCTGAATAGCCCAATCTCTCGGCCTCACCGTCCCACGCAGGCCAATCCGCTGGCGTCCCTCGGCCGGAAAACAGGGGCGGACCTCCCGCCGAAACAGAGAAAGCGCTCAGAAGAGTAGGTGTTTTCCTGCAGAAAGTTTGCAGAACTCTCACTTTGCTTTATGTAGCATTGCTCAGACGCTGCATGGTGGTATTGAGTTTGCTTTCTGATGCTTCCTCCAGAATGAGGTGATTGTTGACACACAGTATAGAGAAATACATTTTTTTTTTTAACAGTAGGCCTATATTTATGGACTTTTTCACTAAATGACACAATAACATAACACATTCATTTGAAATAAAAATATTTTGAGAAAGAATAAAGGAATAATACAACAAAAATAAATAAAAATAAATACAGCTGACATCAAAATACATCTGGAATTATATAGTGTAAAATGTCCCCATCAATGAAACAAACAACATCCTTTAATTCAGATTAACAATATTTCAAGGGAGAATAAATAAATAAAATTCAAAATACAGCTAAACTACAAGAAGACTATAATTCGGTATATAGAATATAATTTGGTAGCACTTTATTTTACAGTGTCCTTGTTACATGTTACATGTACTTACTATTATAATAACAATTAATTACGCATAATTACATGCAACTAACCCTAAACCAAACCCTGATCCTAACCCCAACCATACAGTAAGTAAACATAGTTAATTAATATTACTCAGTACTTAAATATATAATTACAGTGTAAAAAGGACACCTTAAAATAAAGTTTAACCAATAATTTTAATGAGTACATTATTATGTATATCATTTATTAATATTAATATTTACTTGATTTTCTGTTTTACAGGCTGAAGTAATTACAGAAGGAATAAGCTCCTTAAATTTGGCATAGACAAACAATAGATAAATGAATTAATTAAAAAATTACAAAATAAATAAATACAGCTAAACTACCAGATGCCATTTCATTTCATTTTTTTGTGGCATTACAAAGAGGTTGCATAGAAGTAACTTTTTTTTCCAGATTCATCTCCTTATAGGAAATGCACCAAAATTAGGCAAATGTTGACAAAGAGTGAAGAGAAATATTTTTTTTAACAATGTATTTATTGACTTATTGACTACATATTTAAAAAAAAAAAAAAAAATCCATTAATTCGGAATGACAATATTTCAAGAGAAATAAAAATAAATACTCAAATAAAATACCATATCAAAATGCATCTGGCGTTACAAAGTGTGAAAAGTCCACATCAATGAAATCCAAACAGAGCAACACAATTAACGACTGTTTGTGTTCGTCTCTGACTTCATGTGTCTTTCTCTCTGGAGAAACATCTGAGGAGCAGGTGACATCCTCAACGAGAAACAACTGAGTTGTGATTTCATTTTCAGGATGCTCTTGGCCTTCTCCCGGAGGATTGTGGGTAGATTGCCGACGATCCCGAGAAGCGAGCGAAGTGAGACCCTTCAAACTTTCTTCACGATTCCGGAATTCTATTTTCCCTCCAAACAAAGATTTATACATATTTATACGAGCCGATCGACGGGAAGGTGGTCCGGAGGAGGGGAGGAGAAGCAGCGGAACTGCAGAGGTAAACTTTATGTAAATGCCATAAAGTAATAGACTTGTAGTGCAAATCACACCATTTTATCTTTAATTTTGCCGAGCCGCCCCTTCCCAGCATCCTCTCGGCATCTCTACGGCACGTCCCATCTCTCCCTCCCCCAAAGTCCTCTTTCCGTGGGCTTAAAGGTGCATCGGAGATATGCATTTAAGCATATTCAGAACACGGGGCGTGAAATTAAATGTGTGACAGAGTGGGAAAAATATACAGGCGCGGGAGATGCCTTAAAAATAGTCATTTATGCAGATGGAAAAGGAGGGGAGTTGAAAATCATTTGCGACAGGATGACCCTCTCCGCAAGCTGTCTACCTCTCACTGTTCTCGGCCCTAATCTCTCGCTGTATCTTCATTTTTCATTGAACTCGCCAGTTTGCTGCTAAGCAGCCTTGTAGATAAGGCAAAGTGCTAAAAGGAGACAACTGAAGGTGCTCAGTGGGTCCGTTTCTATTGCACTTTCACCCAAGGCAATGGGCAGAATTTAACGGATTCCTTCCAACATATGTTTTTGCCAGATAAGTAAACAGTGTGTGTCGGCAAGGAAGAAAAAAAAGCATTTGCAATTTAATGACATTACAGCTCCCAGCTTAGCCCTTCCATGCTGCCAGGCGCCGAGCGGAGAAAAGGAAAGAGCGGAAGAATGGAACCGGGTGTCATCTGCGTGTGTGTGTGTGTGTGTGTGCACGCGTGTGTTTTTCCTCTTTTTCCCGTCTCTCCGCTCTTCATTCTTGTCGCTGCTTCATTCTCTTCTGCAGACTTTCCTCAAGTTTGCGGCAGAAGCTTTTTTTAGTTGAGCGCTCGAAAACGTCGACGGGGCCGTGAGAGAAAATTCCAAATTTGAGTTCTGGATCTGGATCTGGAATTCGGACTGGACTGAATTGGCCACACCCCACGGGATGCCAAAGTGGATTTCCCAAAAAATGAAGGAAAATCATTACAACAATATGGGCAAGAATTAGAGTAGAACTACTTAGGTGTTTATCCATTTTAATTGCATTTGGTGTCAATTAGAGCAATAAAAGTTCCTTCATTTATGTCACGTTATTTAAATCAGAATCTCCTTATTAACCAAGTATCCAAACATGACTTCATAATATAATATTATATAACTATAGTATTGATTACTTTATAATATATTAAACATAATTATAATATTACTTAATATGTTAGAATTATTAACTTTAATACAATTATTAAATATAAAAATTTTATCTCTAGGGGGCATTATAAAAGTTATTAATTTAATTCGCTGAAAATATTATTTAAATCAGAATCCCTTTATTAGCCAAGTATCCAAACATGACTTTAAATTTCAGATAATAATTGCAATATTATTTATTATTTTATAATACATTAAATATAATTATGATATATTATAATTTTTACATATTTCAAAACTATTTTTAAATATTTCATATATTTAAATTCATTATATATATATATATATATATATATATATATATATAAATTATTTAAATCAGAATCGATTAGTCCAAGTTTGTAAGCATACAAAGAATTTCATCATTATAATATTATATAATTATAATATTAATTATAACATATTAAATGCACTATACTTATAATATTATATAATTACAAAATATATTAATATTGTAATTATGTAATTATAACTATAAAAATATTGAAACTAGTTTCTGCAGGGGGCTTTTTGTCTAATATTTTTGGAGATGTTTATGTTGTGCAATAAAACCCCTCAGTAATTCACACAGAAAAAGAAAAAGTTAGAAAAAAAATCATATTTGAAACCATTTGAATTAATTCTGTTTAAACATATTTGAATTCCATTCTGCATTCTGTTTGTTTGCTCAATTCAAATTCCGCTATCAAATTGGAATTTTAAAGACGTTCTGATTTGATTCCGACCGGTGCGCGACCCAGTTGACGTTCGGTCCGCCGCTCATTTCCCTCATTTCCGCTCGATTTTTCCGGCTAGGTAAGTGGGGCTCAGTGAGACACTGGGCCTTAATTCCAGAAAAACGGCCCTTGGGGAATTCTGGAGGGCCACATAATCTCAGCGTCTCCATTTCAGGCAGGCAACACAAGCATGGCCCGTCAAACCGTGGGTGAAGCCCCCTGCCCCCATCTCGCTTTCTCCCCCGGTGTCTTGACAGCGACTTATTATGGCAGGCTAATTGTGCAGGAAAGCAGATTATGGAAGTGTTAGGATGTAACTCCTTGACCGTGTGCTAATGTGATGTCAAGCTTTTTTCTTTTTTCGAGGGGGACGCACTGCCAGCTACATGCCAGGGCACTCTTTGGCACCGCCTGTAATCTGCCTTTGGTATTAACTCAGCAAACCAGCTTGTTGGAGTGCGGATCCCTCACTAATTATTGCTACAAGAAAGACTTATATTGGTGGCGTTGATCTTTCATTAAGCGTGCTATATGGAAAGGCATTGGCAGGCGCCCCCCTCCCTTCCTTAAAGGATACACAGTCGCCCTCGGGGCGCGAGGATTGCTAAAGCATCTTACAGAGGAGGAAGGGGGCAGAAAATTTGGGTCAGGCGTGTTTGCCAAAAACAAGAATTTCAGGTCCTGCTTTAAAGGAGATACTTCGCTCTCCGCCTTTATTCTGCATGCAAACATCAGCTCTCACATACATGATGCATTGTGATTTTGATTTTTAATTCTGTGTATCGCTTTAGGATAGAAAAAATGGCAACTGAGATCTCTTTAATGGCTCTTTTTTTGTTGAGACCTAAAAGATTGAATCACATAAATGCATTTTAATCTGTGATTTTGATTTTTAACTCCGTGCATTACCTTAGAACTTCATGAAATTAAAGGGAGAGCAAATGGGAAGTTTGAAATATATAGAGGGACAATATATAATAACTATGCAATATACATTTACATTTATGCATTTAGGAGATGCTTTTATCCAAAGCGACTTACAAAAGAGGAACAGAAGCAAAGATGTAATGTAGGCTTCATCCTGGTTATTATTACAAAAAAGGATCAGTAATGCATGTCTAATCAGAGTTCATCTAAGATCTCACTAATGTCTCAAATTGTGCTTACCAAAGTGTGCAATCAAAAGTCAGAGATCTCAATATGAACTCAAGCATTTCTCATCAAATAATCTGAGCTGATATTCACAATATTCACTATTGACTTTTTTTTAATATAATTTATTTCTCTTTAAGAAATCTTAGAAACAGCTAATAATTTAATAAATGAATTACATTTAAGTAATAAATTAATTATATTAAATATAATAATACTAAATAATTATTAAGTATAAATGTTATTTTGTATATAATATTTATTTAATATATTTTATATAATGTTCTATAGGGAGCATTATATATAAAAGTTCAATAATTTAATGTAATGAATTTATCATTTAATTGAAAATCTGAATCTCTATTAGTCAAGTGCATACAGAGAATGTTACTTTATTTTTAATATAATTATTATATAATTTTAATATATGTTATGATATTATGTTATTACAATGTATGTTTTAATATTATTCATTCATTATTAAATATAATAATTATATACATTTATATGTTTCTATATGGGGAATTTCTTACATTGTTTATGTGCAATGAAATGTCTGAGTAATTCATACTCAAACTAGATGACAACTATTGACTCCTTTTTTGCATCTGAGACAAAGTTGAAACTTCAAAGACACAGCGTTGAATCTCCAAAGGTATGAAAAAGCAGTAGATTCACCTGTCATTGCACACATCAGATCATTTAATTATATGTAGATATTTCAGCACAACTACTCTTTAAAACTGAATACAAATTCGCATACTTTTACGATGTATAAATAGCATGATTTTGACAAAGCGTTTGTATCCAGGCACTTTAGCACATCCGAGGTCGTGTTAATAAAGCTCTCGCAGGCAGCCGCTCCTCTTGCGTTTGCTTTAGCTCTACCTGAGCCCACCGGCCTGTCACCTCTGATTGTAAATCAAATTATCGAGACGCACAAATTCAATACCTAAACATGAGCGTTTGAACATTTATTTATCCTGCATCAAACTGCATTTGTTAAACTAATATCAGCAGAAGTGTTGAGAAGTGCAGAGTGACACCAGAACGCAATGAGTCTGACATTAACGGCCTAATGACTCGCATTTACACGCTGTCCTACATACATAAATGCACATCTTGTTATTGCACGATGCTGCCGATGATATTTTGGTGCATATTTCACCCTAATGATCCACTTTAAGTCAGAATGCGTGTCTTTTTGAATGCATCGATGCCGTATCGACAATGAGCGAGAGCTAGAAAGGTCTGAGGGTTATTCGAGGTTTCAAACACGCTCGTGGGTTAGAAAAGAGTTCATGAAGATGAATATAAACAACGGCATTCTCGTGTTTGACTGGAAAACTTTCTGGAAAAGTTTGCACTGTTGACACATTGATGAGTGATGTGACTAGAAGAGAAAGTGGGAATTCAAGTTTTGCAATTCATGAGCATTTCATGAAATCCTGTATCTTTTCATTGTGTTCATTGTAAAAAAAAAAAAAAAACACAGCAAAACATTTTGATTTGGGGTCTTTTTTATTTGTATTCTAGAAGATTCAAATTAGTGATCATATAATCTTCATAAATAACATGCAGATTTTTCTATAATGCATTGAATTATGTGTTTGTAATCATTGTTTTCTGGCATGAAATGATACGTGTATATTTTGTTGTGATTCCCACTATGGACGTCATTCTGTAAGGAGCGTTCGAAATAGATTAAGTGTGTTATTAGAGTCACTATTTGTTCCAGTTATGCACAAACAGGGGTTTGATAATGTGCTTTTGGTTGCTGTAGCAAATTGCATATTGAAAAATTACATTTATTTGAGTGTTTAGATATTGTTATGGTTGTTGTTTTGTCAAATAACATATTGAGTGCTCAGTTGTGGTGCTCTGCAGTATAAAAAAAAAACCTGTGAATCGAATTTCTCTGTCATAAAATATAATTAATATTATTCAGGGGTGAATTAGTATGATTTGAGTTCAAACACTGGGCTATATAATAATATTACTGAGTCAGCTAAAGAAAAAATGAAATGTTTGACTGGATGTAGCACCTTTGACATTAACAGCAAAAGATACTGGAAGTGTTTTTGCCTCTTTAAATGTTTTTAAGCTTGTTTATCTAAACTGAGTATATGCTTTTAGTTGTATTTTATTATTTGCATTTAGCAAATAATAAAATACAAGGCCACAGGCCACAGTCCCAGGCCACCAACAGGCCACCAACTGAGGCCACAGTCCCAGACAGGCCACAGTCCCAGGCCACCAACTGAGACTGGAATGGAACGCAATGGAATGGAATGGAATGGAATGGAATAGAATCCAACAGAGCGCAATGCAATAGAATAGAATAGAACAGAACAGAATGCAATTGAACAGTATATAACATAACGCAATGGAATGGAATAGAACAGAATGGAATGCACTGCAATAGAGTAGAATGCAATGCAATAGAATAGTATATAATGGAACACAATGCAATAGAGTAGAATAGAATGCAGTGTAATAGAATAGTATAGAAAGGAATGCAATGGAATTGAATAGAGTCCAAAAGAGTGCAATACAATAGAATAAAATGCAATGCAATAGAATAGAACAGAACAGAATGCAATTGAACGGTATATAACATAACGCAATGGAATGGAATAGAACAGAGTGGAATTCACTGCAGTAAAATGCAATGTAATAGAACAGTGTATAATGGGAAACAATGCAATATAATAGAACAGAATTGAATGCAACAGAATAAAATAGAATGCAATGTAATAGAACAGTATAGAAAGGAATGCAATGCAAAAGAATGGAATGGATTGCAATAGAATAGAACAGAGTAGAATGCAATGCGATAGAATAGAATGCAATGTGATAGAATAGAATGCAATGCAATAGAATAGAATAGTGTATATAATGGAACACAATGCAATGGAATGGAATAGAACAGAATGCACTGCAATAGAATGCAATGCAACAGAATACTATATAACGGAATGCAATGCAGTAGTATAGAACAGAGTTGAATGCACTGCAATAGGATAGTTTAGAATGGAACGCAATGCAGTGCGATGGAATAGAATAGAACAGAATGCACTGCAATAGAATAGAATGCAATGCAACAGAATAGTATATAAAGAATGCAATGCAATAGAATGGAATGGAACAGTGCAGTGCAATGGAATAAAATAGAACAGAATGCAATTTAATAGAATATAAGGGAATGTGATGCAACGGAATGGAATGTAAAAGAATCAAATAGAAATGAATGCAATAGAATAGAACAGAATCATGCAACATGGAACCTTTTAGATGTGACTATTTTGACTGTGTTCAGCCTCGAGTGCCAAATTGCTTGAATATACATTACAATATACTATAATCTGGCAGTGGTTTGCCGTGTGAGCTTTAAGAATGACTGTGAGGGGAAATCCATATGCATATAGCAATATGTAAAGCGATAATCGATGTGGAATTCAGAGCAGGCCATGCTTAAATAATCCTGTTGAAATATGAATAAATGAAGCTGTACAAATTGAAGCCAGTGAGGATTTTTTGAGACCAACAATAATAATAATCATCATTATTATTATGAACGCTCGCAGAAATCCTGTGGGAGGCGAAGAACGTTCCTCAAGAGGAGTTTTTGAGCAAATGAGAGAGATTCACTCATTCTCATTAAGGATGTAATCTGCAGCCCCCCGCCAGATCAGCTCAGTAATAAGCAGAGAAAATAATCTGCTTTATTGATAGGCATATGTAGGTTCGAGTGTACCGACTGCCAGGTACTTATCTTTTTTTGCGCATGTGGTGTCTCATAGGAGGATATAATATAATACTTTGTGACTAACTCCTGAGGCTAAAAGTTCTTCAAATTCATTATTTTCTATTTCTCACTGATACATTTTAGCCTCCAAACCAGGGAATTTAATATGATGGCAGACAATCTGTGCCAGCAGTTAACTAGAGAACAAACAAAAACATCATGTCAGCTGACAGAATATTTCTCAAAGACTATGCATATTTTAAAGTGTGCGTTTTTTATTTCACATACATTTTAGAAAACCTCAAATCTCTGGGACAGAGGACATTTTTAATATGCAAACATGTGAAAAGATGCTTGTATTTCAGCACTCTATTGTGTGAATCATTCAAAACGAAATATAGGACAGCGTCAATGCACTGCAAGTACTCTGCAGTTTTATGCAGGGTTACCTAGAAGTAGAAGATTATTTCATCATTTGTAGAAATAAAAAATACTGTCAGTAATAGTTTGAGATGCTGTATTTAAAATAATGACAGATTTTTTTTTTTAATATTCCTATTTATGTACAGTGATTACTTTGAATGCATCTTGTTTTTATAATGCAACCTTATTTATGAACAGTGCTGGGTAGTAACTGATTATGTGTAATCTGGATTACATAATCGAGTTCCAAAAATTAAGTACTTGTAATTAGATTACGTTACATTTTAAAATACTTGTAATCAGATTACAGTTACTTTGTATTGATTACATGATTACATATTATTCACATGGTCACATGACATACAGGTAAACAGGTGGAATATTTCATATTTTTAATTTAGCATTTTAGTGAAATGCACAACACTGTCAGTAATAGTTTGATATGCTGTATTTAAAATAATGACAGATTTGTGAATATTCCTATTTGTGTACAGGGATTGCTTTGAATGCATCTGGTTTCTTATAATGCAACCTTACGTATGAACACAGCTGGTTAGTACCTGATTATATGTAATCTGGATTACATCGTTGGGTTCAAACAAAAATTAAGTACTTGTAATTAGATTGCATTACATGACATTTTAAAATACTCAAAATCTGATTACAGTTACTTTTTTACTGATTACATGATTAAATATTACTCGCGTGGTCACATAACAGGCGGGTAAACAGGTGGAATATTTTCATATTTATAATCAAGCATTTTATTGAAATGCAAAACTTTCAGTAGTAGTTTATGCTGTATTTTATAATAATGCCATATTTTTGAATATTCCTATTCATGTGCAGTGATTGCAGTGATCTTGTTTCTTATAATGCACCCTTATTTATTGCTGTGTAGTAACCGATTACATGTAATCTGGATTATGTAGTCAGTTTACAAAAATGAAGTACTTGTAATTAGATTACACTACATTTTAAAATTGTAATCAGATTAGTTACTTTTTTACTGATTACATGATTATATATTATTCACATGGTCACATGATATGCAGGTAAACAGGTAGAATATTTCATATTTCTTACTAATTAAGTGTTTTATTTTGATTGAAAGATTTATTTTAATTTAACATTTTTATCAATGTGATAAACAAGGTAAGTAAAAAGTAATCTGCTTATATCACCTGAAATGTGAAATGTAATGGATTACGTTACTAACTACAATTTTTGTCATGTAATTTGGACTACAATTTGTAAGTAATCTGTCTATTTTAAAAATGTCAGTCTCTACACGGGATCGTCCTTAAGCGACTGTCCCGCTCGGAAAAACACGGCCGGTTTGTTTGGAGTCGAACTGTCGCCCATCTCACGCTGTGAGTGAGTGTGTCTTTCCAATTTTCATCATGTGATTTTCTGCCTCCCTGCAGGGCCTCGCTGCTGTACATGGCTTATTGTGTACAATACCTTGACACAAACTTCCTCTTTTAAGTACAGAGTTCAGACTTCAGAAGACGTGCAGTGTTTATGTGAGTGTATATCTCATTTCTTCTAGTGACCTTGGCACAGCGACACGGGCGAGTTCTGAAGCTTCGATTTGACACGTCAAGATGTTGCGGTAAAGGTGGAATGCGAGATAATTTTGGTTTTTTTTGCCCTCCTCGGAGCAAACTGAAGTAAGGAAATGTGGCAGAGTCCTTCTCCAGAGATTACAGGTAATACAGTCCATTGCCCCCATAAACATGCTTGACACAAGGCCCTCATGATGGAGCGATTGCTCCAGGAGAGACTTTTTCACACTTTAATTTGCCTTAAATGAGCTGGAGAAGTCAGCGAGGGCTTTGAGATGCTGCACCGAGAGAGAGGCCGCGGTAAACTACCTCTGCGGTCGCCTCGCTCCCCAAAAATGACATGGAATTACATCATGAGTTCGGTGCGAATCTGCATGCGACTTCTGCAACCTCATTTAGAGCGAAAATACTCGTGCATCTAGGATTGGTTGAGAGTGGATCTAAATTATCAATAAAAAACATTTGCCATCTATCTGAGCTATAGGGATATGTCAGTATCAGTTTTTCATGTTGCGATTAATTGCTAATGTTTTTATCACGGTGTACGGTATTATCACGATATTGAAATTTAGTTGCAAAAAAAAGTGTTGTCATATTACAGTATAACAGGTTTAATAACTTTTTTCTTATAACAATAATATCTGAACATTTAAATACAATAAAGCGATACAAAAAAATATATGAAGTTAAACATTTTTCACAGAATAAAGTGCAACAGAATTAAAAGACCAATAGGTATCACTTTACAGTAAGATCTCATTAGTTAACCTTAGTTAATGCATTAACATTATCAATGAGCAAAATCTACATTTGCTACAGAAGTTATTCATCTTTGTTAAAAACTCTTAGTTCATGTTAGCTCGGGTTCATTTTAAAAAAAAAAATAGTTTATAATACACAGTTTATCATTTTGAATTGGGAGTTTATGTTAACTAATTAATTAACTAATGTTAACCAATGAAGCCCTAATGTAAAGTATGAACGAACAATAAAGAATCAAAACACTTTCAAACAATATCTCTAGGGCATGTTGTAGTCCAGATTAAAATGTAAAAATGTTTTAAAATAAATAGCCTATTTAGTCTAAATATTAAAGTATTTGACGCTGTGATGAACACCATAGCGAATACAAAAATCTGAATGGCTATTTAAATCATTTAAATACGTTTTAGAAAGTAGCATAGCTGTTTTGTCCACGGGGTTTCCGGGGTAATAACGCTGCATCTGCTGTTCATCGCCCTCTGCTGTCAGAGAGAGAATGTGCGCTTTCATCCAGAGCGTCTCTCACGTGTTCCGCCATGCGCTTCTCATCCGTGCTTGTTTACATCAGAGTGCACACGCGTCTTTGACGCAGCATGCAGCGGTTGTTGTGCATTTAACCAGTTAATGGGAAAAGTATTCTTAAAATGCATACAGAATTCGGAATAATTTTTAATAAATAATTATTTCCTGTATTTTGAAGTGCCCACGATAACAATACCGTGCATATTCATTATCGTGATATATCGCATTACCGAATACTGGCACACGTCTACTGAGCTACAAAAAGTTTGTGCATGAGAACATTTTCAAGACATTATTCCATAATACATAATTTAACGTTTTAAAAAGGATATTTTATAAAGGATATTTTATCTTAATATTTGTACAGTATTTTACAACCAGCATGAAGGATTAGAGTCAAATTTTATATCTGTTCTTATTGAGCTTTATTTTTTATATCTTAAAAGTTATTCCATTTTAAAAAGCACTATTTTTTTAATTGTTTGTACAATGTATATATTTTACCACCAGCATGAAAGATTAGACTCAAATCTTATATTTTTTAATCTCTTTTATGTTTATATTGCAGTGTATTCTTTCTAATTTGTCAAATTCACATCATCATAGTTTCATTAAATGCTAAAGTTATTTGAGTTTTATTTTTTAAACATGGTGGCACCAATAAATATCTTACGTAATTCTATTGTATAAAGGACATTTTTTCTTATTATTTGTTTTGTTTTTTTTTTGTTTTTTTGTTTTTTGTTTTTTTATCACCAGCATAAGGGATTTGACACAAATCTTATATTATTTGATCTCTTATGTTTATATTGCAGTGTATTCCATCTAATATGTCAAGTTCACAGCTTCAAGGGTTCATCAAACACTAAATTTTATTTGAGTTTTATTCTTGAACATGGAGGCATCTATATTCATAAATGACAAACACCTGAGATCAAATTTTCAGATCCTAGTTTTAAGATGTTTGAATATTACAATCATTGTTTTAAATGCATCTTGTTATTTACAATGCATATTATCATTATTATGCATATTCTATTATTTCAATCCAAAATGATAAAAATGTCAAATAATCAGATCTGTTTGATTTGTTGCATTATATGCATTATAATATTTTTATAATATTTTTTTTCTCTTTATAGTGTAATATAGTTTTCAAATTTCATATTACAGTAAGTGAGGAAGCATTTATTCTTGTACAAAACCTTTATGCCAGTGTTTGGCAGCAGAAATTGATAAATTACTTTTAACAATTGGCCAAAAGAAAGAAAAAAAAAACAGTTGATAACACTATTTGCATGATTTATTTGTGATGTTATCTGGCCATGCATCATTCTGAAGGACTGTCCTGTAAAAATGTATAAAAAGTGCAAATGCATTTTATTTACTGTACCAATATGACCTTTGGGAATTCTCGTCTCAAAATATTTAATATTGTTTTTTTCTCTCAAGTATCAGCGTGGCTATAGAAATAATATCTCAAAGATATGTTTTTCAGTGTCATTGCTCATATATTTCCAATAGAGAGGAAGCACTTTTACACACTTGAGGGAGGGAAAAAAAATCTTTTGTGTGTTGAAGCAACACAGAGGATATTTGGGTCATAGGCGGAAACTTCTATTATCATGGCTGGAGTGTTTAGTGAGGCTGAAAAGGATCAAATCGCTAAAAATCAATGAGCGCTTTAAAAGACACAGTGAATCAGAGTGTGCTGGCCAATCGTCCATAGGTTCAATTCCTCAAAGGATTGTTAGGTTGGATAAATGTGGCTTTTCCCTTGTCTGTCATCTGATAGTATCACTGTAGTGTGAAATACACCCATGCTGGAGAAAAATCCCGTCTGTAATAGTATGTTGGCTTCTGAAATTTATTTAATGGATATTGTGTTTAGGAAATGTGGCATTTGGAGCCTTTTTACATAAACTGTGTGATCTGGTGTCAACTTTGACAAGTTGTGCGCTGCTGTTTTACCAACCTGACACGACTACAGGCAAAAACATTGTATTTTCATGCACTGGACTGAGATTTGGGCTGTTTGGCTTTGCATAACATGTATTTTATGATTAGTGGAAAGAAAACATTCAAAATACACATTTAAGTGCACTTTATCTATTTGCGTCTGTAGGTTTCAATAAGTATCTTTAAAGGCCGTGAGTTTTTTTCTCCACTTCAGCAGCACTTGCACACACCAAGCTTTACAGATTTATTCCTATCTATTTTCTGAAGGTTTTTATAGAGGGATTTGTGCATATATCATTCATCTAGTTTTATTATAGCACTTTATCTATTAGTCTTTTTCAATTATAATACATATTTTTTAAAGTCCGTTTCTCAAAATGAGTTTTTTCTCCACTTCAGCAGCACTTGCATGCACCAAAATTTACAGTTTTATTCCTATCTATATTCTGAAGGTTTTCACTAAGGGGTTTGTTCATATATATATATTATTCACCTGATGGTATACAACATTTTATTCCTAAAAACATTGTAAAGGTTTTTTTTTTTTTCTGTCTTTCGACGGTATTTCAAACCTGACATTATCCAATGTTCAGATTTATCTTCAGGAAATATATGCAATTTAGTGCATATATAATTAGATAATGCCGTATTTGCATATTTAAACATAACATTTCAGAAAACATGTAATACAAAAAAAATCTTAATGTTATCAATCAACTGGGAAAATATGGTGACATCTTGTAGTTAAATATTTCATCCTATATTCACCTGTGCTGTCTCGCCTTAATGGAAAGAAAACACAACTTGGTTGACACCTGATGATAGTCGAGAGATAACGTCGAAAATCTTGGCCAAATACCTCAACATATCAACGCTTACCTCGTGTCAGCTATTTGTGACTCACCGTGAACTTTGTGCCAAAAAAAGAGGCACCTTTTGGTTCTGTAGCCTAAATGAACAAATTTCGTCATTCTTCCATTCGTCAAAAGATTTTCTCATGCTGTTGTTTGAATAGTTGCATCTCTACCTTTCCCATTGGATCTCCTTTCCAGAAAAGAAAAAGCATATCTATTCAAAAGCCATTTAGTTCATTCCTTTCTTGGCCTGTAAACGCATTCATCAATTGTTCTGCTTTGTAGATGGCTTTCTAATGCTAATCTGCCGTGTTAAATATCTTTTTGTTCCCCTTTCACCATTTTGTCATTCAGTTTATCCAGTTTTGGTCACCCATTTTATTTATTTATGCGCCTGGCTCCATTCATGCGCTCATGTATTTTTTATTATGTTGTTTCACTGTCATCCAGTGTCAACTCACTCTATTCAATGTAGGCTACTTGAAGGACTCGGAGGGACAAAGCGTGTACACATTGCAGCGCTATTCACCCCGGCCAGCTGGATTGCCTGAAAAAAAGGGGGTAAGAAAAAAAAAACCTTGTGAAAAGAAATCCTCAACAATGAACACAGAAGAAGTGCACAATGCTAACAGTTTTCCAAATACCACTGATTGCTTTAACCACAATGAGGGAAAGCAGGCGCTTTTTGCTGAGCTCCACTTCAACAAACAACAGGCTCACAAAGGCCTCCCAACTCATGTTTTGTTCCGAGACAAAACCTCCTCGACTGTCTAAATGCTCCTACTGAAGGGAGACAAAGTTCTTTCAGCTAGTGCCCCCTTTTTTAAAGCGGAGGGAGAAAAGAGAGCTGAGAAAAAAAGGAAAATGGTCACTGGGCTGGTAATGTGCGCTCTTTTGTGGAGCGGACGACCTTTTCAGGCATTTCGGTGTGCAAACTGTGGGCTGAAATGCAGAGCTTTCGTAATATAGAGACCAATTCAGAGACAAAAAATTGGTTTTCAGGTCATTTAAAATATACATATGTGGTGACAGCTAAATGATTTTTGAGATATTAGCCGAATCAACCCGGTTGCACCTGCAAAAGACATTTTAAAGGTCAGAGGAGGTAGAAATAAATCAGCACATTTTCACCTTTTTGTAGTGTTAAGTTAAACATGCAGTCTTAATATTCTATTAGAAGTATATAAATGATTAAATTCAAACATGTTTTTAAAAATATGAAATATCTACTTAGGTTGCATTGAAATGCAAATCTTTCAGAAAAGTTTTTCAGGAGTTTTGGAAAAGCATGAGTTGCAAACAAAAAATGTGCAGAAGGTCAAAAATAAAAGAATAAATAGTAACGTTTAAAATATGAAATATCTACTTAGGTTGCATTGAAATGTAAATCTTTAAGACAAATTCTACAGTAGTTTTGCAAACGTTTAAAAGGTCATCAGAAAGCTGCTTTGAAATGAAAAAAAAAGGATCATTCTTGAAAACGTGTCTGTCCTGAAAATAATGTGCTTAACACTAAAAAAAAAAACTTAAATATCTGCTTTGCAATAACTATATTGCACTGAAATGCAAATCTTTCAAATTCTTATTGGTTTGGGAAAAGAGAGTTAGTTGCAAACAAAAAAATAACGTGCAAAAGGTCATCAAGAAGCTGCTCTGAAATTAAAAAAGGATCACTCTTGAAAAGGTGTCTGTCCTGTAAACAATGTGCATAGCCTATATATAGCCCTGTGATTTGTTGACTCGTCTGGTTCATAACAAGTGAAACAAGGTCACTTTTCCAAAGCGAAGCAGGAAGCTCCGTGGAGAGCAGCGATCGCGGTGTGACAATGGAGAATACAGGCCAGTGAAAAGATTCAATTAACCGTGGCGGAGGTAATTATCCCTGGACAGTCCAAATTAGTTTTGCATAATTGGTCTGAGCCATACGAATTAACTTCTTAATGTAATCTAAGAGGGCAGTTTACATTAAGAACGACCCGGCACGGAGCATATTGGGAAGAAAGGCGTAAATTATACGATTGTTTTGAATAATGCTTCCCCGTTTGAATGATGTGTATGTGTATTATGCATAACTAATGACAACTGGTGAGTACATAAAACATTGCATGGACAAGAGTGTTCCCATTTTTAATAAAATATCTCGATTTGACTAAAAGATGCAAAGAAAAGTCTGTCCGAAAGGCCTGAACGGTTTCGCTTTTCTGCTTAAAAGTAAACTCCGCTTTATCTTCCTTCCTATTCATGATCTGAGTTGTGATAAATCAGGATTTTGGCTCTTGATTACAAAGACCTGCTTGAGATTTCTGAGTAATTCTATTCAAAGCCCGAACAAAAGCGTCTTTTAGAGGATACTTTACACTTCACCTGGTCCGACCAAGTAAAGGCATTCAAGATACAAATCTTGTTCGCCATTCATCAAGAACTACAGAGCAATTTCCTTTTTCCGCATACGCTTTATTATATCCCCCTTGTTCAATAAATGAACGATAGGCATTTTAAGTACATATAAGTGGAATTATGCAAAACATATAACATACAATTTCACTTCGAGTTAGTAAAAAACGGACTGACTTTCTTACGTGAACGCATCTGACAATCGTCTGATGTAGAATATGTCGACGGACCAGCACTCTAGAAATTTCAGAAACTTGGGCATGTTGTTTCTTTTGAATAAATTACACTTATAAGTGCTCGTGGTCTCCCTTTGTGCAAATATCAAAGGACACGGCGTGTCCCACGATCAACAAATAGGGTAGTTTCACTGACTGAACAATAAATATTACATAGGCCTACATCCATGGAATAGTATTTGAAACTCAAAATATACACCTGATTTCTAGTCCAACAGCTCCGGCATTTGGAGCACTAACCAGATATGATTTAATAAAACTGTACACATTTACAGCAACATGACTGATTTGAAGAAGAAGAAAAAAAACTGCGCGGGAACTCATCAAGGTTGATTTTCATAATAAAACAATGTTTTTGTTTGTTTGTTTGTTTGTTTGTTTTTTTCCAATATAGCTAAAATGCAACCACTTGAACAGCATCATCCGATTTTCTCTGCAATAGCGGCACATGGTAAACTAGTTACAGAGTCAACAGGTTAGTCTGGCGTGGTAGCTTTTCATAGAATTATTCACATTGATAAGGACTGGATTCGCTCAGCACACTGTCGTTTGTCATTAATATCCACGCCGAACAGAACGCCAGAGAGTTTTACCTTACATCAAGGCATTAATCATGATACAAACACATGTGATATCTGATATGACGATCGTGGCATCACATGTCCATGCTCCACGTGTATTGCGGTGATTTCACATTTAGAAAGTTTCTCAGGGTCTCATAACGCCGCCGCGTACGCGGGATACGGATCAAGCTGTGGTTTGCCCATTCCAGGTAGTAAAATGTAGGCAAGAGGTGGCTGGAGCCCTGCAGACGGCCAAGCAGCGCAGTTACAGGGGATCATGTAGCCCGGGTTTCCCGGTGATGGATGGGAATGCGTGTGGGTATGTGCGCCGGTTCCGACAGCGCCCGCTCCGGAGAAAGCCGTCGCCGCTGTTGGGTAACCCAACGGTGAGGCGTATGGGAAAGACGGTGGAGAAAGTTCTGTCATTTTTGAGCCGAGGTCAAAAAACGAATAGTGGTTTGTAGACATGGAAGGGCTGAAGAACACCCTTGCCGCTGCTGCCGCCGCCGCCGCCGCCGCTTTATCGGGGTTGCACATTAACGACTCGGTAAGCGCTCCGCTCGGTAAACCGCCCACTTTAAGCGCCTCGTGCTCTCCCAAATTATACGCCACCGGGAACGCGAATTTGTCTTTCTTCATTAAAGTCTTAGGCTTTCGCCTGGGTCTGTATTTGTAGTCAGGGTGTTCCTTCATGTGCATCGCCCGCAGTCGCTTCGCTTCGTCGATGAACGGCCTCTTTTCAGACTCCGTCAAAAGTTTCCACTCCGCTCCTAATCGCTTGCTGATTTCAGAATTGTGCATTTTCGGATTTTCTTGGGCCATTTTCCGCCGTTGCGCTCGGGACCACACCATGAACGCGTTCATAGGACGCTTAACGTGATCCATGGGCTTGGACATGATGGCAAGCGTTCGCTTCACCTGCTCAGGTAAAAATCCACTGACAGAACGGTCGCTTCGTCAGCGATTTGCGTGATTTAAAAGTACGCGATGTAAAAGTCACCGATCTTGCTTTAAACTCACTGCTTCATTCCGCCGCGGAAAAAAAAAAAAAACAAGTCCAGGCGTAATTCTGCTTAAACTTTCACGAAAGCAATGTTCTCAGATGCATCGTTATTATATCCTCAAAAAGTAGAAGTTGAAGTCAAAGGGATAAACAAGAAGCCGTCTTCCTCCTTAGCTCTGCTCGCTTTTTGTTTTCCTCTTCACCATGGTGAAGCAACCGCAGCTGATAACTTAAGTCGAGTGATTGTCAACCGAGAGTTGCAACATGTGAAATAAGGAGCGCACTGGCAGGTACTGAAAGGGCCTTCGGCGCATGCGCACTGCAGCTGTCAGACCTCGAGCGCTCCAAAATCCCACCCAGCGCGAGGAACGAGAGTGAAATGATAAACTCACTTTGCTCAGAGTGAAAAGCAGCCCGGCATCGTGTGTGTGTGTGTGTGTGTGCGTTCCCGTTTAAGCGTTCAGGACACAGCATATGAGTGTACTTTAATAATAGCCTACTCAACGTACGCGTGCGCTAATTATACAACGATTTTCGCATTTAAAATATATTTCGCTGGGAATTTTAGTCGTGCAATCTGTTGAGGTTCGTCTCTCACAAGCCGAATTGTAAATTCTAGAACATTTTTTAAACAAAACAGCATGCAAATCTTTGTTTATAAATAATATAATATCAGAATTATTTATATTTTGTCAACGTTCCGTTCAATAATGATCCTAACGAAAAGTGTGCGACTGTTGCTATGGTTACCTCCTCAGGTGAACGGGATTTTCGTCTATTTAACGCCGAGTGAAACTACGTTCTTTTTATACTCATTTGCATTTTAACTGTCTGTTGTGTTTAGTTCCTGAAACGTTCGAGAACTTATTGACCGTCAATATTGAGTCACCTTTAGCAAATATAACCTAATAAATCATTTTTTATTTATATTTTGTGTTCATATGCCTGATCAGGGTGCGTTCCATTTGCACAGAATGAAATAGGCATGTAATAAATGACAGGTAAAAGTTAATGAACGTACATTTAGTGCAATACATCACGAAATTAAATCAGAAAAAAATATCAGCTGTCTTGACTAAACGGAACGCACGTCTTCTTTAATTTATCTGAATATTTCACTAAAACACACACGTATTAATAAGCTAGATAAAGCGTGAGGTGTTTATCGCACTCAGAGAACTTTTTCTTCTTGACAGTTTCGCTTCTTTCTCTCCGACTTCAAAGGATTTTCCAAAGGCAGCGCATCGTGACCCGAAAATGAGGTTGAGGAATATTTCACTGTGCAATTATAGATATCTGAGAAAGTCCTTGTGTAAATTGTATGTTTAAGTGGATTCTGCGCGCACCTTCTCTGTTGTTCCCTATTATTAAAATTATACCTAAAATGACAGCTTTTAACAAGTGGGAAAATCATTTAATTACAGAAACTGGCTTTGCAGTTAAACCTGTCGCCAGACCTTTTCCCTAGCTCTTAATATCAATGCATACGTTTGTATTTAAAACAGAAAATTAGCATGCATGCATGCCAGTTTTATTCTAATAATTTGTTTATTATTATTATTACTATTATTACTATTATTACTATTATTATCCAAATCGAAAGTCAAAGCATCTAATTCATTAAAAGAGATCGGCACATAATCCGGTTTTATCAGAGACGATGCCAACATGATTAATAATCATACATTTAAAAGAGGCAAAGCCTTGTAAGGGAGCAAAGACGATGCAGATAAGAAAAAAAAATCATTCACATTTATCGTGAAGAAAGTCATCTGTGAATTGAAAGACAAGCAGCGCTAAATGCTGAGCAGCTTCATGAGTGGTTGAAATCTATTGTTCGCCATAAGCCTGGTTTCCTCTCCATTATTCGGCCAAACGTGGCTTCTGAAATTTAATTACGCCTATCGAATGAGATTAATGTTGTTCTATGGCGTTGTGCCCTCGGCCTTCACATGCATGTCTTTTGTTCAGGCTGAAGTCCGGCGGGGTGATGATGATGATGATGATGAGTGTCAGATGATTGACAGCAGCTCTGACGTGTCGATCTCTGTCCTGCTCTCTTCTGTGGGCAGTTTATGTTTCAGATGCTTCAGGCCACAGCAAAAATATCATGTGAGCGGTCAAGACGTTGTTTTAAACCCTTCAAACAGTCGATGATTAAGAAAAAAATTAATAAATTGAATCGATGCATAAACACCGCAGCCTCTGCTTTGATACCAAGATATATTTTAAGCAAAAAAAACAAAACAAAACAAAAAAACACACACACATTTCATTAGCAGGTACCGAACATGATTTTAAAATGATGTTAAAAAAAAAAAAACACACATTTCATTAGCAGGTACCGAACATGATTTTAAAATGAGTTAAAAAAAAAAAACTTATTAGTTTTGTTTATTAATAATATCTATTATATGTTTTTTTTTTTTAAATATCTGAGGTACTGTGTAGGTGGTCTGTTGACTGATATATAACAGAATTAATTTACAAATTATATATTATTATAAATGTTTGTAGATAATGTATTGCTTATAAATGTAATTTTTTATTAATGTTTATTGTGTGTGTGTGCACGCGTGTGTGCATGTGAATTGTGGGGACTTTCCATAGACTTCTATCACTTTAATACTGGCCAAACAATATTTTTTATCCCCTAACCCTAAACCTACCCCTTACAGAAAACCTGTTTGCATTGTTACACTTTCAGATAAACATCATTTATTATTTTTAATCATTTTTTTCCCTCTTGGGGACCACAGGCTGTTCCCCGCAATGTCGAAAATTGCAGGTTTATCCTGTCCTATGTATCCTATGTAGCATAAACAAGTACACACACACACACACACACACAAAATAAACATGAATAAAGTTAAATATTTATAAACAATATAATATCTCTCTATATGTATACATATTTAAATTTATATTCAATTTGTTATTCATATTCATTCACTCATTCATTCATCACGTTTATTGTATGTGTGTATGTGTGTGTGTATACACACACATACAATAAACGTGATGAATGAATGAGTGAATGATATTTCAAAGTTCAGCTCATAAATTGTTTTTACACATTCCTTTACTGTAATGTAATGTAAATAATTAAAATTACATAAAAGAGTAGTGTGTAAAGTCAGTTTGAGAAACTTGAGTAACAGCCAAACCTTTTTCATTAGAGATTTTGACCGTGAGTTTTGCATGAACTCCATGTGAACTTGAATCAGACTTTAGCGTGTCTCAAACAGCAGAGGAAGCGATTCATGGGAAGGAAACTGCTTTCATGAAGAGATGGACATTTCTTTGTAGAAGTTGTACACTTTGCCTATCAAGTCATCTTTCAGTGACACAGGACTGCAATAGAGCCCTTCAAACTAAAACTGGGGTGTGGAGACGCTTTCTCACTGATGAAAGAGTCGTCATTACAGGGAGGCTGGAGAATATAAGTGACTCTTATCAGATGCTCTATCATATACTCCCTTCCTCTAGTTTGAGATGTTTAACAGCATGGCCTAAATGAGCCAACAGATCCACTGCATGGTAGAAAACAAACAAGTTTTTAATTATTATTGTCTTTTTTTGGGCTTCTTGCTTTTTTTTAGGTGATTGGGTCCATAAAATAGGGTAAAATTTACTGTTAATATGAAAAAAAATGTTTTTGTACTTGTATTTTGCATTATGCATTGCATGTGTTGTGTTTTAAAAGAAACTGGCAGAAAATAGCCAGTATTTTTTTCCATTTTCCTACAGATTTCTCACTCTGATGAAGTTTAAAGAGAAGATTATGTATAAAGTCAGCTAAAGATTAAACTTAATGGCATAATATATTAGCAGCAGTCCTTAAAGTATAACTAATTGTGTTTAATTTCTACTTGAAAGTTGATTTTTACTAATGCAGATGCTCAATTATGGACTAAAGAACAATAGTGAAAGAAACTGAAAAATACTGAATTTAATTCGACTGAATCATTACAGTCATGGGTTTTAAAAATTATGCATAAGGTGGCACTATTTCCAGCCCACACATTTATAGACATGATCACATGTTTAAAAGATAAACAAAATACTACAAATAGCTCACAGGCATTTGGACTGAAACTAGATCTGTGAGTTTCTGTCACTGCTGCTTTTGATAAAGTCGTGCTTGTGTTGTAATTTTTCGTTAGGTTTGGATCCAAATATCCAGCACAAATTTAAAAAAAATAAATAAATACATAAAAAATGTAAATATTTTTTTAAATAATGTAAAAAAATAATTTTAAAATAATTTACAATAATAAAAAATAAAAATAAATAATAAAAATAATATAAACATTTTCTATCCAAATGTCATTAATCTGGGGAAACATGGCATGATCACTAGGTGTCCTCGTGAAAAATTCTGGCTCTCTCCTAGTCTGGTCCTCTCAGACTAATCGGTGACTAAACAGAGTAAAAGGCAGTGATGTACAGTGAGGAAACAGAAGGAGCGATAAGGCATGTCTCAGTCAAAGAGTTATGCGTTCCGTCTGACAGTATCTGCCTTCCTCGAGGCTGGCTTAGAAACCACGCCGCTCGCGTCGACTATCTTACGTCGTTTACCATGCGACCTTCTGAGCCGTTTGTCAAATCAAATTTCGCCAGCGTCTCCCAAGAGCTACATGTTTAACTGAAGAAGAAACTGGAGGGGGCAGGGAGAAGTATTCAGCGTTTCCACTTTCGTACCCCTGCGGTTTAGAAATCAGAGTCTTTTCCCCCCACAGGCATTGTGATGACTTTGTGATGATACACTATTTTGAAGCATTTAGCCGGTGCATTATCGCCCGCTTGCTTTTTCTCCATTCTTCCAGCTTATCGTGGCTGCATCACAGCCCGGTCCAAACAGAAAGTTGTAATTACCCAGACTGCCACCTGATAGCTGCTCCTCTATCAGCAGCATCACCGCGCGCCTCTCCGTTTTATATCGCGCAGATACAGAGAAAGAGAGAGCGGGACGTAATGATAGCATTTTGAGCTGGAATCAGCTTAAACTTCACAATGTTTCTCATCCATCCTATTATCTCATCACAATGCCTGGCTTTCTCCATACACTTCTCCTTTTTCTGCAGAAGCAGATGTGATGTCTGACACAAAACAGAAAGCCATTCAGTCTCCTTCGCATTCAGCGTGTTTTATATGGTGTCAGTCTTCTGACTGTAGAAAGTGGAGAGCTCTTTGGTGTTATTCACCTCTTTCCCAAAACGTAGTGCTCTGCCTCAGTGTGTGCCGTCTATGTAAGCTCACTATGAAGAAATTGACTCACAGCTGATTCCAGTCGAAGCCAGTTTAGCCTGCAATGTCAGCATTAAAATACACAGCACATGCACATTGTATAAAAAACATTTTTGATTAGATTGAACTATTTTACAGAAGTAAACAAACCCATATGCAGAAAAAATATATTTTGTCTGGCCAAAATATATTTTAATTTATGCTAAATAAATATATGTTGTAAACAGCTCAGTGAAGTAATATATTATAAAGTAGGCTCCTTGCTGATTTTTATTCAAATGTGACATTTGTGAAAGTATTTTCTTGGATTGAAATATATGGAGGGTAAAATATATTTTTAATGCTTTTAAAAGCAAGCTATACATTTATATTTTTCAAAATATATTTTCAAAAAATATATAAGTTTTAACAATGGTCATCTTTGGTCATTTGCATGATGTTTGCTTTTTTAAAAAAAAAGATTATTTTTTATTATTTTCTGAGATAATCAACATTGTGCCACACAACTGATGTAAAATAAATGCAGTTTTATGCTTCAACCATAGATGGCGATAATCCCGAAGTGCACCTTTAAAGAGAAGAGAGAAACAACGAAAGAAGTTGCTGATGGAAGTAAAAAAGGAAGAGCTGTTTCAGCAGAAACATCAAGTGACATCAATCAAATGAAGGTACTGAACAAAAATGAAAGTGCTGCTTATGTGCTATGGCTATATTTTATTAAAATACTTAATTTTGAAATGCAATAATGAAAATGCATACTATTCTGCATTACATTGTACATTTCGTTAATTGTTTTACTGTTTAAAGTTTGATGAGAAGCTTGACAGGTTGTCATTGTGACAACTTTCTGGGGCATATTGTCACAGCGTGAACCATATCTTTTGCCTGAACAATAACAGTGGAGATGGTCCATAGTTTTCAGTAAAGACAGTAGTTAATAGTTGTAGTCCAGACTTTTAGGTTTCGCATATAAAGGCCAAAGGGGCCCATTTGCGTCTGCTTACACTATAACTCATTGCTTTCAACAACAACAACAAATCTTTAAAGCAACTGAATGTAGTTTTCTGTATTTTTGCGACTTTAGAGCCCCCTTACAGTAAAGTGAGTGGAATTCACTGTCGTAAATACATCACCGTCCAGTTCATTTTTTGCTGCCATAAAGTGATCTGCCTTTTTCGCAGAATTTCGTACCCGCTCACCAAACTTGCCCAGAATTATTTTGAAACTGATAAGCTATTTCAAGGTAAAAACTTACATATAGTTGCATTAAAGTCAAAGACTAATGCGATTTATAGCTAGTTTCTCATTTTGCTTAATAAAATGTGTTCACGCTTGTGTTTAGTGTTGTCGAAAGTACCAACTTTGGTACCAGTCAGTTGACAACACTAGTTTAGCTGTAGATGTAAGGAATGTATTGTTTATTGGTTGCGCATTTAATCAGATGTTCCTGTATATGTAAGATCAATTATATTTTTATCTATAACTTTTTATTGATATTTTGAGCATACCCTATACCTAACCGATTCTCAACAATATAAAACACGCAACAGACCGATAAAAGTACAGTCAAAATAACTGAATACAAAACAGCACTATGAAATACTACACTTTTTTATTATTTTGACAATACTTCTATTTATCTACTTATCTATTTGTCTTGTTTATATTGTTGAGAAGTGGTTATGTTTAGGTTTAGGGTTTGTGTTAGGTGCTCAAAAATATCTACATAACTCTTAAAGGGATAGTTCACCCAAAAATTAAAATTCTGTCATTAATTACTCTCCCTCATATCGTTCCAAACCTGTAAAACCTTCGCTCATCTTCAGAACACAAAATAAGATGTTTATAAAATTGTTGTGGCTGTGTAAAATGAAAATTAGTTGCAATGGCTTAGAGTCACATCAGTAAACAAATGAGTAGTTGGAATTGAATAGGCTAAATTAATTTTAAGTGAATTATGCGCTCTAAAAATGACATGGGTTGAAACAACCCAGCATTTTTTTTTTTTTTTAGAGTATGGTAGTTAACAGGATGCATAATTGCAATTCATATTTCACCATAAGGTTAGGTAGTAAATTTTAATGAGAAAAAAAATTAATGGCTTGACAAAGCCTTATTTGAAAGTTTTAAAACAATTAAAAAGTCTTATAGAAGGTTTATAGGCCTAGAGGACATTTTGCACAGCTCTGGTGTCTATACAGTTTGGCTTACAGAGTAGATAATCTATACAGCTTTACTTTAAAAAATAAAATGATCCTGATGAATATTCACTGGAGTAAACAGAAATTGGAACATGAATTGGAACAGGTGTCATTTTTAACAGACTAAAGCAGTTTAATCAAGCCTAAATCTGATTTAGGAACTGCATCAGAATTCCAGACTTTGGTTCCCATGGCACTGATGCTCACAGAGAAACGACACTATCAATCTTATCTGAAGAGATGAAGTGAGCAGCATAACGATCGTGTCATTGAGAGCAAAAGAAACGGCTCTCCCTCTTTTCAATAAGCCACTGAGATGATGCAGATGGCGTTTGGTATCATATAGCTCATGGTGAAGCTGTTTTCAGTTTGAATCTGACATGTTTAAAGGCAAGAGTTTTGTTGCTTTAAGTTCATGCATTTAGTTGACCCAAAAATGAAAATGTGCTGAGAATGTGCTCACCCTCAAGTCATCCTAGATGTAGATGAGTTTGTTTCTTCATCAGATTTGAAGAAATGTATCTTTCCATCACTTGCTCAGCAATGGATCCTCTGCAGTGAATGGGTGCCGTCAGAATGAGAGTCCAAACAGCTGATAAAAACATCACAATAATCCACAAGTAATCCACACCACTCCAGTCCATCAGTTAACATCTTGAGAAGACACAAGCTGTGTGTTTGTAAGAAACATATCCATCATCAAGACATTTTTAACTTCAAAACGTTGCTTCTGGCTAAAATGCGAGTCCATAATCCATAATAACGCTTCCTCCAGTGAAAAAGTCATCTGGTCTAAATTAGAAGAGAAATCTGCACAGATCAAGCACCGTTTACAAGCCAAAACAGTCCAAAAGAAATGATGTGAGAGACAACAGGAGATGGACTTTTTCACTGAAGGAAGTGTTATTATGGATAGACTCGTATTTTAGCCAGAAGCAATGGTTTAAAGTTAAAAACGTCTTAAGGCTGGATTTGTTTCAGCTTTTGTCTTCTCAAGATGTTATCTGATGGCCTGGAGTGGTGTGGTTTACTTTTGGATTATTGTGATGTTTTTATCAGCTGTTTGGACTCTCATTCTGACGGCACCCATTCACTGCAGAGGATCCATTGCTGAGACAGTGATGCAATGCTACATTTCTCCAAATTTGATGAAGAAATAAACTCATCTATATCTTGGATGACCTGAGGGGGAGTAAATTTTCAGCACATTTTCATTTTTGTGCAAACTATTCCTTTAACTTGGCAAACTGTGATTCATAGCTGTGAAGTAATGTAAATAAAAAAGTAACATTGCTTATTTAAAACAAGAAAACCCTATACTAAACAAAGTGCTTTTGTAGTTGTTTAAACTGTTACTGTATGTACATTAAAACTATGCATGATTTATCTTCTTATTAGCATATAAATAAGGTTTTATTTATGTCATTGAATCAATATTGTATGTCTTGACTGAGCTCAAGTTGAGCTGAATGTCTTCTGTAGAGCTGCTTTACAGCTGAAATGGAATTCATTTCATAATTGATGAATTTTGTAGGGTAAATACTGCTATTTTCCTGTTTATTAGTGTGAAGCTGCTTTGAAACAATTTGTGTAAAGAGCTATAGAAATCAAAGTAACTTGACTACACCTTTGTGAATGAGAAAACTATCTTATCACTTTCTTCTCGGCCACAGAAGGACCTTTTGATGCAAATTGCACACAAAACTGGAAAGCTCTTGTAAAAATCGCTGGATCTGGCAAAGTTTGACAGGTTAGTGCCATCACATCTTTAAAAGCCATTTTGATTGGGGCAGAATAAGCTGTAGTGTGTGAACCAGACTTTATGCAACTGGCTTCAAGTGACATGTCATTGGGAAACTCTGTATTTTGAGTGGCAAGTTGTCTTGTATGTACTTGGGTTCTTGGGAAGGACAGTGATTTCAAACACTTTTGCCACTGCTCCAGCATTGTGCGCTGAACATTTGCATGAGAAAACTACAAATCCACAGGGACTATTAGGGTTTTAAAACTCCACGTCCTCTTCCAAACGGAAAACACAATAGGCCTCCCATGCAAACGCCACGTTGCTTTGAAACAACCTGTATACACTTGTGTGTCTTTTTCCCACTCCCTCTATCCTCTGCTCTATGGCACGGACAAAAAGAGTGGAAAAAAGTTGAGCGGGCATTCAGTTGTAAACCCCCTGTTGCAGCTGGTCCACATCTTGCTGTGCGCTGCCAAGTGCGAGAAGCGCTCTCCTTTCATCTGGCTCGGCCAAAATCTGGGCTAATGTGTCTCAGTGAAAGAGTCCTGCAGTGCTGCGATCTCTCATTCTTCTCCTGTTTTTTCCACCATTCTGTGCTCTTCCACTTGGGATAATTGCAGTTTAATTGGGTGACAAGAAATGAAAACTGTGTCCACATTATGTGGGATTATCTCCTTTCTGCTTGAGCCTGCCATTCAGAGAGGCCCGTATATCAATGCAGGCGAGCCTGTCGCCCGGTCAGGGCTGAGAATACTTTGACGACCGGTCAGCTAAACGATACAAGGAGGACAGGGGAGCATGCTTTATTTGCCAGAAATTTACATTCACCTTTGAGTGGTAGATGTTGAATCAATACATATATGATATGCTTTCGAGAGCTTTTTTCAAAATGCAAGGAATATTATAAATTCCAATGGAGTTTGTCAGAGAAGTATAAGATTCATTCAATAGGATGACATGGAATCTGCATATAGAATCACTTTATATCCCACATTCTTTGTGTGATGGTTTATTAAATGTTTCGATTAGTTTGATTTTGCTTTCAGCTGCCTAAAAGAGTGTTTTCACACTTGAGTCTTATTAAATAACCAAACTCAGACCCAAAATGAAAACTGAGTAAAAGAATCCACTTCTCTTTGCATTCACACAGTTCTTTGGATTTAAAAGTGGATTTGGGTCTTATTAGGTCCAGCAGGTCTCAGTCCATTTTTTAAAAATCATTTACACTATAGTTTTAACAGTAATTGTTTGGTTATTATTGTTATTGAATAATTAATTGAATATAATATTTGTATAATGTTATTTATTATTATTAATGTATTACATTTATTATTAGAATTATTGTTGTTATATAATTTAATAAAAATATATTATTGTTGTTTTTATTATTAAGTAATTGAATATAATATTTAATGTTATTATTATTATTATTATTATTATTATTATTATTATTATTATTATTCAGTAATTAATTGAATATAAAATGTAATGTTATTTATTACTGGTAATGTATTATAATATTTATTATAATTGTTGTTATATGATTTAATAAAATATTTTTATTACTATTGTTTTATTGTTGTTGTTGTTGTTATTTAATTGAATATATTAATGATTTTTATTATTATTATTATTATCATTATTAATTATATAATATTGTTATTATATAATTAATGTACTATATTTATATCAAATTATTTATTATAGTTTATTGTATTAATTAAAATGGTATTTATTATTATTATTATTATTATTATTATTATTATTATTATTAATTTTTAAAATCATTAATTGAATATAATACTTATAATATTACTTAATAACAATAATACATTGAATATTGGAATATTATTTGACAATTTTTGACACTTAGTTATTGTCAAATAGAATTTTGATGCGTTTATTTATTTATTTATTTTCTGTTTTAACTGCCGTTTTAAAAGACACTCCAATTCAGTTTTAAAGCATTCATTCTCTCGTAAAACTGAGAAAAACAAGATCAGTGTCTGTGTATTTGGCAATAGTTTTATAAAATCACAAGATGTTCTGTTTGCTTTAAAGTTTGTTTGGAGCGTTTAATCCGAAACTCTTGAGACCCCTGTAATGAACCCAATATAAAAACACCCCAAAAAGTAGTACTACCAACTCCATTAACATTCTACCATGTTTCAATTCATGTTCTGCAGTCACAGGAATTCTGAAATGCAATAATAACAATCCAGGTTTGCTTTAAAATGCAATTTCACTGTGATGAATCTCAGCCTGGCTGACAACAGATGATAAAACAGCAGATATAAACACTGCTGGATGTTGTTGGATAATGAAGAAGCGGCGAGAGGACGGTATTATTTGTGGCGAGGGAACTATCCTTTTCATTAGGCTCTTTTCTGCGGTTCCCAAACCTCCTTGGGGGTGTGCATGGCAAGGTTATAAACATTGAGTCATTCTCAGGGCCTCTGCAAGCCGTACCTTCCCTTTTGTCAGGGCTGTACTCAACTTTAAAAGCCCCTTTCAGTCGACATGAATGCCCTTCATTTTCTCTCAAAGAACTTTGCATTGATAGCCGGCAAAAAGGGAAGGTTGTTTAGAAAAGGATGGAGAGACAATGAGAACAAAAAAAGCGAAAAGCTTTTCAGATTCCATTATGAACATAGCACTCCCATTCTTTCCGACTGTTTATACATGTTCTGCAGAATAATGCAGCCCTGCTGTAATATGTTCCTTGTCCTCTTATTTGAAATGGGCCTTGTATCAGAGCTAACCAGGGGGGTTGGAATTGCAAGAGCAAGACGCGGCGCAGAACCGTCGCTCGCGCATTCACCACGAGATCAAGGTAAAGCGCACAGATCGAGCGCAGAAAAAATGCGAAAGCCAGGTGAAAGAAAGGAGACCTTGCCCGTGTAGTAAAGAGCTATTCAGACCGCACTCCATTGTGTCAATATTTAAGGTGCCCTGATGCTTGGGCCGAGAGGAGAGCCGGGCTTTTTGAGAAGCGTCTGCGATGACAATGCCAACGCTGAAGAGCTTTCTGTTCGCATTTCTGTGCCTGACCTTAGTGTTGAAGCCCAGTATACATGAAGGTTACTGGAGTTTAGCAGTGCTATTGGTGGTTGTGCATAAGGAAAAAAGCATTATATTGAGGTTTTGTCCTGTATTGGAAACCCTTGACTTACTCTGTCTTTTCAGTGATGGTCATTCGTGATTCTTATTGTACTGCTGAACAGATTACAAAGGCCGTCTTTGAACAAACTGCACCTGGTGTTGTTTTACAACAGTGTTGGAGATGAACTAAATAAAAGTATCAATGCTGCTAATGTAACTATGTTTTCAGTAGCTATGCTGTTTTTAAATAGTGCAGCCTTTCCACTAACAAGCTGTTAGTGTTAATTGTTTGCACACACAGCTTTACAGAGCAAGCATGTAATATTGGGAAGTTTGATTCATATTAGTGAATCGGTTCATACTGAATCGGTTCAGTTCATAGTGAATTGGATTGGTTCATAGTAAATCGGTTCATTGTAAAATGGTTCATGGTGAATCGGATGGATTCATTAACGATCGGATCGATAGTTGGTTCACATGAATTGGTTCGGTTTATAGTGAATTGAATCAGTTCATAGTAAATTGGTTCACAGTGAATTAATTTATAGTGTCTTAGTAATTTATAGTTTCTTATTGAATTGGTTCATAGTGACTTGTATTGGTTTATTGTGAATTGTTTCATATCAAATTGGATCGGTTCACAGTGAATAAGATTGGTTCCTAGTGAATTGGTTTATAACGAATCAAATTGGGTCATAGTGAATCAGATTGGTTCATAGTGAATTGGATCAGTTCACAGTGAATCGGATTACTTCATAGTGAATTGGTTCTTAGTGAATTGCTTTATAGTGAATCGGATTAGTTGAAAGTGAATTGGTTCATATCAAATCATTTAATTCAAATGGAATTTTGCTTTGTTGTAGCAAAATGTTTTAAGTGTTGTATATAATGTACATTTATCTGTTTAAGTTTAATACCCTAGTTGAAATCCTCATTGATTTTTTTCCTAGATAAATACTGCTCTAATTTCAAATGAATTATATAATCTGTTTTGTTTAAAAATACATTGACCCCTTAAATTACTGCAATTTACTGTAGTTAGTTACTTTTGTTAGTGAAGCTGGCTTCTTAGTTTGACAGTAGTTTAGCTGTAAATTATGAGTAGCTTGTAGCTATCAATTCCAACATTGATAGCTACAACAGGTGTTAGTTGGTCTTATGATTAACATAATTGGTTTACTTGTGAATTTTGAGTGTGCAATTTATTGAACACACATTTTGAATATTGTTGCTGAAAATAGCAACAAAACCTGACAGAAAACATTAGATTTATCTGGCCTATAAGGTGATAGGTTTGCATGACAAAACTACATTTCCCATCATTCCCTGTGGCACTACAAGGAGGCTACACACCCAGCGCTCTTCATTTTGTTGCATTAGTGATATAAAAAAAAAACACATCAAAAAAGAGAGAAAGAAATGTGAAATTGATATATATTAAATATTAAATATTATTAAAGTCATACACACTACATTGCATTTATGAAATTTGAGTTTGTAGGTAGGAACATAAAAGCAACATGAATATTCAGGTAAGTGTAGCTGGAATTGGACTAATAATTGGTCCAACTGTTTATAAGATGTCCAACTAGGTGCCCAAAAGTAAAATTCTCTGATTACATTGATTTGACATTTAAAAGAGTCTATGTTAAGGAAGTTAGTTCATAGTGATTCAAATTGGTCGAGCATATTGAGGCAAGTGAAGTTGGAATTGGACTAGAAATTGGTAAAAATGTTTATGAGATGTTCTACTAGGTGTGGAACATCTTATTTCAATTATGTTGGAATTAGCTGAGACAATTCTTTTGAGTAATCAATTTAAAAATTGTGCTTATGCTATGAATTATTACATTCCTCAACTCTGTGTAGTTTGTTGGTCGAAAACATTTCAGGATATTGAGGCAAGTGTAGCTGGAATTGGACTAGAAATTGGTGCAAATATTTATAAGATGTTCCACTAGGTGTCTGAAAATAAAATGTTCAGATTACATTAAGTAAAATGAAAAAATTACCCATTATAACCAAATGAAATGAGTGCATATACTCAATACTAATCTCTACAGAATAGCTAATCATTTAAGCACATATACTACTGCCATAAAAGGCATCGTCTGAGCTATTCCACCTCATAGACTCACCAGAAAGCATTAGCATCAATTTCACCAACTCTTCTTTTACTTTTTTCATTTCCCATCAATGGCAGAGTTCAGCCTTGAGCAAGCACACTGACTGTCATCAAAGAAACCAAATGTCTCTTTATTCCAGGCTGGCGGGTCCTGTGAAGACTGGTGCGGATTGTTAAACTGACCCTGCGCTGAGGGAATAACTCTGAGTTAATCATTTTTAAGGTGGGGTTACGGTGTTTCGGCGCATGATGGAAAGGGGGAGACGTTCGGATTCTGTCCGGTCAGTGCAGAGGAGCGGTTTGTGTAATTGGAGTGCAAATAAGGTTTGATCAGTGTCCAGTTTAATCGAGCGCTGAAGCGGTGTTTAGCGGCTCTAAATCAGAGGGACGGGAGGCCCACGGGGATTCAGCCTGACAGGCGGGGCCCCTGGGGCCACGGAGTGAGAAATAAACCAGCGCTGAATGAGGGGTGTGGAATTAACTGATTGACTGGCTGTAGGGCACAAGCCTCATCATCTGATGCAGCACATTATACCTGTCTGATAACAAAATTCATTATACAGATACAAAACATGCTGTATTTTACTTCGTTTATTCATTTTCTAATGTAACTATGGAAATCCTGGGTTTTCGGGAACAGTTCTGTTCAGATATAGTTGGGGACTTGTCATTACAACTTAAATGCATGGTTGCTAGTTAAAAATTTTAATTAATTTATTGAATTAAACATTTAAAGTTGCAAACAATATTTTAATTACCTCTGTTGGCATAATAATGTTGATTGTTACATCAGCTTAATATTATGTGTAATTCAAATGGAAATTTCTGCGTTTATTGATATTTAAAAAAAATAAATAAGATGTAGTAACTGAATGAAATTGTCTCTAACTTTGTAAATTAGACAGTGGATTTCTAGTTCCCAGCATGCTTTGCATAGGACTGAATGAGGAGAAACATTTTGAAATTGTGTTATTTTATGTGTTTTTAAGTAAAGGGAAAGACGTGTTAGAGTTTAATGAGATTTAAAGAATTTCAGTTCATTTGAACTGAAATAGATTAGATGTATTGGTTCCACAGTGCAATTATGTTGAAATTAGTTGGAACAACTTTTTTTTTTTTTTTGAGTAATCAACTTAAAAATTGTGTTTATGCAACAAATTATTACGTTCCTCAACTCAGTGTGGTTTGTCAGTTGGACATAATTTCGTTAGTTGTCATAACTCAAAATGATCAATGCAAACTGTTGCGCTAATTTTTCTGTTTAGCCAAAACATTTGTTTTTATAATATACTAATGTGATCACTTGTAAACAAATTATTTTCTCTTTTTGTTTTGCCTTGATTCTGTTTCCAGTTACTCAAATTGTGTAATATAACAATTTTGTTAATGCTAAAATGCTTTGCGATGTCATGCTTTATTCTGGCCCACGTAAGAATACTATTCAGTCAGTTTTTACCACTTTGAGTGCAATCACGGTGCTCAGTGAAATCTCCTTTCTCTCTTTTGGAAGACATTCTTTAAAGCTTAGCAACAGTAACCAAAGGAGGTGGAGCTTAGCAAAGGGTCAATTCTGATTGGCTGGCCTTTGGCAGAGAAGCTTTTCACTAGAGTTTTCCTGGTTAGTGACATAAAATCTTTGAGCTTTGTTTGAGGTACTCTACTCAATCAAGTAAACTATATATGCACAAAAAGTATATTCCACAATGTTTTTGAATAATTTCTGTGAAGTAATCAATGCTTATCACTTTTGGATTGACACTTCTGATAATGGAGTCTGCACACATTTGCATATATATTTTTGTTTTATTTTAAGCCAATTATTTGAGCCCAGTTTATTATTATAGTATCTATTAATTCAGATAAACCTGACATGTAAAAGCAAAACAAACTGTGATTCTTAAAATATCATGCCTCGTGTGTCTTTATAGTGGGAAGAGAAACATCCAGCTCATGCATGTGAGTGTGTGTATGTGTGTGTCATCCATTCCCGCTGTGCAATCTCTTGGGGTAGCGCTAATGCTTTGGCTGCATGGCTCATTTCTTTCAATTACCGCGGTTGAGAGTGGAAAAGCCCACCAGTGTTAAACAGACAGGACCATATGTGTAAGGAGCTCCCTGCCTCCATACGTTACACCTGTCCCGAGCGCCACTAATTATGCAGCTTTTAATTAAACCCGAGCACCTTTTGTAGAATTTGTACAGGTCATCGCATTTAATCGAGACATTTTCTTAAAGGCATTGTCCACCTAAAAATGAACATTCTGTCATTTGCTCACCCTCACATTCTTCTTACTAAATCTGAAAAAATAAATAAATAAATAAATAAATTATATATATATATATATAAAAAGAGTGTCAATGTTAACGCATGCGATTAATCTAAAATTTTTAACACGTTAATATTTTTTTAACGCAAATTAATCGTGATAATACTTGACCCCAACTTCTTCCCGTCATCGCAGCGCGGAAGGTTATCTATCATTGTGTGATGAGGGTAGAGCGAACCAGTGTTGCCAGGGCAGCGGCACAAGTGGGCTATTTTGAAAATACAGTCGCGAGAAAAATTACAGAGCCGCGGGTTGCGTTTTTTTGGTCTATTTTTATAATGTACCGAGGCCGCCCAAAGTGTATATAGACAAATAAAAATTAAAATAGATCCTTTTACTAATGTGTATTATAGTTGGAATGTAAACCTGTCAACTTAAGAACAGAGAGGTGGTTGTAACATCACAAACAGCGTGAGTTTCAGCCAGAGCATACATGTTAAGGGTTTTACACAGCAGAAATAAACATGACAACAGCCACTATAGATTATATAAGATAATAAACACACGATTACGATAGGATATGGTTTGTATGAGATTTTCTTGAGATGAATGTGTACATCTGAAATGCTAATTTGTGCAGCGATATAAAAGGCTATAAAGAGCATATTTTAACAACAGTAAACGACCAAATTCCACATGTGATCGTAAAAGGAAGTTATTACAAACACTCGATGGTGGTTTAAAGTGAGTTCTGAGTAAAAGTGTACTATTAATCTCATAAATTGTCTAATGAAGCATGATGCTAATGCACCTGCAGAAGAGGTCCAATTCTTCTTCTTAATGCATTTTGTCATAATACTTCACGTAAGGTTGCAAGAAAATGTTTTGTTGTATTTATTTCGAAATACTTTTGAAAATAGTTGGGTAAATGTATACTTGGATTGATTTGATGTAGCTTGGTAAACGTTTTATTGTCAGTATAAAGACTGATAATGGCTGAATAAAAACAAAAGAATAATGATAAAAGAATAATAAGGATTATGTCTCATACCTGGTGGAGGTGTGAAAGGTTCTGTTTCCTTAAACTAGTTTGTCATGCATTTCATTTCAACACATTTACAGGTAAATCCTAGTATTTTAAATGTGCGATTAATCATGATTAATCACAGTCCATGACTGTGATTAACGCAATTAAATTTTAATCGATTGACAGCACTTATATATATATATATATATATATATATATATATATATATATATAAAAATAAATAAATATATATATATATATATAAAAATAAATAAATATATATATATATATATATATATACACACACACACACACACACACACACACACACACACACACACACAGTGGGTACGAAAAGTATTCAGACCCCCTTAAATTTTTCACTCTTTGTTATATTGCAGCCATTTGCTAAAATCATTTAAGTTCATTTTTTTCCTCATTAATGTACACACAGCACCCCATATTGACAGAAAAACACAGAATTGTTGACATTTTTGCAGATTTATTAAAAAAGAAAAACTGAAATATCACATGGTCTTAAGTATTCAGACCCTTTGCTCAGTATTTAGTAGAAGCACCCTTTTGATCTAATACAGCCATGAGAAAGATGCAACAAGTTTTTCTCACCTGGATTTGGGGATCCTCTGCCATTCCTCCTTGCAGATCCTCTCCAGTTCTGTCAGGTTGGATGGTAAACGTTGGTGGACAGCCATTTTTAGGTCTCTCCAGAGATGCTCAATTGGGTTTAAGTCAGGGCTCTGGCTGGGCCATTCAAGAACAGTCACGGAGTTGTTGTGAAGCCACTCCTTCGTTATTTTAGCTGTGTGCTTAGAGTCATTGTCTTGTTGGAAGGTAAACCTTCGGCCCAGTCTGAGGTCCTGAGCACTCTGGAGAAGGTTTCCGTCCAGGATATTCCTGTACTTGGCCGCATTCATCTTTCCCTCGATTGCAACCAGTCGTCCTGTCCCTGCAGCTGAAAAACACCCCCACAGCATGATGCTGCCACCACCATGCTTCACTGTTGGGACTGTATTGGACAGGTGATGAGCAGTGCCTGGTTTTCTCCACATATACCGCTTAGAATTAAGGCCAAAAAGTTCTATCTTGGTCTCATCAGACCAGAGAATCTTATTTCTCACCATCTTGGAGTCCTTCATGCGGGCTTTCATGTGTCTTGCACTGAGGAGAGGCTTCCGTCGGGCCACTCTGCCATAAAGCCCTGACTGGTGGAGGGCTGCAGTGATGGTTGACTTTCTACAACTTTCTCCCATCTCCCGACTGCATCTCTGGAGCTCAGCCACAGTGATCTTTGGGTTCTTCTTTACCTCTCTCACCAAGGCTCTTCTCCCCCGATAGCTCAGTTTGGCCGGACGGCCATCTCTAGGAAGGGCTCTGGTCGTC
Organism: Spinibarbus caldwelli; assembly: GCA_039654775.1. Taxonomy (NCBI): domain Eukaryota; kingdom Metazoa; phylum Chordata; class Actinopteri; order Cypriniformes; family Cyprinidae; genus Spinibarbus; species Spinibarbus caldwelli. Next base: position 2,765,402 of record CM077232.1, read on the forward strand.
CCAAACGTCTTCCATTTAAGGATTATGGAGGCCATTGTGCTCTTAGGAACCTTAAGTGCAGCAGAAATTTTTTTGTAACCTTGGCCAGATCTGTGCCTTGCCACAATTCTGTCTCTGAGCTCTTCAGGCAGTTCCTTTGACCTCATGATTCTCATTTGCTCTGACATGCACTGTGAGCTGTAAGGTCTTATATAGACAGGTGTGTGGCTTTCCTAATCAAGTCCAATCAGTATAATCAAACACAGCTGGACTCAAATGAAGGTGTAGAACCATCTCAAGGATGATCAGAAGAAATGGACAGCACCTGAGTTAAATATATGAGTGTCACAGCAAAGGGTCTGAATACTTAGGACCATGTGATATTTCAGTTTTTCTTTTTTAATAAATCTGCAAAAATGTCAACAATTCTGTGTTTTTCTGTCAATATGGGGTGCTGTGTGTACATTAATGAGGAAAAAAAATGAACTTAAATGATTTTAGCAAATGGCTGCAATATAACAAAGAGTGAAAATTTTAAGGGGGTCTGAATACTTTCCGTACCCACTGTGTATATATATATATATATATATATATATATATATATATATATATATATAATTTTTTTTTTTTTTTTTTTTTTTGTCTCATTGACTTCCGTAGTATTTTTTTGTCCATACTATGATAATCAATGGGGCACTAAATCATTTGTTTACTAACATTCTTCTAAATATCTCTTTTTGTGTCCCATTGACTTCCATAGTATTTTTGGCTATATTATGGAAATCAGTGGGGCCTGAAAACATTTGGTTAACATCCTTAAAATATCTTCTTTTTGGGCCCTGTTGACTGCCATTGTATTTTTTTCCATTCTATAGGACCCAAAACTAATTACCTACATTCTTCAAAATATATTTCTTTTTTTTCCCCAGGTCCCATTGACTTCCATGGTTTATTTAGTTGTTTTATTTTTCATCTATACTATGGAAGTCATTTGGACCCAAAACCATTTGGTTACCAACGTTCTTCCAAATGTCTTCTTTTCAGGTCCCATAGTATTTCCATAGTACTTCAGTGGGACCTGAAACCATCTGGTTACCAACATCCCTGAAAATATCTTCTTTTCATGTGCCATTGACTTCCATTATATTTTTTTGTCCATACTGTGCAAGTCAATGGGACCCGAAACCATTTGGTTACTAACATTCTTCAAAATATCTCCTTTTTGTCTCCCATTGACTTCCATTGTATTTTTTGTCCATACTATTTAAGTCAAAGGGACCCAAAACCATTTGGTTACCAACATCCCTAGAAATATCTTCGTTTTGGGTCTCTTTGACTTCCATTGTATTTTTTATCCATACTATGGAAGTCAGTTGGAGCCAAAACCATTTGGTTACCAACATTCTTCAAAATATCTCCTTTTTGGTTCCCATTGATTTCCACTGTATGTTTTATCCATACTGTGGAAGTCAGTGAAAACCATTTGGTTTCCAACATTATTTAGAATATCTCCTTTGAGTCCCATCAACTTCTATAGTATTTTATGTCCATACTATGAAAGTCAGTGGGACCTGAAACCACTTGAAAGCCAACATTCTTCAGAACATCTTTGGGCTGAGTAAATGATGATAGATCACATCAGAAATCGGACATGCCTCGACATCCCAAAGCATTTGTATTGAAATCATAAGCAAGTAGATAATCAAGAAGAATCGTGCATAATACGAGTGAGAAAGCCCTCATTCAATTCCTCAATTGTTATTTGTAATAAAAACCTTTTAATGCAGGACATGCACAATGAGAAGCTTGCAGCCTTGAAAGTCTAAGTCACTGACGCTTCCCGACACGCAATAAACAGCGGCGTCATTTAAATTCCCTCATAACCTGCCCCTGGAATCATTATCAGGACTCCAGAGATATTACAAAGAATATTCCTATTGTAAAATGTTGATTTAGCACATCGTCGGAATATAAAGCGACTCCAGCAACACTTGAAATGAGCGACTCGGCGGTCTATTGTATCCGAACCTCCCCGTCGCCCCCCCTGATGGTTTCCAAGCAAATTAATTAACAAGAGAAGGAAAAAAAGGTAAGAATGCAAATGGCAGAGAGAGGCCTCCCTCACTTTAGACTCTCGTAGGCTTTTGTTCTCTTGTATTGTACCAAATTATTTAATTGGGTCTCTCTGATTGTGTGCTCACACAGAAAGGATCGCAGGCCTTTGTCAGAAACCCATATAGCCAACAATGCAGTATCAAATTCAATTCCCATCAAAAAGAAAGAAATGAATCCCCCCCCCCAAAAAAGGAAAGTGAGGCAAAAAGAAAGCAGGGTGCTTGGGCCAGCCGCAGAGATTAATGACGATCTCCAGAATCACCAGCCCTGGGACAGGAGATTTCTCAGGCAAAATAAAAGGCCCTTTCAGACACAACAATGGCAGGCCTGCGGATGTGACAGGACTCGAGGAGATGTTGAAATAAATCAGAACGAGGGCTGAAGTTTACAGAGAGTCTCACAATGAGATGTTGAGCCGCATGCTTGAGAAACGAGGCTGCTGAAATGGAGGTTGCTGGTTCGCGCCCGAGTAGGAGCAGGACGACTGTCCTCTGAGTTAGTGCAGGGCTTTTCTTACCAATTTTAAAAGTTGATGCTCCACAGTTGTTTCCAGATAACTTTTTGCTGAAGTATTGACTGTATCGAGTCTCAGGTGGAACGTTTTGGCATTTTCTGCACTGATTTGGGGGGAACAACTGGATTTTGTAGGGAAAATGTATTTAAACGTTCTAAATAATCTTATTGGTTGCTGACTGCATTAAATTAGCAAAATGTTTAATAAACACATGCAAAAGATTTTTTTAATGAAATTAATACTTTTATTCATCAAGGATGTATTAAATTGATCAAAAATGACAATAAAGATATTTATAATGTTGCAAAAGTTTTCAATTTCAAATAAATGCTGTTCTTTTGAATTTTCTGTTTATCAAACAATCCTAAAAAATAAATTGTCTCACAGTTTCCACAAAATATTTGGCAGCACAACTGTTTTCAACATTGATAATAATCAGAAATGTGTCTTGAGCTGCAAATCAGCATATTAGAATGATTTCTGAAGGATCATGTGACACTGAAGACTGGAGTAATGATGCTGAAAATTCAGCTTTGATCACCGCAATCAATTAGATTTTACAATATATTCGCATAGAAAACAGATATTTTAAATTGTAACAATATTCCCTGATTTTTTGCTGTATTTTTGATCAAATAAATGTAGCCTTGATGAGCAGAAGAGACTTCTTTAAAAAAAAAAAAAAAAAAAAAAAAAAAAAAAAAAAATATATATATATATATATATATATATATATATATATATATATATATAAAGGCCCCAAATAAAAAGCTTTAAATTAAATATTTAAAAAATACATAAAATAATAATAATAATAATAATAATAATAATAATAATAATAATAACTGTAAAGACCCCAAACTTTTGAATGGTAGTACTCTTTTACAAAGTTAATGCAATTACCTTTTAAAGGTAATTGCAATACATTTCTTTAAAAATAAAGGCATACATTTATATTCCAATATGTATATTCATATATATGCAAAGAGTTCATATATTGTGCTTCCAAAATTTCTGACTAAATGGATATTCAACAACAACAAAAAAATGTTATTAATTTTAACGCATTTTAAGTTCTTCATCAGAAATTGATAGCCTTTACAATGGATTCAGATGGCTGGCGAAGTTTAAGAAGCATTCGTGACTTTGACAGAAAAGGTAAGTTGTTATGGCTTAAACAGTTTTAATGTGTTTTAACATTGCAAGTGCAACCTTCTAATAGTGTCTTTATAGCATCCCATTTAGTATGCAAAGAGTTTACAAAGGGCCACATTTGATGATTTTTGGGAGGAAGAGACGCTCCTCTTGACTCTTTTACATTCTCTGCATGGCCCGTCCCGTTCCTGCCGTATTTACTCTATTTCCCCTGATTCATAGTCGCTGATCGCTGGACCGGAACCTTCCAGCTGCCACCCCAACATCTCATTATTTTTGGAAATATCAAGCTTGTATCTTCTTGATAAATAATTCCTTGCAGTATAATGTATCAGACTAAAACATATTTTCAAGGGGCCAGCGAGGTTAAAGTGCCAATCTTACCTTTTTACATTTCTTCTTGCCCCGAAGGCAGTGATTTCCATATATAGAGTGACCGGGGTTTGTGTTGAACATGAGCAATCGGGGTGTGACACACATTGCTGTCAGAGATTGGAAATGAGGCCTGCTAAACTTGTAAGAAGCCTCCCAGGACCAATCAGATCGCTGACTTTAGCCGGCGCATTATCCGCCACTAAAAAGAATGGTGACTGTGAAGTTTTTATCAGACTCCTTGACAAACATTACAGTTTAATGCAGGTTTTTGTGGCCGTGCATTCTTATCCTGCAGAGAAAACATTTATCTACTTGAAAACGGCAAAACGGTTGAGACAGGGAAGGATTTCTTTCAACAGAGCACAACGGCTCTGGTATTGGACACATCACTGTTGGGCCGTGAGACTGGAGCCCTCAATATATTCATAGCAAAACTATTTATCTTCATGCAGGAATAAAGTGTACATTAAGGAGTATTTTTACAATGGCATTTCACATTCATCCTAAATGGCTCTTCTATCGCTTTGCCCACCCACCTTCATTTGAAATCGGATTCAGGGGCATTTCGGAGAAACTATTTATCATTATGGGGAGTCGGCGCTTGGGTACAACTCTGGAATGCATTAACGAGTGAGAAAATCCAAACGTTTGAGCAGATCTAATGATGTTTAATGTGCAGATGCAATATAATCACAATTTAACATGGCTAAACTTTGATTACTTGTCTTTAAGCATGGTTTTTATTCATAGTGAGCCATGAGAGGCTGTGCAATAGTGATTTTAACACATGCTAAGCTGTTTTCACTTAGATGACGGACCAGAAGTCATATATATATATATATATATATATATATATATATATATATATATATATATATATATATATGTATATATATGTGTATATATATATATATATATGTATGTATGTATGTATGTATGTATGTATGTATGTATGTGGTATTTTTGTCCTGAAATAATTCTGATTATTAAATTATCACTTTGATAATCAGAAAAAATAATTCTTCCATTAGGTGATACAGTGATGAATTATTTCATAATAGCAAATGTTTTACATCTGATTTCATTGGTCAGCTCAGTCATGCAGTCATCTGTCAAAAAAGTTCTCTCTTAAGAAAAATCACACTGGTTCAGTTTTTTTTTTTTTTTTTTTTGTATTTTTGTTTTTGATTTAATTTTAGTTTTAGTCCTGTCTGCCGTTATACTGTGCTCGGAGCACGTGCTCTGCACAAATGCGCTGGCACACGATATATTATTATATATAAAAGGTTGTGAGAAAATACGATGCGTGTCAGATCCGCGTCACGTTCAGCAGCGGCAGCTCTTAAACAAATAGCAACCAAATAAACTAATAACCACCTGCTGTGATGTCTGTTAATCAAAGAACAAAAGAAAAAAGAGGAAATCAATAACTTTTGTAGCTTTAAGGATTCATCTAATTAATTTAGAATTTAGTGTTTAATAACTTTATTCCATTTCAACTTCCTACTTGCTGAAGGGCACAGGTAGCTAAATATGACATTTATTATAATAGGTTTATGTGAAGATTAAGTTAAATTAAAAGTTTCTTTAAAGTCTAATAAATGCTAAAATCGATAGCTCTCATTTATACTGTAATTTTGAATGGCTATAATCAATGGTTAAATAACCTATCAGGGGAAAAAAAATATATAGAGACATCAGTATTGGTATCAGTGATGCTTGCCTTCAGTCATAAAAAAAGATGACACTAAACAAATATTTAGAAAATACATACTGTCTGTATGTTGTTTGTACATTAATTTGAAGATTTCATGTGAAATTATTGCAATATAAAAGTATATTTAAAAACTTTAATGTTATATTTAAAAACTTTAATGTTAGGTGGGATTAATCACGATTAATCCCACCTAATATTAAAGTTTTTAAATATACTTTTATATTGCAATAATTTCACATTCAATCTTCAAATTAATGTACAAACAACATAAAGACAGTATATTTTTAATATTTGTTTAATGGCATATTTATTTTTATGACTGAAGGCTAGTATCACTGATATCAATTAATACTGATTTCCCTATAAAAATGTTTCCCCCTAATATTTAACCATTGACTATAGCATTCAACTTTACATTATAATTAAGAGCTATCAATTTTAACATGTATTAGACTTTAAAAATAACTTCTAATTTAAGTGAACTTAAAACAATCTTCACATAAACCCATTATAATAAATGTCATATTTACCTAACTGTGCCCCTCAGCAGAAATATACAGAAATTGAATAAAGTTATCAAACACTAAATTCTAAACTAAATACAGGTGAATCCTTAAAACTATAAAAGTTATTGATTTCCTCTTTTTTCTTTTGTTCTTGATGAACAGACATCAGAGCAGCTGGTTATTAGGTTGTTTTGACTGCTATTACTTTAAGAGCTGCCGCTGCTGAACATGAGGCGCATCTGACACGCATCGTATTTTCTCTCAACTCTACCTTTTCTGACCCATTTCAGTCTCTTCTAATGAGCTGACGAGTTGAATCAAGTGTGTTAGATGAGGGAGACAGTGCTGGGCTGCTCCAGGACAGTTTTGAAAACCATTTCAGAGACATGTTCTTAATGTAACTCATATATAACATATTACGTGCATGCACAGTTTTAAGGCAGCTTTAATCGCCTTTTTGGTAACTTCATGCCTTAACTGATCACGACATTGCACATATATAGGCTAGGCTATATAACTACATAGCTATATATATATATATATATATATATATATATAATAATGTCTTTATAATTTTTTTTGTTGTTGTTGTTGACTTTGTTGACTTTTGTCTTTTTTTAGTGGTAGGTTTTTTAAAGTATGTCTATATAGATTTTATTATTTTTTTTCATTTCAGTTTTAGTTATTTTAGTATGCTACATCCAGTTAAACTAAATAAAAATTAAAGACAATACGTTATTTCAGTTAAAGTATATTTTGAATTAGTTTTTATTTTTGTATTTTTCATTTTCATTTTAAAGGGTTTTTTTTTCATTTTTTAAGTTTTAGTAATTTCCTTGTGTGTTTTTGTAATTTGTTTATTGGTTATGTTTTTTAAAGAAACATATGTGTAGTTATTTCAATTAATTCAATTATTTCAATTAATTAAATTCATTTCATTTTTTGTTTTCATTAAGTACACAAAGTTAAAATAACTGAAAATGAGAAATATTGCTTTGGCAACTAGCTGAAATAAAATAAGTTCAAGATGGGTTGTTTGTTTTGTTTTTGTTGTTGTTGTTTTGGTATTTTATTTCAGTTTATTTTATTTCCAGTAAAATCTTTCTTCCCCAATTTTAGTTTTAGTTAACTATAATAACCCTGCACTGTGATAGACACGACCAGTGAAATCTTTAGAATCGGCTGTGGGCAGGGTTTGTGCTTGAATGATTTGGGAATGTATGTATCTGTAGTGTGAATGCGGCCTGTAATTCTGAAGCAATCATCACATAATGACTCCTTTGACTTTTAACCGCATGTAAAACCCTGTAATATTCAGCGCAGAGTCCCTCATCAGTTCAGGATTCACCTCCACACTCCACAAGTTCAATTAATGAATTCATAAAACTTTTTAAACGGAGAAAAAAAACATCAGTAGTAGCTCTTTATCAAAGCGCTTCATATTTGAGGGATGTGGGAGCATGTTCTGCATTTGCAGAGCAGAACTAATGCTATATAAATCTGAAGTAATAAGCATCCCCCCGGAGCTGTTGTCTAAATGAAGATTTTACAGCCAATCTGAATTTGCCTGCTGCATTACTGTTCTGCCTTAAGTGCGTTTGTTTAACAGGTGTGCCAGATTGCTATTTTCCCCTTTCTTTACACCGCTGCTGCTAGGGAGAAATTACTGCCACGTCTCATTTTGCCGAGATTTAGCTTAGTGAAAGCTGGAGGAGCATCAGCGATGGGGAGCTACCTTCAAACTGTAGTTTGTCAAGCTACAAGCTACTTAGCATTTAAAGTAGTTCAACTAAACTCAAGCTGCTCTTTTAAAAAGTAGTTATTACAAATAGTTATCTAAGGTTGCGATGTTTTTTTAAATGCATAATGATCAAATGACAAACACTATCGTTCAAAAGTATTTGTTAAAAGTGTTTTTAAAGAAATTAATACTTTTATTTAGCAAAGATGCATTAAATTAATCAAAAGTGAAAGTAAAGACATTTATAATGTTACAAAAGATTTCTATTTCAAATAAGTGCTGTTCTTTTGAACTTTCTATTCATCAAAGAATCCTGAAAAATAAAATGTATCACAGGTTTCAGAGAAATATGAAGCAGCACAACTGTTTTAAGAATTGAGAATTGAAAATTGAGTATTTCTTGAATGATTGAATGATTTCTGAAGGATCATGCGACACTGGAAGTAATGATGCTGAAAATTCAGCTTAGCTGAGTTTTTTTTTAACCCACCTAAGTATGACTTTAGTACATCTTTATATGTAATGTCATAATTACCTGTATTGTCTTTTGAAATATTGTTAAAGTGTACCAACAAATGTACTGACAAACATTTTTGGTTAATTAAAATATTCTAATGTAATTTCTATCAAAACTTTTTTAGTACATTTAAGTTGTAATTTAGTACATGAAAATAAATATGTAACTATATGTAAATGGAAAATACTACAATTAAAATTATAATCAAGTACTTCACATGTGCTTTAGTTCAAACATCAAAATAAATATACTAAGTGTACTGTTAAGAAACACATTTAATAAAAATTATTATTATTATTATTATTTTAATATTATTTTCCATTTAATATGATTTTCCATTTAATTGATATTTATTGTTTTTATATGTCTTTATAGTTTTTTTTTTTTATTATTATTAATTTTTAATTCAGTTTTAGTTTTAGTTATTTTAGTACATCAAGGTAAAGCAAATTAAAATGACATGTTTCTTTGGCAACTATAGCTGAAATAAAATGTTTTTATAATAAACTTTTTTCTATCTTATTTTATTCCAATTAATGTTTATTTGTATATAAATTGTTGTTAATAAATTAAAATGTTTTTTTATTTTGGTATTTTTCTTTTTGATTTTAAAAATTTTAGTTTTTTTTTTTTTTCAAAATAAGTGCATTTCTTTATAGCATTGATAAATCAGTAATTTAAAATATACTTTAAATTAAACCTTTAATTCGTCCTTATTACAAAGTGCAATATTTAAAAGTGTACTTTGAAGTGTGTTAAAGGTGCAGTGAGCAATTTCTGAGAAACACTGTTGCACCAAAACACACATGTAGCCAATCACCAGAAAGGGGCGTGTCCACTCTTTTTGGGGGAGGTGCCTGTGTTGCATAGCATGTTCATGAATTTGGAGGCGGGGCTATCAAGGAAGGGGTGTGGTCTTTTTGAGTGGGGGCTTTTTTGTTTTGGTGATTTCAGATACCAGCAGTGTTTCTCAAAAATCATTTACTGCACCTGTAAGAAACAGTCATGAAAGTGTACTCTCTTTAAATACACTAAAATGGTCTTTTATTTTATTAATATTATAGTAGAGTTTTTGGAAATAGGCTTTTAAGATTTGAAGTACACTACAAGTGCACTCTGATTGCTGTGATCGTGTGAGCGTCCAGAGACGAGAGGAGTTACTGTATCAAAGCTGTCGAACGCTCACCCAATCTAGTCTGTGCTTCATTAGCAAACTAATCATTTAAACCGGTTCCCTCCTGCTCCTCCCCAGAAACAATCTGGTTTGGGTCAGCTCTTGTGTATTCTGGATACGCTTTGGCTATTACCATTGCAGAAAGCTTCAGATGTGTCGGAGCCCTCCGGCAGTAGACGTCTAGTTTAATTTCCCCGCTGGCCTGAAAAGGGGCACGAATTCAACTAAAAATCACAAGCTGTTTTGCTGGCTCTCCTTTGTGGCTTATAATGAATCTAATGAATATAAAGAGACAGAAGGAACGGGAGGGGGAAGGAGGGAGAGCGGGTTTCGTTTTGACCAGGCGGCGTGCGATTGTGACCGGCGACAATGGGACAATGACTAGGGGGTTTTGTCCCCTTAATTTGACTTAGTGTTTAGGTTTCCTCACTGCTGTCCAATCGTAAGAGTCGATAAGTGCTGACTGTGCTGGCGCTGACACAAAGCCACTTATGTATGCTATAGAAAATTATATTTTCAAATCGTCACATTTAATTCAGTGTGTTATCACCAATTCTTTGCTAGTGTTGGGGAGTAACTAGTTACATGTAATGGCGTTACATAACAAAATGAGGTTACACTTTATTTTAAGGTTTCCTTGTTACAGTGTAATTATACATTTAAGTACTGAGTAATATTAATTAATTACATGTACTTACTATCAGTGTTGGGTAAGTTACTCTAAAGTAATTAATTACTAATTACTAATTACATCTTCAACAGTGTAATTACATTACTGTACAAATTATTCTCTCCAAAAAGTATTTAATTACTTATTACTAATTACTTTCTAAATCCTATATCAACCTCGACAAGTTAATGATACAAGGATAGACATGAAACGGTTCTTTTAATTCTTTCAAGTAACTACATAAATTATTCTGGTCACACTTTAGATTAGAGTCAAATTCTCACTATTAACTAACTATTAACTATGATTTTTTCCTCAATATACTCCTAATTACTGCTTATTAATACTTAGTAAAGTAGTTGTTAAGTTTAAGAAAAGGATTTAGAATAAGGTAGAATAAGACATTAATATGTGCTTTTTAAGTAATAATAAACAGCCAATATCCCAGTAATATTCAGGCTAAAAACCAACAAGTTAATAGTGAGAATTGGACACTAAAGTGTTACCAGTATTCTTAATAACTCACCAAAGTATTTAAAGTGAGAAGGGTACAAAAAAGGCATGCATTTTAAGGTTGTTTAATCCACTATTGTATTGTGTATAAATGTTCTACAGTCTATACACAGTATTAAGTTCAATTACACAAGAAGTAACTGTAATTAACTTACAGAAAAAAATAAGAGTAATCCCTTACTTTACTTTTTCAAGGGAAAAGTAATTAAATTACAGTAACTAATTACTTAGTAACAAATTACACCCAAAACTGCTTACTACAGGTGCATCTCAATAAATTAGAATGTCGTGGAAAAGTTCATTTATTTCAGTAATTCAACTCAAATTGTGAAACTCGTGTATTAAATACATTCAGTGCACACAGACTGAAGTAGTTTAAGTCTTTGGTTCTTTTAATTGAGATTATTTTGGCTCACATTTAACAAAAACCCACCGTCTCAACAAATTAGAATACTTCATAAGACCAATAAAAAAAAAAAAAAAAACTTTTTTAGTGAATTGTTGTCCTTCTGGAAAGTATGTTCATTTACTGTATATGCACTCAATACTTGGTAGGGGCTCCTTTTGCTTTAATTACTGCCTCAATTCGGCGTGGCATGGAGGTGATCAGTTTGTGGCACTGCTGAGGTGGTATGGAAGCCCAGGTTTCTTTGACTGTGGCCTTCAGCTCATCTGCATTTTTTGGTCTCTTGTTTCTCACTTTCCTCTTGACAATACCCCATAGATTCTCTATGGGGTTCAGGTCTGGTGAGTTTGCTGGCCAGTCAAGCACACCAACACCATGGTCATTTAACCAACTTTTGGTGCTTTTGGCAGTGTAGGCAGGTGCCAAATCCTGCTGGAAAATGAAATCAGCATCTTTAAAAAGCTGGTCAGCAGAAGGAAGCATGAAGTGCTCCAAAATTTCTTGGTAAACAGGTGCAGTGACTTTGGTTTTCAAAAAACACAATGGACCAACACCAGCAGATGACATTGCACCCCAAATCATCACAGACTGTGGAAACTTAACACTGGACTTCAAGCAACTTGGGCTATGAGCTTCTCCACCCTTCCTCCAGACTCTAGGACCTTGGTTTCCAAATGAAATACAAAACTTGCTCTCATCTGAAAAGAGGACTTTGGACCACTGGGCAACAGTCCAGTTCTTCTTCTCCTTAGCCCAGGTAAGACGGTTCAGGAGTGGCTTAACAAGAGGAATACGACAACTGTAGCCAAATTCCTTGACACGTCTGTGTGTGGTGGCTCTTGATGCCTTGACCCCAGCCTCAGTCCATTCCTTGTGAAGTTCACCCAAATTCTTGAATGGATTTTGCATGACAATCCTCATAAGGCTGCGGTTCTCTCGGTTGGTTGTGCATCTTTTTCTTCCACACTTTTTCCTTCCACTCAACTTTCTGTTAACATGCTTGGATACAGCACTCTGTGAACAGCCAGCTTCTTTGGCAATGAATGTTTGTGGCTTACCCTCCTTGTGAAGGGTGTCAATGATTGTCTTCTGGACAACTGTCAGATCAGCAGTCTTCCCCATGATTGTGTAGCCTAGTGAACCAAACTGAGAGACCATTTTGAAGGCTCAGGAAACCTTTGCAAATGTTTTGAGTTGATTAGCTGATTGGCACGTCACCATATTCTAATTTGTTGAGATAGTAAATTGGTGGGTTTTTGTTAAATGTGAGCCAAAATCATCACAATTAAAAGAACCAAAGACTTAAACTACTTCAGTCTGTGTGCATTGAATTTATTTAATACACGAGTTTCACAATTTGAGTTGAATCACTGAAATAAATGAACTTTTCCACAACATTCTAATTTATTGAGATGCACCTGTATATGGTTAGGGTTAGGATTAAGGTTTGGCTTAGGGTTACTTGTATGTAATTATGCACAATTGATTGTTATTATAATAGTACATTTACATTCAAAAGTACATTTAACGTGTAAAAAGGACACCTTAAAATATAGTGTTTCCCAAAATGAATGTAATTGTAATCTTTTATAGTTACTGTGTTATTCACACTTTAAACGAAAGTTCCTCATGAAAATGTTAGCAAATAAAAAGGGGGTTACATCTGAATATTTTCTGTAAAAAGCTAGGATATGTTGAATAATATGAATTTGTTGCTTTGCCTGATTTTGATGAGCACGATGCCTCCTGCCATTTAAAGGCCGTAAAGTAAAGCAATGCTAGTAAAGCAATGCTACTCTGAATTGTGATGGTTGTGCTTTAAAATTAAATTATCATAATCTTAAATCAAGTGATGAAGAATTCTGAAAGTCTGACAGTAATCAGTGTTGAGTGCTACTGTAAGGTGTGAACCCTGCCTGCTTTAAATCTTTGAAAATGATTAACAGTTGAAAACATTTTTTTAGAAATTTAGAAAGGTAATCAAAAATTAATTAAATGTAATCATTTACTTTAAAGTAAATTTGAATTGGAATAATAAAGTAATTGGAATAGTTACATGACTTATTACATTTTAAATAGAGTAATTTGTAATCTGTAACCTATTACATTTACTAAGTAACCAGCAAAAGAAACTGTGAGTTGCAACATTGCCGTTGAGATTCCAAGTTGCGCTCAAACATAATCTTACTGAAAGCTCATTTTTTGAGATATCAACCTCAAATTTGGAACACAACTTACTTAGATTTATGGCTTTGATTTTCTGATTTCCTTGCAGTTTTAGAGTAAAACTAAACTGTAAATATTTTAATAAAAACAGTGGCGTAACTTTTTTAAAAAGTGGGTGGGACAGGAGTGAGTGAGTGAGTGCGTGAGTGTGTGTGTGTGTGTGTGTGTGTGTGAGAAGGGGGAGGTAAATGTATCGACATAGAACTCATTTTTAATGCGATAGTTTCATTCTTACATGTACTACAATAAAATGTATTGTTGAGCTTGGGATTCTTCACGTCATTGAATAAATACATAGATACTGTACACAATAAATATTCATATTTCAAAACCGCCTAAATTAGTGGTAGAATTTACATTATACGTGTCAGAGGTTTTGAGTTCTAATCCGCCTTCACATCATTTTTTTCCCCTTATTAAATTAAAAGATATTCATTAGTGATCGTATGTCAGGAGCAGGGTTACACATGTTTGTGTGTATTTTGTTGTGTGATTTAACCAGAATGAATAGATACGCAACGTCATTAAGCAATAGATTGAAGCGCTCGTGTGTGAACTAAGACTGTGCACGAGCTAGAGAATGTTCCATCATAATAACATCTCAACGAACATTCAGCATGATTTCAAAAACAACACATTCCATTTATATAAAAAATGGTGTTTTTGTGCATTTTTCATAATAATAAACCTACACTTCTATATCTTTATTTCTTTCACTTTTTAAACTTTTTTCACTTGTGCTCTAAAGCATTCAAGATTTACCAGAGTTTAGGTTGGTAATGTCATTTTCAGGTCTGTGCTCAAAAACTGCTCAAAAACAGATAATAAATGGGTCATAAATATTCCATGAGTATAATTTAGTACCAAAAATCCCCTTAAAAATACACAATATTAATTAAATATTAAAAAAACATTATCAGAATTAAATATAGTATGTTAATTTCATTGAGGGAAAAAAAAAATGCGAACAACACCAGAGGGTTAAATATAGGTTCATCTGAAACATTCTTGGTCTTATTGTGAATGTTTCATTAGTGCAATTATTATTATTATACATATTATTCCAAAAAGAAAAAAAGTCAGAAAGAGAAGGAAAAATGGTTTTAGAGCCTTATTAAATACAATGCATGTAATTTTAAACACTCTTCAGATGATGCATTTGTATTTACATGTAATGCAAGCATGCAACATTCATTTTAAATTGGACTAGAAAAGTAAAGTTCATCAAGACTTGATTGTTGGCTTGACAAAGTCTGACGTAAAAACTCTAAAGTATGTTTATATGTAGTTGAAAAAGAAAATGGTTTGAAAAGATTACAAATTAAATTTTGAAATTTAAATTTAAAAAGTACATTTTGAATACCATATGTAATTTAAATATTGGCTCATTTGGTTGTCAGAGTTTCCCAGAGTCTTCAGGATCGTTGCTAGTCTGTTGCTAGGCAAATGCTAGATTGTTCTGGCTGGTTGTTATGGCGTTACTAGGCAGTTGCTAGGGCCTTTCTAGAATATTGCACAACACAAGGTCAAACTATAGTTTTGTTAATATTTTGTTTTAGATTTTATTTTTATACTGTTTTGGTAATTTTGTTGATTTTTTTTTTTTTTTGTCATTTTTAATATGTCTGTATAATTTATGTGTGTATAAATAACTTTTAGTTTTTAGTTTATTTTTATTTTATTGCTTCATCTTAAACTAAACAAAAATGAGAAGTTGCATGATTAAAATAAGTTTATTTTTATTTCTTTCATTTTAGTTGATCTTTGTTTTATTGTATAAGTAATAAATGTTTTATGGTTTTAGTGAATTTTTTGGTTAACAGTAATAATCCACTTTAACAGTTGCATGCAGTGTTACTGTACATGCAAGCTACTTTTTTCCATTTATTGAACTTATTTCATCCTCAGCCATGACAGAAATTCACATATACCGTAGTATGTTTTACTTCAGCATCTCGTCATAAGCATCCAGGTATCATTTTCCATCTTTTTTCTCTCTGTTTAATTCTATATACATTGTTCAGATTTAATAGGCATCTAATTTGTGTTATCAGCTTACAGGGCAGTAAGTAATAATTTGCATGGCTGCCTTGAGCAAAAATGCTTCCATAAGCAGCCCATAGAATAGACCCAGGAATGGATAATCCTGCATATTGGTTATGCCCCGATGATCAATGCCACAAAAAAAGAGGAAAAAAACTTTGGTGGAAGATTGAAAGATTGCTAAAGCCGTCCCTGCAGCCGAGCGAAACACAGAGAAAGCACAGAAAACACAGATATGAAAATATCTCATCTGCTGTAGATCTTATCCTCAATAGAAATATGACATTATTGCACAGCATCTTTGTTGTTGATGTGTTTTCTTCACTTTTTAATGCAAAACTCGACTCGCAACCTATGTGTGCATGTTTAGTTTGTGTCTATCAAACTTTATAAAACTTGAAAATGCCTGAAAAGCATAAATACATAAACACACAAATATTGTATGCAATTTTTAATCAGATTCCGTTACTTTTCTGCGTTGAA
Source organism: Spinibarbus caldwelli (assembly GCA_039654775.1). Lineage (NCBI taxonomy): Eukaryota > Metazoa > Chordata > Actinopteri > Cypriniformes > Cyprinidae > Spinibarbus > Spinibarbus caldwelli. The sequence goes on from CM077232.1 coordinate 2,781,536, forward strand.
TGAGTTATATCAATATTTCTCTTACTTTGTCTCCCGTCTTAGATGGAGGTTTTTCACTGAGCGTGTCGCAGTGCATTCTGGGATTGCCTTCTGTGCAAAGGATGCATGCACATGATTTTGACCAAAATGAGGTTTGTTACCTTTTAGACGAGTTTCCACATCAGGCTCACTTGGTTTCAACCAAAGCCCATTCCCTCTTTAATTTCTACTTTTAAACACTTTTACTTGAGAAGTAAATGAATCTTGTTTTTCTCGGTTGGGAGTTTGTCTCAGAAGATTGCAGTGAAAAATATTGGGTGTAGGATTTACTTTCAAACAGTTTTCACTGAAATTGCAAGTAAATTAAGAAATTTAGTAGATTTATCAATTAATTAAAAAGAAACGGCAAGGAACACATTGAATTAAACTTGACATTTTGAAGTAGAAATACTGAAACAGTGTTATTTTAGTATCATTGAGATACTGTTATAGCTTTTATTAATATTTTGAATCCGTTTTTAGATTTTTTTGCATTCATTTTTGCATTCAGTTTTAGTTAAAGTTTTAGTAATTTTGTTGTGTTTTTGTCATTTTAAATAGTTCTTATTAATTTTTATTTCAGTTATTTAGTACATCAAGTTAAATTACAAAAGTTTAATAAAACGTTTTCTATTTTATTTTATATTAGTTATTGTTTTTTATGGTTTTAGTTTTCCTTTCAGTTTTAGTTTTAGTTAACTGAAATAACATTGGACTGAAATAGTATTTGCGTACCCAAAAACTTTTTTTTTTTAAATTTACAACTTTGAAAAATCATTTTTTACAGTGTAGGTGTTATTTACTGTATTCAGTAATCAGACTGCAGTATAATAGCATAATGATATCATGATGTGCATTATAAAAAGTGGTAACATGCTAGTCTAATCTGCACTGTAAAAAATGATTTTTGAAGCTGTAAATCTTATTGTTTACTTAAGAGTACATTTGGAGTAAGTTTTACAAGAAAATACCGTTTCAGTTATTCTACTTGAAATTTCACTTTTAATTCAGTGTGTTACTTGCTTCTTTGTAAATAATTGTGAAAGACATTTCTGAGTGAACATTGTTTAAATCCATGTAATTATTTTTATTGCTGTAACCTAATGTTCTCATGATGAATTATTCATATTGACCAGTTAATTTTCCACAAAAATCACATATTTTAGGTTGCATATCAAAAAAATATTTGAATGCATGTATTTTCGAATAGCCTCTATAGTGCACCCTTGATTTTCTAAGCGTTTATTTCGCAATAGTATTGTTGGATTTGATCTTTAAGCTGTGTAAGTGTAGCCGGCTGATCTGTGCTGCGTGTGCGTGTGCAGCTGAAATGTATGCAGGTATTCAAAGCGGCGGATGCTGCAGCGGCTCGCGACGGGCTCGGTTAGCGGTCTGGAGCCCTATCTCTGGCTCCGGCCGGCGATAACAGCCTCCTGCGGTTTGGAGGTCAGTGCGATTACTTGAAGCTGTCGGCTGTACGCAGCGGAAGCTATCTGGACCGATAACCTTGTGACACGAGGAACACTACAAATCCTCTTAAGACACAACCAAGGGTCGCTGCTCTCGGCGTTATCACAGACGGCTGTTCAACACGGCCGCTAAGAACCACTAGTCCTTGTAAGAGAACAACGGAGCAGCGGCTGCTCTTCAAATGTTCCAGTGCAGGACAATGAGGTGAAGCAAGAAGGACAGAAAGAGCAAAACACAGAAGTGTACCAATTCTGTTTACAGCTGGATTATCATATACAGTGGAGTTCAATAGTGCAAAAAAAGTTTTCTTAATCAGTATTTTGTCTTGTTTTTCAGTATATAAATATCCTTAAAATAATATCAGATTACTTGAAATGGAAAATTGCATATTATAATATTTTCAGAGAATATATATATATATATATATATATATATATATATATATATATATATCATGGTTCCATCAATTATGGCAAGTCGTCCAGCCCCAGACCATCACACTACCACCACCATGTTTGACTGTTGGCAGGGCTGGACTGGGGTTAAAATTCGGCCCTGGACAAATCCAGCCCATCGGGCCCACTAGTTCCTTGTGAATGTTTTGCTGGGTTATAGGGCCTTAAATAGGAGTAAATAAAACAGGACAGAAACCAATAATGATAGATATTACTGAATCCTTAATAATGAACTTAATAATGCATTTTTGTCGCATAGAAAGGAACAGTAAAGCAATGATTTTGAGCTAGAATGCAGAAAATTTACTGCAATTCTGCCATCATTTCCTCACCCGCATTTTCCAAACCTATGACTTTCTTCTGTGGAACACAAAAGAAGATAATTTGTAGAATGTTATCAAACCACTTTGGTTGCCATTGATTTCTACTGTATGGACAAAAATTTCTTGAATCTATTGAATTTTGGAATTACATGATGGTGAGTAAATGATGACAATTTTAATTTTTGGATGAACTATCCCTTTAAGAAGTTTAACATTTGTATATCAGCCTAGTTAACACCTAATTTATATAAGACACTGATATTTATTATTAATCAGGCTCTAATTTAATTAAATTTTTTCTTCAATCAAAATTAATTGGAACTAAACATTTAAAGAGAAAGAAGCTATTAAAGCCATTCTGTTAAATTATCCTTTTCCCTAATAATTTACTATAGCTCATAGAATCCAGAGTTTAACTGAATATTAGTAAGATGGTGGTCACAGCAAGTAAAACCATGGTCCTCATTACCATGGTTATGTGGTTTTTAAAATCAATAATAATAACAAACTATGGAATTTGTAATTTAAATAAATAAAAAAATAAATAACTTCCCCAATATTTAATATAAGTAATAACAGTAACATTTATAGCTAATAAATATTTTCAGCCAAAACACCATAGGCTATTTTTACAGTGTTAATAACAGAGTTAAATTGTGCTGAATTGACAAGCTTGTCATTATTTATTGGCGTTTTCCAATTTGCCTGGTCATTTACATGTTTTCAGCCAGCATCACTACAGAACCTTTAATGTTCTCATATCACACAACTGCAAAACACAATTCTGTGTCACAACAGAGTGGATCAAGCAGCTTGCGCTGATTATCACTTTACACATTTATCAGCACTGTGCGGGTTTCTGATCCCGCTCTGCTTTTGCGCGCTGCTGGTGAATGCATCGGGTAGCGCCGCTTCACACTTTTGGAGTAGGCTATTTGCTTTTTGCAGTTCGCAGTAATTTAAAAACAGCGCCTAATATGGGGGAGGTCCCTCGCTTCTGCGATCGGCCCACTACTCAACCGATACTCCCGATGCCCAGTACATCCCTGACTGTTGGTATGATGTTCTTTTTATGAAATGCTGTGTTGGTTTTTACGCCAAATGTAACGGGACACACACCTTCCAAAAAGTTCAACTTTTGTCTCATCAGTCCACAGAATATTTGCCCAAAAGCCTTGGGGATAATCAAGATATTTTTTTTCAAATGTGAGCCTAGCCTTTGTGTTCTTTTTGGTCAGCAGTGGCTTTTGCCTTGGAACTCTCCCATGGATGCTGTTTTTGCCCAGTCTCTTTCTTATTGTTGAATCATGAACACTTACCGTAATTGAGGCAAGTGAGGCCTACAGTTCTTTAGATGTTGTTCTGGGTTCTTTTATGAACTCCTGGTTGAGTCGCCGTTGTGCTCTTGGAGTAATTTTGGTAGGCCAGCCACTCCTGGGAAGATTCACCACTGTTCCAAGTTTTCTCCATTTGTGGATAATGGCTCTGACCGTGGTTCGCTGGAGTCCCAAAGCCTTAGAAATGGCTTTATAACCCTTTGCAGACTGATACATGTCAATGATTTTGTTTCTCATCTGTTCTTGAATTTCTTTAGATCGTGGCATGATGTGTTGCTCTTTAAGCATGCTTCACTTTGTCAGACAGGTTCTGTTTAAGTGATTTCTTGATTCAACAGGTCTGGCAGTAATCAGGCCTGGGCTTGGCCAGTGAAATTTAACTCCGCTTTCTAAAATAATGTGTTTAATCACAGTTCTTTTATGATTTAACAGTACGGGGCAATTCATTTTTCACGTAGAGCCAGGCAGGTTTGGACAGCTTTTTTCCCTTAATAAATGAAATCATCATTTAAAAACTGCATTTTGTAATTACTTGCATTATCTTTGTGTAATATTAAAATTAGTTTGATGATCTGAATCTTTTAAGAGTGACAAATATGCAAAAAGTTTAAAAAACATTGGCAAAAACCTTTTCACGGCACTGTATATGTGTATATATATATATATATACACACACATACATACACACACACACACACACTTTTTTTTCTTTCTTTTTTGATGTTTTATATTTTCAGAGAATATATCTTGAATTAAGCTATTTTTCTTTCCAAATTTTCTTACAAATTTTTTTTAAAGAGTAAATATTAAATATTGTTTTAAAAACTTTTTGTTTATAATTTATTAAAAATATTCATTTATTTATTTATTTAATCCTTCAGACTCAGACTTTTGGTCTCCTCTGTATCGTTTGGTATTCATGTATTTAGGAACTTACATTCTGTCAGATAAAGGAGTTTGATAAGCTTTCTTTGTATTATAAAGCGAGGATGGGGATTTTGACACATACTGTTGCTGAAAGACGGCAGCTCATCCTTACACTGGATATTTGAAGATGCACAAACAAACAAAGTGCTTTCAACACCAAACCTGCAAAAGCTGTCCAATCAATTATTCTTATAAATAAAAGATTTAAAGTGGGCTGTCTCTAAAGATTAAAGATTGATTAAAGCGTTAAAGATTTTACTCCGTGTCAGGCTGATTAAAATTGCAAGCTTTGTAATTCATAGTGTTGTGTCTGATGAGAAATCCCTTTCACTTGCTGAAATCATTGTTGATTCAGTTATGATATCAATAAGAAAATAATTAATAACCATGCTTTAGGGTGGTGACAGCTCCTGTCACTTAATCAATGCAAACAAATCACACAGCATGTGCTGATTATCTGAGGGAGGCTGAATATTAATGTCTCTGTGTAAGTCTATGAACAGCCCGCATACATTTCCTGAGTTAAAGAGAAAAAAATAATCACCTCTTCAGCAGATGAAGTTGTTGTTTCAGAGATTATCTACAAATACTTTTTGTTGAAGTGCTTTATATGTTTATTATATATATTTCAATTATTATTTTTTTATTTGATAATTATTTTAAAAATATTTATTACAATAATAATACAACATAACTAATAATAATAAAATAATTAGTAATATTTATTTTAGATTTTAATTATTAATGTTTCAGTGTTTATCTACATTTCAAATACTTTTTGTTATATAAAATGATAAAAATAGTAATATTACGTATTTTTTAAATTATTAATATATGTAATGTAGTTAATAATAATAATAGTAATAATAATACCATGAATAATGTAATATTTTGAATCTTAATTTAAAGTGATTAATATTGTAATATTTATAAAAATGTCTGTGTGTGTGTGTGTGTGTGTGTGTATATATACCTGTGTGTGTGTGTGTATATATATATATATATATATATATATATATATATATATATATATATATATATATATATATATGTATATGTATATATATATATATATATATATGTATATGTATATATATATATATATATATGTATATGTATATATATATATATATATATATATATGTATATATATATGTATACATATATATATATATGTACACACACACACACACACATTATTAATTTAAATTACTAAAATAATTTAACTAATTATTTTAATTAATTAATTAATTAAAATAATTCAGTTAATAAATTACATTTTAAATTAATAATTAAATATTAATTTTAAAATATTAATAGTAATAGTACTATTACATATTTAAAACCTTTTAAAATATATATTAATATTCAATTAAAATATTATATTTTCATTTTATTATTATGAATTATATTGTAATAATAATAATAATAAAATGAACAATAGTTTTAATTATGCATATTTTATTTAATTAATATTTAATTATTAATTTAAAATTATTATTGTTTTAATTAATAATTATACAAGTGTGTGTATATGTATGTATCTACTTAAATAGAGATATAAAAAAGAGAGATATTATTACATCTTTTTTATGCGCTGCTGGCCATATATATATATATATATATATATATATATATATATATATATATATATATATTAGTATGTAATAAATGTTTTTTTCTCGTGACTTATTGCTTTTAATAAATGCATATATTGCAGTAAAAACAGGATTTTTTTTTTTTTTTCAGCCCACAGCTTTACCTGTTTTAATAACAAAGTGCGATTTTGCCTTTTGAAATCTGGCGAGTCTGGCATATCAAGCAACCCTCAAATTAGCCCGTCTAAAAAACATGATATTACTCCGGAGACCTTTTTATTGGTGAAGTAATGGCATTTGGGAAGAGCCAGATTCCTGGTTTCATTATTTGATAAGAATGCACTTAATGAAAATATCAGCCAGAAGCAATACATGCTAACACTTGATTTCAAAGTCCTCGAAGGCCAGAAAGAGAGGAGAAGAGAGTGTGACAGCGTTAGCATACCGCTAGCGTTCATTAAAGAAAACCTGAAACAGCAGACGACTTAATGGATGTCATTTCAAGTGGGGCCACCAGAAGGAACGTCTCCAGCTCTCGACTCCAATCATCTGCTCTCTTGTTCTAGTAGCTGAATGGAAAGAGTCTGTGAGAAAAGACATTGTCAAAGGCTTTGCTTCATAACCTAGTAAGCTGCCTACAAAGACATTACATCTCTGTCCAGTCATTTATGGGGATCCGTGTCATAGGAGGCTGCTTCTGAAGGCAGGTGTCAATGTAGGGATTGAAACAACATGATGCTGATATATATACAGGTGCATCTCAATAAATTAGAATGGCGTGGAAAAGTTCATTTATTTCAGTAATTCAACTCAAATTGTGAAACTCGTGTATTAAATAAATTCAGTGCACACAGACTGAAGTAGTTTAAGTCTTTGGTTCTTTTAATTGTGATGATTTTGGCTCACATTTAACAAAAACCCACCAATTCACAACAAATTAGAATACTTCATAAGACCAATAAAAAACATTTTTAGTGAATTGTTGGCCTTCTGGAAAGTATGTTCATTTACTGTATATGTACTCAATACTTGGTAGGGGCTCCTTTTGCTTTAATTACTGCCTCAATTCGGCGTGGCATGGAGGTGATCAGTTTGTGGCACTGCTGAGGTGGTATGGAAGCCCAGGTTTCTTTGACAGCGGCCTTCAGCTCATCTGAATTTTTTGGTCTCTTGTTTCTCATTTTCCTCTTGACAATACCTCATAGATTCTCTATGGGGTTCAGGTCTGGTGAGTTTGCTGGCCAGTCAAGCACACCAACACCATGGTCATTTAACCAACTTTTGGTGCTTTTGGCAGTGTGGGCAGGTGCCAAATCCTGCTGGAAAATGAAATCAGCATCTTTAAAAAGCTGGTCAGCAGAAGGAAGCATGAAGTGCTCCAAAATTTCTTGGTAAACGGGTGCAGTGACTTTGGTTTTCAAAAAACACAATGGACCAACACCAGCAGATGACATTGCACCACAAATCATCACAGACTGTGGAAACTTAACACTGGACTTCAAGCAACTTGGGCTATGAGCTTCTCCACCCTTCCTCCAGACTCTAGGACCTTGGTTTCCAAATGAAATACAAAACTTGCTCTCATCTGAAAAGAGGACTTTGGACCACTGGGCAACAGTCCAGTTCTTCTTCTCCTTAGCCCAGGTAAGACGCCTCTGACGTTGTCTGTGGTTCAGGAGTGGCTTAACAAGAGGAATACGACAACTGTAGCCAAATTCCTTGACACGTCTGTGTGTGGTGGCTCTTGATGCCTTGACCCCAGCCTCAGTCCATTCCTTGTGAAGTTCACCCAAATTCTTGAATGGATTTTGCTTGACAATCCTCATAAGGCTGTGGTTCTCTCGGTTGGTTGTGCATCTTTTTCTTCCACACTTTTTCCTTCCACTCAACTTTCTGTTAACATGCTTGGATACAGCACTCTGTGAACAGCCAGCTTCTTTGGCAATGAATGTTTGTGGCTTACCCTCCTTGTGAAGGGTGTCAATGATTGTCTTCTGGACAACTGTCAGATCAGCAGTCTTCCCCATGATTGTGTAGCCTAGTGAACCAAACTGAGAGACCATTTTGAAGGCTCAGGAAACCTTTGCAGGTGTTTTGAGTTGATTAGCTGATTGACATGTCACCATATTCTAATTTGTTGAGATAGTGAATTGGTGGGTTTTTGTTAAATGTGAGCCAAAATCATCACAATTAAAAGAACCAAAGACTTAAACTACTTCAGTCTGTGTGCATTGAATTTATTTAATACACAAGTTTCACAATTTGAGTTGAATTATTGAAACAAATGAACTTTTCCACGACATTCTAATTTATTGAATGCTGAAAAAAACCCCATCAGACAATATGTTGCCCATTTTGTGACAGGAAGAACAGGAAATTTTAAATAATAATTAAAAAGCAAATTCATGTTGTGATTCACTGCATTACTTCTGGTATTTAGTGATTATGCAGACGCAGAGAAAACCTCATATTCATATCTGCCATCATGAATCTGCAGGGACTTTAAATGAAACCATTGAAATGTGGGTGAGAACTTCAATCTTCTTTCTGTTTTGGCATTATTTCCCATAATCAACAGACTAACAGACTGTCATGAGCCACAGGTTTCTTGAACATATAACATATAATCTAACTCCTTCAGCAAATATTTCTAACTTTATGAGAACACTAGTCAGGATGTTCATAATTCATATTTTGGGTTTGCAGAATAAAAGTAAATGATGGCAGAGCTTCATTTCTGAACGATCCCTTTAATTTTATAGCTCTGTACTCTTACTGTATGTCAGCTACGGACTCATCTGTGTCTGTTTTCATTTCTCTTCTAATGCATTTTAGGAGAAACACCTGAGACATGCTTTAAAGACTCAATAAATCTCATAAACTGTGAAAGAGGAACTTATGAGCATTCTGAGTTTCCTTTGGATGAGTTTATTTGACATTTGACATGACTGATGTGAGATGATGATTGAATCAGGTGACTATAGGACACAGAAATCAGGTTCAGTCTGCTTCTGTAAAATGCAACGTGTCAGTTTATCTCATGCGCTGTCTGTCTGTCTGTCTGTTTTATCAGATGCATTCTGGGATAGATAACCTGGCGTCTGTGCATGTGGTGTTAAAATCTGATTACAGTCTCTGTGTGTGATTGTGTCATCTTATCATGCTCTGGTTTATTATTTTGTTTCTTATTTGTGTATAAACTCTGACACTTTCACTGTAGTATGAAATGAAGCACTTTAAAGGAAATCCAATCCTCAGTGAGTGACACAAATATAATAGTGTAATAGCTGAAAACATGCTTCTTTTGATTACAGAAATGCAGTTGTGGTTAATTAAGGTTTGTGTAGGACATATCAAAGGGATATGTTGGGATATATTGAAACATTATAAACCCTTATTTTTATTGATTTGCCACTTGCTGTTGCTTCTTATTAGGAGGTGGAACATTCTTATTCTAGAGAGAATTTGTTTAAACTGAGTATTAAATGATGCCAAAAACGTTTTGGTCCATTTTCTTTGAAGATTTGAAGTTTTTATTATAATTGTTTTAAAAAAATTTAAAAAAAAAATCATTTTATTTTATTATATATTTTCTTAAGAATTTTTTATTTGTAATTTTATTTTTTATTTTTAAATTATTTCATTTTATCTTGTACATTTTTTAATTAATTTTTGTATTGTTTTATTATCTTGTAAAGTTTTATTTTTATTAAAATTTTATTTTTATTTTATGATTTTATATATAATGTAAAATGAAAGTATGAAATAAAAATAAAAAATAAACATAAAAATGTACATAATGAAATAATTTTAAAATAAGAAAACACACTATAGCATATAAATGAGCTCAAAGCTACAAAACTCTAAAAGTCACATTTTATTTAATTTAATTTAATTATTTTTTTATTCATTTATTCTTGTATTTTTTATTTAATTTTATTGTTGTATTTTTTTTATTGAATTTTTATTTTACTTTATTTTTTTACTTTATCTGTGTTAAAAATTTATTGTGCAAGTACACTAGCATATAAATGAGCTTAAGCCTACAAGACTCCAAAAGCCACAAAAGTCCAAAAGTTTTGATTTCATGGTGCTTTTAATTATGTCGCATCATAAAGGCAAAACTTCCAACTGAAAACGATTCATTTACAGCAGACAGGACCATTTCTACAGCTTTGTGCACTTTGTATGTGGCCTGTTTAGGGTCCTGAAAAGCCAGGGGTCTGAATCTGAAGCAGCACAGGCTGGGATAATGTAGTGCTCGCTGCCACAAAAGCAGACGAATCGCCGCGCATTAAGACCGGCTGCACAAAGCACAACAATGGCGTGCATAAACACCATTTAGAGGCTTTGACGAGGCATTGAGGGGCTGGGCGTCAACGCAGCATTGCAGCTGAGTCGGCTCATTGTAGCGAGGTGAAAAGATGCCTAATGAACAGGAAGCCTTACTGACAGAAACCATATAACGGCCGCATTGTGGGCCTGCCATCGACCCTGTGGGTCCCTGCATTAGGAGAAATGATGAGAAAGTCACCCCCTTAACACACACAGACCCAAACCCGTGGGGCAAAGGGCCCAAACAAGCCCCCGACTATCTGGGCTCGAAACTCGCTTATATGCGGCTAGGGCTGGGCGATTTTTCCAATTTTATCGATTAATTCAAATTTGATGTTTTGCTACAACTTCATTTTCTAAAAATCGAGGAATCGCGATTTTGAAAACAAATATTACCAAAAGTTAAAAT
>CM077232.1:2797407-2824907 GCA_039654775.1 Spinibarbus caldwelli
TTTGTTTATTTATTTATTTATCTATTTATTATCTACTTATTTATTTATTTTTTGAATGTTGAATATTTATTTATTTATTTATTTATTTATTGTTCATTTAAAATGTATCCAGCTTTGTCAACATGTGTGGCGTTATGCCGATTACCACAGTAAATAATTTAAACTGGTCTCCTTTTATTTATTTATTTATTTATTTGTTTATTTATTTTAATTAAATCCAGCTCTATCAACACAGAAAATTATTTATTTATTTATTTATTTATTTTATTTTATCCAGCTCTATTAACACAAAAAAAAAAAATATTTATTTTCTATTTATTTATTATTTGAATAGTTGTATTCATATTTTTAATTATTTTTTATTTATTTAAAATGTATCCAGCTCTGTCAACATTTGTGGCATTATGACGATTACCACAGGAAATAATTTAGATTTGTCTTATTTAGTTTTATTTATTTATTTATTTTTAATTTTTTTATTCATTCATTCATTCATTCATTCATTCATTATATAAAAATAGTTTTATAAATCAATTAAATTTATTAAGTGTATGTCTAAATGGTGTGTGTTGTAATTTCTGTTCTAATGAAATTCAGGAGAAACATCTGAGAGTTACTTTAAAGACTCTGAGAACTCCATTAAGTCTCCTGAGCTGTGAAAGAGCAACTTATATTCAGATTTTCCTCTGAGTGAGTTTGTGTGACTTTCCATTCAAATCCGACTTCAATACTGACTGATGTGAGGAACATTTTGTTCATTTCCCCATATGCTTCCATTAGATGTTCTCTACTGTGACTGACATTGTTGCTTTTTAAAAGAAAAAACAACTAAAGGGCGAATCTAAATTATTTTCTGTGGTCATTGACATTATGCCGCAAACTCTGTCGATAGAGTTTAACCTGTATTGAACCCAGAAGATGCACATGTAATTTATACCAATGAGGAACTAATCAGAAAACTTTGTTGTGTAACAAAACGAGACGTTTTTAGACTTTTGCCAATGATTGAAGCACAAAAATATTACAAATTGGACGAGTAACTGGCAGACTGTGCTGGGAGGTTTTAAACTTGTATTTATTTGGCTTGACAAATGGTTTGGAGAATGGGCCTGTAAAAGGCTTCAGGAGAAGTCAGATACGCTGTTACCTCTCATTTTATGGATGAGGGAAAGTGCCAGGCGTCAGTCAATCTCATGGGATTTGCTCACGCGACTGCTGTCAGACGAACAAAACATCTATACTTGTTCACCAAAATTTGCACCATCAAGCGATTTATTTGAGAGAAGTTAATGCACAAAAAATGGCCCGAAAAGTAATTGTCTCCCTGCATACACACACAAATCTCACACAATGCCAAAGTGAATGGGCCGCTCCGTAAATCCAAACCGACTTGTATGATTGCATTTCAAATCCTGCTCATTGTGAGGCACAAAACAAATTTCAGTTTATCATGAATATTACGCTTGATTAAACCTCTATCATATGTCTCTTAACATGCAGCCGACCTCTCCGGAAATTTATTCGTCATGTTTATTCATTGTGCTGACTTGTATATTTTTATATTTTCTCCCGATTAACTTCATTGTGAATCCGGCAGGTTTCTCGTTCTTGTGCATCAGCATTGCTATTGGCCTTCGCATCAGATAAGCGTCCCTAATATGAGGAACGTGGAGAAGGGGAAAGTGCTTGTTTAATAATACTCTTTGTGCAAACTTTTGTGAAGCAAAGAGGTAGGATACATGCTGACTGGGATGTAGATTGCTTCAGTATTCCCTATTGTGCAGCATTTCATCTTTAAAACGCAGGTAAGTGTTATGTATTATAATGATTTTATGTTTTCTTGTGAACACATTGAATGCATTTGTCATTTTTGGGTGCTTTCTTAAGGCTTTTATTGATTAATTTATTGGTAGAGCCAATAATTAAGAAATGGCGATTACTATTACTAGACATTTAATTTCATTTTATGACCAAAAAAAAAAAGATAATCAGTTACCGATATTTTTATAGTGAGTCTCTAAAGAACAGAACAAACAACATCACACTGCTGAATGTTACAACTTTAGGTTTTTGTTATACTTTAGGTTTTTAATAATTAATTTATCTGTAGATCCGATTAAAAAAAATGCATATGTACTATATCAGCATATTTTTTGGCACTTATCATTTCAGACATTTGATTTTATTTTAAGACAAAAAGATATAAAACACAAGATCAAAAAATAACCGATAATTGTTACCGATATTTTACACTTTCTGAAAAATGCCACCACATGGTGAGTCTCACACTGCTGTACGTTACAACAGAAAACAACTTTTTTTACTGGTAAAGTAACATTAAAACTTACTTAGACTTTTTGCATGAATTACTCAGCTTTTTATAGCTATTCATTAAGTATTTTAAACTGTTAAAACAGTTTAATGGATTTAAAGAATATATTTCATTGTTAAAATATTTATGTTGCAAATGTCGTGTTGTATTGCATTGTATTTTAACCAATAATCAGTTATTGATATTTTTATTGGCACTTTTGTTGAGAAATGCCACCACTTGTTGAGTCTCTAAAGAACAGCAGAAACAACAGAATCCAACAAATGTTTACAGGTAAAGAAACATATTTAAAGTATGTTTTGCATAAGTTACTCATAAGTTTTTCATAGCTATTCAGCATTTTAAGCTGTTTAACAGCATAATGCATTTAAAGAATATAATTTATTAAAATATTTGTTGCAAATTATGATTTTAATTGTATTATATTGGTTAATAGTTATTGTATTGTGTTGTGTTGTCAGTTACCGATGTTTTTATAGACACTTTTAAAAAAAATGACGCTACTTGGTGGGTCTCTGAAGAACAGCACAAACAACATCATACTGCTGTAGGTTACAACAGAAAACAGCTGTTTACAGGTAATGTAATATGTCAAGTATTTATTTATTTATTTATTTATTTTTACATAAAATACTCAGCTTTTTATAGCTATTCATCAGGCATTTTAATCTGTTAGACAGTATAATGCATTTAAAGAATATATTTTATTGTTAAAACATTCATGTTCCAAATAGTTTTTCATTGTTGTAGTGTATTGTTTAATTGTTTTAACTGAAAATCAGTTACCGATATTTTTAAAGGTACTTTTTTGAGAAATGCCACCACTTGTTGAGTCTGTGAAGAACATCATAAACAACATCAACAGAAAACAAGTTTACAGGTAAAGTAACATATTTAAAGTATTTTTTGTATAAATTGTTCAGCTTTTTAGCTATTCAGCATAAATAGCTATAAGCTGCTAAACGGTATAATGCATTTAAAGAACATATTTTATTTAAAACATTTAAATGCAAATTATGTTTTTAATTGTTTTTAAGGTATATATTTCTATTGGCCTTTGGATCAGATAAGTGTCCTGAGAAACTTGGAGAAGGGGAATGTGTTTGTGTAAAAATACTATTTTGTGCAAACTTTAGTGCATTGGAGAGGAAGCGGAGAGGTAGATAACATGCTGACTGGGATGTAGATTGCTTCAGTATTCCCTATTGTGCAGTATGTCAGCTCTAAAATGCTGGTAAGTGCATTCGCTCCTCGCACGGCCTGCGCTGCTACATCTGCCGCAGGCCGTCTGCTCACCGCGACGCTCCCCGAGCCTCTGGCCGCCTGCCCTGACACCAGACACAAAGTAATCACAGATCACAGCATTTAATCACTGAAACAAGCACTCTGGAGAGGCGGCGTGTCAATATCCCACTCTCTCATTATCTCTTTGGATTGCACATCCACACTGTCAGATAAACAGAGTGGAAAATTAAGATTAAAAATATGGTAATTTCATTTGAGCGCAGGCAAGCGCTCGCTCCCGCTGCCCCATTATGCTATTGATTACTCTCAATTCAATCTCTCCTTTCAATGTAAACTTTAATCTATTCGCCACCCAACAAGCCTCACTCCCCCGGGGCTATTTTAGAGTAAGTAACCATTTAATATAATATCACTAGCGTTAATGAATTGTGTAAATCACTGCTCTTCAACAAGCTCTCGATTCGAGAGCCAAGCGGTCCTTCCTTCTGTCAACTGCATTTAACAATAAGTAGCCGTAAATGTGGCTTTAAAAATGAACGCGGGTCCGACGTTTGATGATTGGCAGGATATTAATTGCAACATGCTTGAAAATTAAGAGATCTTTATCAAGTTCATTCATAAATGAATCTCAGACATATGCTATGGAATCGCTTTTGTTTGCACACTGAATAAGAGAGATGAGTACAAAAGCAGGAATAATTATTATGAAAGAATAATGACTAGACTCCGCGGCGCTTATGAACATGAAACAATTACTTGCTTAGCAAAGGCTTAATAGGCTGTGAGAAAATATTGGATGTAAAGCGGGAGCTGTACAACACCATCACGCCAGAGCATAATAACAAGTGTTACTGGTTACATACAGAAATTTTATAGATATGTATGATAATGATTGTTTTCTTGGGAACATGTTGTTTCTCATTGAATACACTGTCATATTTGGGTACTATTCTTTCGGTTTTTATTTATTCATTTATCTATAAAGCCAATATTAAAAAAATGTTAAATAGTAGTGGTCTACCGATATATCTGCCGATATTTGGCATTTTTCAATTATTGGCATGGAAACAAGGAAACAATTGTGTTTACAGTTGTTTTTTATGGGTAAAGTAACATTTAACTTTTTTTTTGCATAAATTACTCAGCTATTTATAGTTATTCATTAAGCATTTTAAGTTGTTAAATAGTAAAATGCAGTTAAAAATATTTTAAAGTTATTTTGTTGTTGATTATTCTTTAAGCGTTTTGAGGTTAGAGATAGCCCAAAACAATGTAATGTATTTTATTATTATTATTATTTTTTTTTTTTTTGTTAAAATATTTGCTGCATAATTTTATTTGTGGTAGTGTAACAATTATTCATTTATTATTTAATGTGTATATTGGTTGATTATTCTTTAAGCATTTAAGGTGTTGAATAGTCAGAGATAGCCTAAAACAATATAAAGCATTAAAAAAAACATGTTTTGTTGTTAAAATATTTATCTTGCATATTAAATTTTTAATTGTGGTAGTATAACAATTATTTAGTTATTATTTATTATCATTATTGGTAGATATTCATTAAGCGTTTTAAGCTGTTAAACAGTTAGCGATAGCCCAAAATAATGTAACGCATTAAAAATATTTTATTGTTACAATATTTATATTGTATATTGTTTTTTTGATTGTGGTAGAGTAATGATTATTTATTTATTATTTTAATGTATATATTGGATGATATTCATTAACCAGTTTAAGCTGTTAAACAGTTAGAGATAGCCCAAAACAATGGAAAGCATTTAAAAAATATATTTTATTGTTAAAATATCTATGTTGCGTTTTATATTTTTAATCATGGTAGTGTAACGATTATTTATTTATTATTTATTCTTATTTAATATAATGCATAAAAAATATATTGTTAAAATATTTGTTGCGTAGTATATTTTTAATTGTGGTAGCGTAACGATTATTTATTACTACTTAAAATATATATTAGTTGATCTCTACATCTTACAGCAGGTGGACATGTGAATAAGGAGAAAAAAAGTGATTATATATCAGTTTGCAACAAAAGATAATACAGACAACTGTCAGTCCGCTATCAGATGAGCTGATTGAATATTTGAGACAGGACTGACGAGTATAGAGCACTGCCTCTGAGCGTCTCTGTATTAATAAGTGATGACCGGAGCATCTGGAGCAGGAGTGAGCTTATTTAAAACAGGCAGAGATACAGAGAGAGACTAACAATGATAAGAGCAGAGCAGAACAATGTGTGTGCTAATACACCAGAGAGAGAGAGAGAGCTGATATAATGCTGCGGCTTACAGCTGCTGACTGCTGGAAATAGTTTTTTTTCTTTGCCTCTCCATACCAATTTCTAGCTGTGGCGAATGAGATACAGTTGAGCTGATAAATTTGTGTCAGGGACAGAAAAGAAATCGAATGATGGAAATTTTTTTAGTTCCTCCACAAAGCCCTGTTTGAAGTGGTATCATTGTATCTGGGCTTTCTGACAGATGCACATAAGAATTGAACTGAACAATGTATATTTCCCAGCGCTGCTTATCTCAAGAGTGGCCGAAGGGGGAATACATCATAAATGAATTTAAAATATATATGTATGTATGTTTTAAGCACGAGCGTCGTTACAATAATCCCCATAGAAACTTTATCTTGAAAGCAGACAAAGTTAAACCGCAGGATTCCCAAATGGATCATAAGCAAAATGAGCTTCCAAGGCGTCGATTTCCAAAAGAAAAAAAAAAAAAAAAAATCCATTTCATAGGCTGGAAAGTAGATTTTAACAATGATAAAAAAATATGATAAATGATGTATAAGAATAAATTAGCATAAAATTCTCATTTTGCTTTATGTTTCTGAATCTCTGATTGGACGAGATCTAAACTGCAGATCTTCTGTATGAAGAACTCATGAGTGTGAATTTATTAATCAGAGCACAACTTATGATCAAAATAATGAGTTCAGTAAAGAAAAGGGCAAAGAAAAGTAGTTCAGCTGGTGGGTTGTGACCACAAAAATTGCAGGAAAAAAACAATGCAAATAATAAAAAATTTTTGAGTAGTTAGGACAGTAAAATAAATATTTATTAACTTTATGAAGACACATTATAAAACACTTTTCATTTCTTTTGTTGTTGTGTGTCCAGTCGAACTGTGCAGTATTTTGGCTTAGATGCATTGCACTAAATACACTGTTTCTAAAGATATAAATCATCTTAATTTTATCTTAATATTACAGCAAAGTGAACTTCAATATCAGTGGATATTCATTGTTGTCATGTATCCAGCTGCTGTATTTCCGCAATAAAAAACTGACAATTTATTCAGAAATATTAAATATTTCTTTCTCTAATTTAAGTGCATGTTTTTTTTACAATTATCAATTGTTTTAATTGATAACAGTTTTTATGTTTTTGTGATCTCAATATCACTTTCCATCCTGTTAGTTTTTTGTAGGTTCCATTTAACTAACAAAAGCCAGTTCCTGAATGACATCATCCTGCAGGAAGTGACATCATTTTGGAGGGAAAACAGCAGTACGAATATAAGTAAGTAATGGATTTGATGATTTCCATGAAGTTTTTTGTGATGTTGGTTTAAAGAAATAGTTCACCCACAAATGAAAATGTGCTCACCCTCAGGCCATCCAAGATGTAGATGAGTTTGTTTCTTCATCAGAACAGATTTGGAGAAATGTAGCATTACATCACTTGCTCATCAATAGATGCTCTGCAGTGAATGGGTGCCGTCAGAATGAGAGTCCAAACAGCTGATAAAAACACCACAATAATCCACAATTAATCCACACCACTCCTGTCCATCAGTTAATGTCTAATGAAGTGAAAAGCTACTTGTCTATAAGGAGTTTAACTTTAAACTACTACTTCTGGCTAAAATATGAGTCTATAATCCATAATAACGCTTCCTCCAGTGAAAAAGTCCATCCGTCTTTCACATCAAAATCCAGCCACATATTTGTTTAGAGCTGTTTTGGACTGTTTTAGCTTGTAAACGATGCTTGATCTGTGCAGATTTCTCTCCTGATTCACACCAGACCACTTTTTCACTGGAGGAAGCGTTATTATGGATTATGGACTCATATTTTGACCAGAAGTGATGTTTTCAAATTAAAAATGAAGTTAAAAATGGATTTGTTTCTTATAAACAAACAGCTTGTGTCTTCTCAAGATGTTAACTGATGGACTGGAGTGGTGTGGATTACTTGTGGATTATTGTGATGTTTTTATCAGCTGTTTGGACTCTCATTCTGACGGCACCCATTCACTGCAGAGGATCCATTGGTGATCAAGTGATGCAATGCTACATTTCTCCAAATCTGATGACGAAACAAACTCATCTACATCTTGGATGGCCTGAGGGTGAGCACATTTTCATTTGTGGGTGAACTATTCCTGATAGAATAAAAAGAAAGAAGAAAGTTGCAGCAGAAGAAGCGATAAAAACTATTCATATTTTTAATTTCCTTTTCCAATCTCCATCTTCAAGGTCCATCGCTAATTAAAAAAGAAGAATAAATTTAAACATCTTCAATGTGTATTCTCTCTCGTGAAGCAGAGTCTGTGATTGTGAGGTAGTTTGTAAACTAGGTTGGCATCCACTGGTGGAGGTTTTTGGATCTCTCACTAATTTATTATTTATTCATTAGGGAGTGTTGGTGATTTTGGCCTCTCATCTTTCTTTTATTGGCAGTAAGGGGGCGTTTGACACCAGTGTAGGTGAAGAACTCTCCCCGCTGTGCTCCATTTGGTGCTGTCCTTCACCTCGGCCACTGACCGGACGGCCATCGACCCGCATGGCTCCTCACGGACGGCCAACAAATGCTGCCACAAATGGATCTAATTGGCACCTCTGCATGCCCCGTCCAGAGGAGGGCAGAGATCAGGTGGGCAGACGTGGGACGGAGAGAAACAGGAGCAAAGTTTGGATACACACACATTTTATTTGTTAATAAATTGTTAATGAAGTGATATGTAGTTTTTTTACCATAAAAATATGATGGCAACATTTTGGGTTTTACAGGGCTGTACTTAAATTTATGATTTAAAAAACTATGCATTTCTTTAACTGGTTTACACTGCAAAATGTTTTTCTTACGCAATATTTTGTCTTTTCCAGTAGAAATATCTGAACATTGAAATGTACCTTTTTTTTTTTTTTTTTTTTTTTTTTTTTTTTTTTTTTTTTTTTTTTTGAAGAGTCAAATGCAAAATTCTTACATTTTTAAAATTTTGGTTAATGTATGTTTTGGATGCAATTCATCCAAAAATCCTAAGTGGATGTGAAATTGTACAGAGGTATACAGCTCTAATTTAGTTTAGTTCTCTTTTTCTTTTTTTTCTACACTGTAAAAATGAAATCTGTGAAATTTACGGCAAGAAAACAAAAAACAGCAGCTGTGGTTGTCAGAACTTTACCATGAAAAGTAAAGTAGCGACATTTTAGGTTTTACTGGACTGAACTTAAATTTACAGTAAAGAATCTATGTATTACTTTAAATGATATAATGTTTCACTGCAAAAAATATTATTACTCTTGATGTATTTCTGTCTTGTTTTCCAGCACAAATATCTAAACGTTATTAAATCAAGAAATATTTACTAGAAATGCAAAATTACTTTAATATTTTATTTTTAAAGTAACATCATATTTTTTTAAAGTGTCAAATGCAAAATCTAATTTTTTTTATTTTGGTTAATATATTTTTAAGCAGTATTTCTGTCTTGTTTTCCAGTTCAAATGTCTAAACATTTTGAAATCAAGATACATTTACTAAGGAAGCAAAATTAAGTCATGTTTTCTGAAAAAAAAAAAAAAAAAAGTGTCAAAGGCAAAATTCTTACATTTTTAAAATACTGTTTAATATGTTTTTGGATGCAATTCCTCTGACCGGGTGTAAAAGTCGTTCTTTTTCAACACTGTAAAAAAAACTTATCTGCAAAATTTACGGCAAAAAAAAAAAAAAAACAGAAGCTGTGGTAGCCAGAATTTTACTGTAAAAATACAGTAGCTTTTACAGGACTGAACTTAAATTTACAGTAAAAAATTTTTGCTACATTAACTCATAGAATGTTACACTGCAAAAAAATAAATAAATATATATATATATATATATATATATATATATATATATATATATATTATTTTTTTTTTTTCAATTATAAAGTCATGATATCCACTTTAAATACATTTACTTGAGATGCAAAATGACCTAATGAAATCAAGCTTTGTTTTCTGAAAGATGTATCAAAATGAAAAGCACACATTTTCTTTTTAAAGTTACATTTCATCTTTTTTTAATGTCAAATGCAAAAATCTGACATTTTGATTTGTTGGTATATTTTTTTGAATGCAATTCATCCAAAGAAATCTTGACCGGCTGTGGAAGCTGTACTTTACCGTGAAAATATGACAGCAACATTTTAGTTTTTATGAGATGGTAAAAAAAAAACAAACAAAAAAAACTGTATATTTCCTTAACTGGTATACTATTACACTGCAAAAAAAAAACATTTTTTTTTACTCAAAATTTGTATCTAAACAGTATCAAAAATAAGTGTTTTTATTCTTAAACCAAAAAAAATCCTTTCAATGTGGTAAGATAAAGAATCTTATTTTCCCTTTGAATTAAGTTTATTTTTAGTATAAATGTACAGAATTTTGATTTTTTTTTTCAGAGAAGAATTAATATCTTTAATCATTTTGCATCTCAAGTAAATGTATCTTGATTTAAGATTTTTTACATTTTTGTACTGGAAATCAAGACAAACATATTGAGTAATAAAACCATTTTGCAGTGCAATATTACACTGGCAGTGCATGTATTCAGTTTTCATACATACTAATCAGAATACATTGGACTTTCCACCACTTTCCCTTCATTCCCTACATCAATATGTGTCTGTTCTTGCCATTCAGAGCTACTTAAAGAACACTAGTGACCCTGCTTGTGTGTCTTATATTAAAGCACAATGTAATACTGAAGGATTGAGAACTCAGTCTTTTCTAAAGTAATCTTTTATAGGGTTTTTGGTGACATTTTCCATTGCAAATACTGATCTGATTCCGTGTCATCTTCCCAAGTTGTTGTAATCGTTCGTGTTCTCCGGTGACTGTGTAAACATGTTAGTGTGAACTGTCTCACAGAAATGTCGTGATCAATAATTCTCCACACAGCTGGAAATAGTTTAATCAATGAGTACAAGATGAGCGGTCAGCGACTAGAAACTTTAGTGTCCAGTCATACAGAAATCTATCGTCATTATGCCTCTGATTAGCATTAAAGGAACAGCCAAAATGCTTTAAAGGTGAAGTGTGTAATATTTTCAGTATTAAAATAAAATAAAATAAAATAAAATCATAAGATTAAATAAAGTAAAATAAAAAAAAAATAATAAAAAGTTGACAGCTGCCTGAAAGTCAACATTTTATTTCTGTAATTGTACTTTAAATACAGCACGTTTTATAAAATAAATAAAGTGAAAGTAAATTAAAACAAAATAAAATTATAAAATAAAATACACATTTCACCTCTGTCTTGTTCCAGCAAGCAGCTCAATGAAAGTCAACATTTTACTTCTGTAATTATATTTAAAATACAGCACATTTTATAAAATAAAAGCAAAAGAAAGTAAAATAAAAATAAATAAAATACACATTTCACCTTTAAAATGTAGGTCTTGTTCCAGTCAACAGCTCCACGAAAATCAAAATTTTAATTCTAATTAAATTTAATGAAGTACTTTAAACACATTTTAATTAACAAAATATAAAGTAAAATAATGTAAAATAAAATAATAAAATAAAATACACATTTACATTTTAAATCTTGTTCCAGTCAAGAGCTCCATGATAGTTAACATTTTATTTCTGTAATTGTATCTTTTTTAAATACACACTGAAAAAAATTATTCATTGAATTTACTAATTTTTTTAAGGTAAGTGGTTGCAATCAATGTATTTTAGCTACATTTAAATAAATAAATTTAAATGTAGCTAAAATAAATTTTTTTGCAACCACTTACCTACAATCATTTTATTCAGTGCAGCACATTTTATAAAATAAAGCAAAATAGAAATAAAATAATGTAATAAAATAAATATTTTACCTTTAAAATGTCATCTTCCAGTCAACAGGTTCATTTAATTTCTGCAATCATACTTTAAATACAGCATCATTTTTAGTAAGAATCCACTGTGTTACAATAATGAGAATCAAATTAAAATGTTTAGACATATCCTATTAAAGTAACATGAATATTGGTGGAAAATGTGTTTGTTTGTGCAGAATATGTCAAAATGCTCCTAACGTCTTATTTTGTTGTTTGATTTTGTTGAAATGTGCCGTGGACGTGTTTTGGTGACACGCAGCCATTAGCAGCAATCAGTCATTGTGTGCTCAACACAAACTAATGCACTGTTTCTGTGTGAATCCCGTCAGTGTTTTCATGATCGTCTCTGTGTGACTGTCAGACCCCAGAATGTGTTTTTGACACTACATACGTGTCACATGCAGCACTTTAAGTGCTATAAACTAAAAATACAGACTGCTTTAAGTGAAGGGAAGAGTAGGCGCAGTGGTTTGACAGGCATGGAGGTATCAGCGCAGATCAGACCGCGTCGCTTTCCTGAAGCTGTGAAAGAGAGTTTGATCTCTTCAGCGCCGGCAGCACAGGTAGATCAAGGTCCGGACGAGAGACGCCTTATAAAAGGATAAACAACATCCTTTATCACAATCCAAACAGCTCTCACGACTGTGTGCTTTACTGTATGTGAGCTGGAAACTAGTTTAGAGAGAGACAAACAGACGTGTGCGACTCATGGAGAGGTGAGGGAGCGATTCAGGACAGATGCTTTGATATAATATAGGATAGATCACATTGTTTTATTATTTATTGTTATTTATTATTTTATATTGTTTATTTTGTGTTTTTATTATCTTCTATTTAATTATTAATTGTTTTAAATATTTTGTATATTTTTATATAACTAATTTATTTATTAAATACATTATATATTAATTAATTGTACTATTATTGATATTTTTTTATATTGCTTATATTATTTTTATTATTTGCAAGTTCCCCTTTCAGTCGGTCACTCCGAGTCACGTCGGATGACCGACGAAATTGGGATCTCGCCGGAGAGACCAATCCACTTCGAGTGTAACTAAACGAGCCAATGGACATTGGCATGCGATTATTGCATCCAGCTGCCGCTGATCACAGCGTGAGCATAAGAGGCAGCTGATGCACCGCATCAATTATCCTTTCGCTTCGGAGCCGAGCGGTAGTGGTTAAAGCTACTGCTCTCCCTTCCAAGAGAGTGTTCTGCGAGCGAGTGCGGGCGTTACGGCGCGGCAGCGGTGGTCACGGTGTCCGGGAGAGAAAGATCGTCTTCCTGCTGACAGCCACACTAGGAGTGTGCGGTGGCCAGCTCCCCTGCGTGCTTCAGCACTAAAAGAGCATTTCTCTGAAAGAGCAATTTCTCTAAAAGAGCAACACGGGTGATCGCGTCTTTTTAAAGATGTCTTTTCACCCGTGCGTTTCTGGGTGTGGTCGTTTCCTGGCGCCTCAGGACGGTCACGATCGCTTCCTCACGTGTCTGGGCATTCAGCACGCTGAGGTGGCTTTCGTGGATGGTTCATGTTCTTCTTGCGGGGACATGACCATCTCGGAGTGCGACTCTGCTATGTCAAACATGGCAGAGTCCCTCTGCCTGCCGTGATCCGGCGTGCACACTGGATCCGGTGGAGTCAGAGGTGATTTGAGGATTACGGTGAGGGCTTCCCCAAGTGGAGCTCCTCACCCCTCAAGCACTCCGCAGCCGGTGGAGCTGCCGAAGGAGCGCGCTGGCCACGCGTTTCCTTCGGTGCCCCCTCTGACGACCAGACGTCGATCACTGCATCGGAGGGCGGGCCCTCTCTCTCCGGGGATGACGACCCGGCTGCGTTGCCCCCTTCGGGTGTGGTAGCGTTGTCCGTGCCAGACCCAGAGATGACGGCTATGCTTTCCCGGGCCGCCGAGAATGTCGGGCTCGTGTGGAATCCTAAAAAGCCACCGTGTCCCGATCCTTCGAGGCTGGGCGAGTGGTTCCTCAGTGGGGGTGGCGCTGGTTCTCAGCGCCCCCCTCCGGTGCCATTCTTTCCGGAAGTGCATGAGGAGCTGACAAGATCGTGGAGGGCACCTTTCACTGCCCGAAACGCATCTTGTAGTTCTTCCGCTCTCACCACCCTCGATGGTGGAGCCGCTTTGGGGTATGCGGGCATCCCCTCGGTGGAACGGTCTGTGGCCATGCAACTGTGTCCAACAGCCGCTTCCACCCTGTGGGGTGATCCGTGTCTCCCCTCACAGGCCTCTAAGTATTCGTCAGGTCTAACTGGCAGTGCTTATAGAGCCTGTGGGGAGGAGGCTTCCACCCTCCACGCTAAGGCGTTGCTGCAGGTCCACCAGGCCAAAGCACTGAAAGACCTGCACGAGGGTGGTCACGACCTGGCGGTTCTACATGAGCTGTGTGCTGCGACGGACCTCGCGCTACGAGTGACGAAGGTGACCGCACAGTCTCTGGGTCGTGCGACGTCCAGGAGCGCCATCTCTGGCTGTGTCTCGCTGACATGAAGGAGCAGGAGAAGGTACAGTTCCTGAATGCTCCCGTGTCACAGACCGGCCCTTTCGGCGACGCTGTCGAGAGCTTTGCCCAGCAGTTCTCGGCAGCCCAGAAGCAGACTGAGGCAAACACATCATGCGCCGGAGGAAACCTGCTGCTTCCACTCCGGCTGCAGCCACTCAGCCTGCTCGTCGCCGTGGGCGCCCCCCTGCGGCCGCCCCCGCTCCCGCGCAGCTGCAGCAGCCTTTCACCAGGCAGCGTCGTGGAGCCGGTCGCAGGCAGGACGCCCAGCCCGTCCAGGCCCCCGCCAAACCTGGCGGCAAGCGCAAGTGCAAGAGGCCCTGGGACGGTCGACCCGGAGATGGAGGAGACTGCTCATCGGGAGATGGTGACTGCACCACTCCCTCCCCCGGAGGAGGGCCGGGTGGAGTATCTTTTGTTCATTTTGTTCCGCCGCTGGCCCAGCAGCCAGCGGTACCCAAAACATCAGTAAAGAGCGGTCTCCTCAATCTCCGGGTCTCAAGAGGAGGAGAGTGGTGATCCGTGCATCACAGGATCGCTTCCCTCCTCCTCTCTCGCCAGCAGGCAGCGGGTGGTTGCCCAAGAGCACCCCTCCTGCCCATTCGTGGAACCAGGTAAGGGCAGTAGCACTCCAGTCCCCGCTTCAAGTCGTCAAACGCCGGGCTGTCACAAGCCTCAAGCCGGGTTCCTGTGTCTCCTCCCACGTGAGGAGAAATCAGGTGAGTGCTACACTACACACCCAGACCCCGCCCCCTGCCGTCACAGGCCAGGCCGTCACAGGCCCTGGGGCCGGTCCCTGTGTTCCACCTCGCTGCCCCACCGCGGGCATGTCGGTGGGCCCGTTGGCCCCGCTGGTGCGGTCTCTCGGAGCCTGGTTAGCGCTCCCCAGCCCGTCCCGGTGGCTCCTGCGGACCATCAGACTCGGCTATGCGATTCAGTTCGCCCGGCGTCCCCCCCAAGTTCAGGGGCATCCGGTTCACTTCAGTCAAAGCCATCGATGCCCCTGTCTTGCTCGCGGAGATTGCAGTCCTACTGGCGAAGGATGCAATAGAGCCGGTCCCTCCAGCCGATATGAGGTCGGGGTTTTACAGCCCTTACTTCATTGTGCCCAAGAAAAGCGGTGGGTTACGACCGATCTTGGATCTGCGAGTTTTGAACCGTGCACTTCACAAGATGCCGTTCAAGATGTTGACGCAGAAACGCATTTTTGGATGCGTCCGTCCCCTAGATTGGTTTGCAGCGATCGACCTGAAGGACGCGTACTTTCATGTTTTGATTCTCCCGCGACACAGGCCATTCCTGCGATTCGCGTTCGACGGTCGGGCATATCAGTACAAGGTCCTGCCCTTCGGGCTGTCCCTTTTCGCCTCGTGTCTTCACCAAAGTCGCAGAGGCGGCCCCTAGTTCCCCTGAGAGAACGGGGTGTGCGCATTCTCAACTACCTCTACAACTGGCTCATACTTGCACAGTCTCGAGAGCTGTTGTGCGCACACAGGGACCTGGTGCTCAGGCACCTCAGCCAGTTGGGCCTTCGGGTCAATTGGGAAAAGAGCAACTCGTGCCAGTGCAGAGGATCTCTTTTCTCAGCATGGAGTTGGATTCGGTCAACCAGACAGCACGCCTCACCCAGGAACGTGCTCAGTCGGTGCTGAACTGCCTCAAGACTTTATCAGGCAGGACAGCGGTCCCACTGAAACTCTTTCAGAGGCTCCTGGGGCATATGGCTGCAGCTGCGGCCATAGTTCCGCTCGGTCTGCTCCATATGAGACCGCTTCAGCACTGGCTCCATGGTCGAATCCCGAGGTGGGCGTGGAAACGCGGTACTCACCGGGTTCAGATTACACCGGCCTGCCGCAAGACCTTCAGCCCGTGGTCAGATCCTTCGGGCAGGAGTGCCCCTGGAGCAGGTATCCAGGCATGCTGTGGTATTCACGGATGCCTCGGCCACCGGCTGGGGTGCCACGTACAACGGGCACGCAGTATCAGGGGTTTGGACGGGCCCCCTTCTGCGTTGGCATATCAATTGCCTCGAGTTGCTGGCAGTACGCCTTGCCCTGTGCCGCCTCAGAGGGCGCCTTCGGAGCAGGGACGTTCTGGTCCGTACGGACAACACTGCGACCGTTGCCTATATCAACCGGCAAGGCGGTTTGCGCTCCCGTCGCATGTCGCAACTTGCCCGCCACCTCCTCCTCTGGAGTCAGAAGCATCTGAGGTCCCTTCGTGCCATCCACATCCCAGGAGTGTTCAATCAGGCGGCCGACGAGCTGTCTCGAGAGGCACTTCCTGGGGAGTGGAGACTCCATCCCCAGGCGGTCCAGCTGATTTGGAGTCGGTTCGGAGTTGCTCAGGTAGACCTGTTTGCATCTCCAGAAACCACCCACTGCCAGTGGTTCTACTCCCTGTCCGAGGCAACGCTCGGCACGGATGCACTGGCACACAGCTGGCCCCAGGGCTTGCGCAAGTATGCGTTTCCCCCAGTGAGCCTGCTAGCACAGACATTGTGCAAGATTAGGGAGGACGAGGAGCAGGTCCTGTTAGTGGCTCCATATTGGCCCAACAGGACCTGGTTCCCGGAACTCATGCTCCTCGCGACAGCCCCTCCCTGGCCGATTCCTCTGAGGAAGGATCTGCTTTCTCAGAGACGGGGCACCCTCTGGCACCCGCGTCCAGACTTGTGGAAACTTCATGTGTGGTCCCTGGACGGGACGCAGAGGTTCTAGGTGACCTGCCCCAGGAGGTAGCGCTCACTATCGCTTCAGCACGAGCACCGTCCACAAGACGGGCCTATGCGCTGAAGTGGAACCTGTTCGTCGAATGGTGTTCCTCTTACCAGGAGGACCCCCGGAGATGTTCGATCAGAGCCATGCTTTCCTTTTTGCAACAAGGGTTGGAGCGTAGGCTGTCCCCCTCCACCCTTAAGGTATATGTTGCTGCTATTTCTGCCCACCACGACCCCATAGAGGGGAGGTCGGTGGGGAAGCACGATCTGGTCGTCAGGTTTCTTAGGGGGGCCAGGAGGTTAAATCCTCCGAGGCCTCCCTCCCTTCCTTCTTGGGATTTGGCTTTGGTGCTAAGAGCCCTACAAACTGCCCCCTTTGAGCCATTGCAGTCAGTCGAGTTGAAGTTTCTTTCTATGAAAACCCTACTCCTGACTGCATTGGCCTCAATCAAGAGGGTGGGGGACCTGCAGGCATTTTCGGTCGACGAGTCGTGCCTTGAGTTTGGGCCGGCTGACTCCAGTGCAACACTGAGGCCCCGGCCCGGCTATGTGCCCAAGGTTCCTACCACACCCTTCAGGGACCAGGTAGTGAGCCTGCAAGCGCTGCCCCTGGAGGAGGCAGACCCAGCCCTAGCTTTGCTCTGTCCTGTACGCGCACTGCGTCAGTACGTGGATAGAACTCAGAGCTTCAGGACCTCAGAACAGCTCTTTGTCTGTTACGGAGGACAGCAGAAGGGGAAGGCTGTCTCCAAGCAGAGGATGGCCCACTGGATAGTGGATGCCATCACCTTGGCCTACGAAGCACAAGGTGTGCCCTGCCCGCTCAGGTTGCGTGCTCACTCCACTAGGGGTGTCGCATCGTCCTGGGCGCTGGCTCGTGGTGCCTCGCTAGCAGACATCTGTAGAGCTGCGGGTTGGGCGACTCCCAACACGTTCGCTAGGTTTTATAGCCTACGTGTCGAACCGGTTTCCTCCTGTGTTCTCACCTCAAACGGGTAGTGGCACTGAGAGGGCCGGCTCAGAGTCGGCTTGCGGCGTCCTTACGCCTAATTCTCCAGAGAGTTCCTTAACCAGGCAAACCCTGTTGAGTCCTCCAGCACTCCGGCGTCCGGACGCGGCGGGGCGTCCGGCGCCAGGCCTTCAGCCAATGAATTCTTGAAATCTGGTGCGAGGCTAGTGCCCATATGAGAGACCCTGTCGGGATCCCATATGTGTATTCCACGGTATTCTTATTAGAGCCATGTTTCCCCTGGCGGACCACGTTCTGCCATCTCTAAAGATGCAGCCTGAGCCATCTCAGAGACTTCCATGTGCAATAGGGCCCTTCGGGGTTACTTCACATGTTTGAATGTCACTTAACCCCCTCTGGGAGGAGGTGACTCCGCAGTGTGCCTCTTCCAAGTGGAAGGGCACGCTTCCCAGTGTTATCCTAGTCCTACTGTTTGGGTTGCTCAAGGAACACCAGTAGTTGACCTTCTCTGTGTAGAGCCCGGTCCTATTGTCTGCCTTATAGGAAGGGTCAGGAGCCCTACACAGGGCACTGGAAGGGGCAGCTCCTGTGGCGCTTTGGTAAGGATCCCAATTTCGTCGGTCATCCGACGTGACTCGGAGTGACCGACTGAAAGGGGAACGTCTCGGTTACGTATGTAACCCTCGTTCCCTGAAGGAGGGAACGGAGACGTCACGTCCCGTCGCCACAGTCGCTGTACCACCGCTGAGCTGCCGGGTCGCCGGCTCGGCTCCTCAGCGAAAACATAATTGATGCGGTGCATCAGCTGCCTCTTATGCTCACGCTGTGATCAGCGGCAGCTGGATGCAATAATCGCATGCCAATGTCCATTGGCTCGTTTAGTTACACTCGAAGTGGATTGGTCTCTCCGGCGAGATCCCAATTTCGTCGGTCATCCGACGTGACGTCTCCGTTCCCTCCTTCAGGGAACGAGGGTTACATACGTAACCGAGACGTTTTCTATAATTGATATGGATATGTATTGTTTATATAATTTATTATAATGTATTATTTTTATATTTTATTTTTATTAAAAAATTTTATGTAGTTTATATTTTTTCAATATAAGTAAATGTACAAATAATAACAATTTATTTAAACAATACATTAACAATAAAAAATTGTGTATGTGTACACACACATATTGTATGTTTATTTGATGTCTATTCTCTATAATTGATATCAATATTATGTATTATAGTTTATATAATTTATTTTAAATATTTTATGTAATTTATTCATTTATATTTATTTTTAATTGAATTATTTATTTTATGTAGTTTAAATTTTTATCATAATATATACATATATCTTAAAAAATGTGTGTGTGTGTGTATGTGTATATATATATATATATATATATATATAATTTTTTTCTTTTTTTTTTAAGATATAAGTAAATACACAAATAATAAAAGATGTATATAAACAGTATAAAATATTAATAACTAAAAATAATTAATATATATTTACATATATATACTTATTGTTGTATGTTTATTTGCTAGCAAATCTGCACTTGATTTTGTGACGTTATAAAGAAATTGCATGCTCATGCAGAACAATATTCAGGAAGCCTCTGCATCAGCCTTTATATATATTTCAATTACTTAATTAATTAACTTTATATATATTACAAATTAATTGCATTTTTTAAACATTTTTATAAGCCAAAATGTGTGCCCATGAGTGCAAG
Organism: Spinibarbus caldwelli; assembly: GCA_039654775.1. Taxonomy (NCBI): domain Eukaryota; kingdom Metazoa; phylum Chordata; class Actinopteri; order Cypriniformes; family Cyprinidae; genus Spinibarbus; species Spinibarbus caldwelli. The sequence continues at coordinate 2,817,061 of CM077232.1, forward strand.
AGGATTTCATCAACATTTGTGCTACTCTAGTGTATAATAGTGACACTAACACCATTAAACATACTGCACTCAGATCATGTGGCTTTACAGCTGCAAATGAAAAGCATAAATCCACATTAAGCATGTTCAGGATACCCCGTTTTGTTCCCAGTTTCTCAGAGTAATTATCCTGAGCTTAAAGCAATGAGATTTGGTCGGGCTGAGAGTCATTAAGGCAGGATTCAGACTCGCTGCTTTCCTGACACTTATTAGTACAGGAATCCCTGTTAAGGTGAGCCGCAGTTTCCCAGCTTTCCATTGGCTGATTATGTGCTTCAATAATTTGACGGCTGATGTTTGCTCGGGTTTTCATTTTCACTTTTGCTGTCAATTCTCCACTCTCAATAGAACGTGAAATGGATTCTCTATTTACCGCTACACACTAATAGAACTTTATCATAATCAAATCTGGGAGGAATTGTGGAGAATAACGCGAGTCACGGATTTCCGTATGGACTTCTGTATGGAATACATATCAGAATCTGAGCGTTTCAGCAAATCACAAAGCCTGGGAACAAACACCTTATATCCAGTTATTTTCCATTTGAAAGCCAGGGTGAATAGGGTTTTTTTATTATTATTGTTATTATATCACACAGCATGAGGAGAAAAGAAAAAGTTTCCAATGGAAACCCGTTCTATTCATAAAAGTACATTTCATCTTAAAGGAAAAGTTCATAACTATTATATTATTTTTTAGTATTTGTTATTTATTTTATATTGTTTACTTTTTTACTGTTTACATATGGCTCATATGTTTATATTAATATTTATTATTTGTAATAGGTATTATTATTTATATTATTATGATATTTATTTATTGTTATATTATTTGTTATAATTTTTTGTTTATTATTTTTTATTTTTATGTAGTAATTAATATATGGATTCTTTTATAGTAATTGTTATTTGTCTTATATTGTTTTTTTTACTATTTACATATGTCTCATAGAATTTATTTATTTATTGTTATATTATTTGTTATTTTTTGTTTATTGTTTTTTTAGTAAAAAAAATGTATATAATTTATTTTATTTGTAGAATTATTACGTTATTGTTTGTTTTATATAATTTAAATTATTGTTTATTATTTTTATGTATGATTGTTTATATAATTCATACTTTTTATTGTTTTACTGTTGTTGTTGTTGTTGTTTTTATTATTTATATTATTTATTTAATTATTATTTAAATTATTCTAATATTTATGATGTTTCATTATTTGTTTTTATTTTGTTATATTGTTAGTAATATTTATTTTTGTTGCCTTATATTTTAATATTTTTGATATTATTATTGTTATTTATATTATTTAGATATTTATTGTTATATTTTTGTTATTATTTTGCTTATATTATTGTTTGTTTCTATTTTTGTAATAATTATTATTCTGTATAATTTATATTTTTATTTATTGTGTATTATTGTTTATATACTTTTTTCATTGTATTTAAATTATTCAAATATTTATTATTCAGTATAATATATATTTTTAGTGCTGTCAAACGATTAATCATGATTAATCGCATCCAAAATAAAAGTTTGTTTACATAATATATGTGTGTGTGCCATGTATATTTGTTATGTATAATATAAATACACACACGTGCATGTATGTATTTAAGAAAAAAATGTTACGTTTATATATTAAATATATTTATATATGATATAAATTACATGATTATAAATATATACATGTAAATATTTTCAAAACATATGCTGTATGTGTGTGTATTTATATATACATAATAAATATACACAATACACACACACATATAATATGAAAAACAAAAACTTTTATCTTGGATGCCATTATTCATTTGACTGCACTAATATTTTTATTTGTGTATTATTTATATTATTTAGATATGTATTTGTTATGTTATTTTGTTTATATTATTGTTTGTATTTTTCATATTTTTGTTTTATTTTTTAAAATTATTTATTATTATTGTTTTTTTTATTTATTGTGTATTATTTATCATTATTTACTCGCTCTCATATTATTTCAAACTGTTTTAGAAAATATATCAGCATATGAATTGAGTAAATGTAAATGACCGAATTCACTTTATTCCTCTCAAAATATATGCTCAACCATCTCAGTCATCTATTATTAGTGCTGTCAAACGACTAATCGCGATTAATCGCATACAAAATAAAAAATTTTCTTTGCATAATATACATGTGTTCTGTGTATATGTATTATATATATATATATATATATATATATATATATATATATACACACACACACACACATACAGTATATATTTTGAAAATATTTACATTTACATGTCTATATTTATATTCATATAATTTATATTATATATTATATTATATATATATATTATTTAATATAAAATAAATGTATTTAATATATAAACATAACATATTTTTCTGAAATATATACATGCGTGTGTATTTAAATATACATAATAAATATACACAGCACACATACATATATTATGTAAACAAACTTTTATTTTAGATGCGATTAATTGCGATTAATCGTTTGACAGCACTATCTATTATTGTTGAATTTATGTCTTAATGTCATTTTTCAGACTACAACTGGACCAGAACCTGTGCGTTTGCTGCTAACAGATCCATCCTGAGCTCTCATTCAGGGAACAATCACAGCTTTATACAGCAGAGAAACTTAATCTGCAAGAGCGTCGATACCAGAAACCCATCAAGGCCACGACAAAACCCCTAATGAACTTGTTTGGGAAAAATCAGGGCTGCAATCTCATCCGGAGAGCGACGCGGGGCCCGATGGGAAGGGCCGGGGCCTTGTAAAGCGGCTTTAGCGTGTTTTGGAAGAGGAGGGAAGGGAATAATCTCTCCAGACTGACAGGAGCTTCTCCTTTTCTCCGTTCTTTCTCTTTCTCGCCGGCCGTGGGAGTTTGTCTCCTCTCCGCGACCCTTCAGGCTGGCATTTTCCTAATGCGCTATCAGTTTCAACAAGCGGAAATAAAGTTTCAAGCGTCTCGGGGCATCCGTCTGTCTCGCTCGCTCGAGTTTTCCTAACCAGCTTACGTCGAGCCGGAGAAGGTGCGAAGGTTTTGGGTTTCGACTGCTAGCTCACCTGGAAGCGAGTCGCCTTCGTAAATAAGCAGATTTGTCATCTCGGCGCTCAATGGGAGGCTGTGGTAATCTGAAAATGCCAGGCGCGTTCGGATTACATCTCTCGCGAGATGAGAGTGAAAAGGATGCGGGCAGGACTTGTTATAGACCCCACTTTCTAACCATGATAATAGCTGTGACGCGACAAAACGCGCCGAAGAGCTGCGAGACGCAGAAGTAGGTCTCAGAGTTTCAAACAGCCTCTATTAACTCTGCATACAAAGTGAGAGGAGTTATATATTATTATATATAGATTATATATTATTTATTGTTTATTTTTTTTTACTCTTATGTTTATATATTATAAATTTTTATTTATATAATCATTTTAAATGTATATAACAAATTATTGTTAGTATTATTTATATTATTTAAACAATTATTTTTATTGTTTATTATTTTGATTACTATTTATTATTATTATTTTATTTGTTCATTATTTTTAGTTTTGTTTATTTTATGTAATTGTTTATTTTCTTATTATTATTTATATTGAATAATTAGTTATTAATATTATTTGTTGTTATTTATTATTTTTATTGTTATTTTGTAATATTTTTGTTTATTTTTGTATTTATATTTTTTTATTATTTTATGTAATTTATATTATGTATTATTTTAAATTATTTATAATTATTTGTATTACTTTTATTATTTATTACTTATTTAATATTATTTATATTATTATTATTACTATTTATTTAATATTTTACTTGTCACCATTTATTATTACTTGCAATATTTAGATATTTATTTTATATTATATATTACCTGTTATTTATTGTTTTTCCTCTTATTTATATTATTTATTAATTTATATTGTTTATTCTTATTTTGTATTTGTATTTTTTATTTTTATTTATATAATTCTTATTTTAAGTAACTAACGTTTTATTTTGATTACTATTTATTATTATTATTTTATATGTTTATTATTTTTTAGTTTTGTTTTTTATTTTATGTAATTGTTTATTTTCTTATTATTATTTATATTGAATAATTAGTTATTAATATCATTTGTTATTTATTATTTTTATTGTTATTTTTGTATTTATATTTTTTTGTTTTTTTATTATTTTATGTAATTTATATTATGTATTATTTTAAATTATTTATAATTATTTGTATTACTTTTATTTATTACTTATTTAATATTATTTATATTATTATTATTATTTGTTTATTTAATATTTCACTTGTGTCACCATTTATTATTACTTGCAATATTTAGATATTTATTTTATATTATATATTACCTGTTATTTATTGTTTTTCCTCTTATTTATATTATTTATTAATTTAGATTGTTTATTCTTATTTTGTATTTGTATTTTTTATTTTTATTTATATAATTCTTATTTTAAGTAACTAACGTTTTGTTCAACAATTCAGAGCCTTTTTTTTTTTTTTTTTTTTTTTTACTAATCCTGGATTAGGTATTTATCTTTGTTGGCACTGGAAAAATAACCCAGAATCAGAAGTGTGAAATGGAGACCACAACTGGCCTTAACCTGGGTTAAAAAGAAAACATTAACCCAGGTTTAAGTATTTATATTTATATTGACAAATATTTGAAACAATGTGAAGACAATATAAGAACAATATAAAGTTATAAGTCATAATATAAATAAGTAATATAAAATTAATAGTTATCTAAATAATATTAATAACAATAAAAAAAAAAATTTAAGTTTAAATTATAACATAAATAAAAACACAAATAATATAAATTAATTATCTAAATAATATGAAGTATAAATTATTATATAGCCTAAATAAAAATGAGATAAACAATATAAATAATAGTAAAATACAAACGTTAATATAAATTATATGAAGGATAAATAATGAAAATAACATTATTTTACAGCATCACTATATATATTTAGCCAGTAACTGTGTAGATAAATAAAACGCATGTGCGTACAAGTCCTCATTACCTCACATCTCGTTACCGATGCTGTAAAATAATGTTGTTTTCATTGTCTTTTCACCTCGTGTGAGTGTCGTAGCTGTTAACACGACAGACTAAAACAGCATTAGCATTAGTGCTATCAGCTTCGATCATGCTCTGCCGCTTTGATCAACCACGTTCCACATGGACGCCTTGAATTTCCCAGCGTCAGGCTCACATTGTGCGGCGAGCTGATCGCACCACAAAAGAGCGAGGAGTGACAGCTGAAATTAATTTCTAAATAATCTTTTAGATCAGCATGTCACATCAAAAATGTAAATTGAGACTCTCCTTACTACAATCCATGCATAAAACGGCATGAAGTGAGGAACCAGTATTATTCAAATCTGGCATTAGTCACGGTCAGTAGCTTCAGCATCCGGGAAATAAACTGGTTTCCGGTTGAACGGAGTCCAGTCGAGATACTGGATGCATAAAAGTGCTTCAATACGCCGGTCAGTTTTCTGGGTGCGTCACAAATCGCCTGGACGCTGCAAACGTAGATCCAAATGTGTATGAAGAAAAAAAGAAGACGATTTTTCAAAGATTACTAAACTATACTATAATAGTTTTCACCTTTATTTTAGTTTTATTTTTCTACTTTTCATTTTCATTTTAGTTAACGTTTTAGAAATTTTGCTGTCATTTTTATTAGTTTTTGTGTTTTTTAATATGTCTGTATTGTTTTTGTTTGTTTATTTATTTTTTAGTTTTAATTATTTTAGTTTATCAAGTTAGATTCAAATGTGTATGAAGTAAATGTAAAAAAAAAAAAAAAAGATTTTTCCAAATTGTAAATAAAACAAAGATACTAAACTAAACTTTTGTAGTTTTACTATTATTTTGAATGATTTTTTTTATTTTTCTATTTCCTATTCATTCTAAATTTAGTTAACATTTTAGCAATTTTGTTGTGTTTTGTCATTTTTATTAGTTTCTTCTTTCTTTCTTTTATTTAGTTATTTTAGTTTGTCAAGTTAAACTAATTAAAAATAGAAATGCTGCCTTGGCCAACTAGCTGAAATAAAATAAGGTTTTTATATTTAATTTGATTTCAGCTATGATTTATTTTATTTCAGTACTAGAGTTATTTTAGTATCATTAAGATGACTATTATGGTTTTCATCTATTTTGCATTAGTTTTTATTTTTTCATTTCATTTTAATTGTAAAGGTTTAGTAATTGTGTTGTTTTATCATTTTTATTAGTTTTTTAATGTCTATATTGTTTTGTAATATATTTTTATTTTACTTTGTTTTTAGTTATTTTAGTTCAAGGTCAGCTAAATAAAAATAGAAATGTTGCTTTTATCTTGTGACTTTTTATTTAAAACTACTTTTTTAAAATATATACTTGAGATATAAACATAGAATTATTAGCCATTTTTCTTGCCATTCCGAGTTTATTTGAACAGTTTATATTTTGCAATTTTGACTTTTTTCTTGTGTTTTCAAGTTTAAACTTCAAAATTGTATTTTTTTCTCAAAAAAAATTCAAAAAGTAATTGTGAATTTTTAGTCTATACATATAAATCTTTTTAGAATAAAATAATTACAAATAAAATAGATTTATGGATAAAATATCTTCAAATAATAACATATTTTACTTTTATTAACAAAAATATTTTAGTATATATCTTTATTTTTATACAATTCTAAAAATATTCAAATGAATGTATATGTTATTCATATAAATTAATAATAAAATGATCAAAATGAAATAAAAATATTTTTGTCTTTATTTTGTAATATATAATAAAACATGATACATAAAATATTTTTTCAATGTTATTTTTAATATACAGTATATAGAGACGATCTTTGATCTCTGAGATTTCTGTTTTCTATCATTAAGGCATGAAGTCAAGACCTTTCATTTATCAGCTCATCGGTAGTAAAGTGAGCTCTCCTCCTGTCGCTCGTGGACAGGTAGCTGTCAATGCAAACACACACCAATGCAAATTAAGGCAAATACATTCACTTCAGAGCTCTTAATTACATTATATGTATTCCATGAATCATAAATTGTATGTTCCAAGGGGGTTTAGTGGCAAAATAATAGCTTTCTTTAATAATTGATTTTCTGAGCGCATATCAAATGGAAAATAAGGATGTTACAGTGACACACATATTGATTGGAGTCAAAGGTTACGAGAAATATCAAGAATTCATTAATTTCGGTAAAAACGCCTGGCAACCGCAGCATATAATAATATGTAAGTGAGAGCAATGGTAATCATTTTTGTATAATCTTATTTTCTCTTTTCTATGTGCAGCAGTGACAGATAAAAACACCTCTCGAGTCACAGATGCTGCTTTAATAGTGTTGTGTTTTAATATGCGGATGCCATCATTAGTTAGCTGTCATATTTCACCTAAAAATTAAAGTTTTCTCATTATTTATGCAGCCTTTTGTTGTTGGACAGGGACTAGTGAGTCTGAGTTTGGCTGGTTAGTAACTACACCATACTGTATGCAAAAGTAACTTTTTTATATAAAAACTTAATCTTTTATTTGTATATATACACACAACAAAATAATACAAATGAATAAATGAAATATAATAAAATGCAATATAAATATATATATATATATATATATATATATATATATATATATATATATATATATATATATATATATATATATATATATAAAATTGTAAATAATAATATATTAAATACTATTAAATAATATATACACTGAAAAATAAAAGTTCATTTAAA
>CM077232.1:2827407-3004907 GCA_039654775.1 Spinibarbus caldwelli
TGAAGCTGTCGTTTTCCCACTAAAATGGAGTCACTTCCTGGAGGATCATTTTGATTCCAAGAAAGTGAGTTTAATATTTTATCCAGTATATGAATGCATGATGTGGCTGTGCACAGTAGGAGCGAGCGGCTGCTGCTGCTGTTGAGCAGATCTGGTTTCTTATGAACACTAGAGAGTGTGTTCAGTAATTCTAACTTACAAGAGCCCTTTAGAGCACATTATGAGCCGATCACAACCACACTACGCTTTCACTCACACACACTGACTCGACATTTTAAGGACAAAACAGCAGCGCAGAGTCACGTGGGGTGAGACGTCCTGATGGCTGAATATTCTGGAGCTTTAGAAGAAATTAGGAGAGGTTTTTATCCTAAAAATGACAGACAGTCTTTCAGGAACTGTAAGAAGAGGAAGGTCGAGGTTAGCAGAAATGAAAATGTACGATTTAATTCAGCTCTTTAATTGCAGACGTTATCGTCATGATTCATGTCCACTCAGTTCATGTCATCAGATAAAGACTGTTAATTCATAACCTCTATGAATGTTCAATCAATGACATGTGAAGACTATTCACAATATTTCATTTAGATAGAATGAAATCCATCTCAGCGCTTAAACAATTAGCTAACGATTGGTTAAATTAAAGACACAAATTAGACTCGAAGGATGAAGAATCAAAGGGCCTTTGATGGAGGAAAGAGGGAGGAATATTGCTGAATATCATTGATATATCACACTTTCAAACAACATTATATTCCTCATCATTTTAGATAAAAGTGTTTTTATTTTAACTGAAATATGAACTAGTGGTCAATAGTTTGGACACATGTAGTTGTATTATTCTTATTATTTTATATTTATATATTTTATATTATTTTCACATTTTAGTATAAGTATATACTTAAATATATACTACTGTTAGTACTACTACTATTAATATTAATTATTATTATTATTATTATTATTATAATAAAAAATGAGTGTCCAAACTATTGTCTGCCTGTTTATAATTTAGTTACAGTAATCAAAATAAAACAAAACAAATAAAATGGAATTAAAATTACAATTAAAAATTAGTTTATTAAATTAAAAATTAATATTAACACTAAAATAAAATGTAACACTAAATTGTAATGAAATAAAATTTCAATTGCATCGCTTTTATAAGACAATATTATAGTATACATACATACATACATATATATGTGTGTACAATTAAATGAAAAAATAATTAAATTAACATTAATATTAAATAATTCAATTAATATTAATATTAAAAATTAATATATTAATTAATATAGTATTAATATATTAAATTAAATTTTGATTAAATTGTTTTTATCCCACAATATAGTATCCATCCTTATTTTTCAACGTGGAAATAAGCCGTTTTCTCTGAATGTGTGAGACTTCCAGTTCATTAGCCGCTGTAGGGAAATAACCAGAAGAATAGCAGTGCAGTAAAGGGTAAAACTGTTTGCACTATAAACCAGTGTGTTTATAATTAAGATAATACGTTAAAATAATATGGTAAGACACAACAATTTGCAATATCAAGCAGCTAAATTTGCTGTTTTGTGCAGCTAAAAAATGGCCATTTAAAAATGGCCAGGGTTGCTCTTACGGGAAAAATAAGGTGGATACAATGCTTTCTTAGCATTTTTATACATACAATACATACATGCATATATATATATATATATATATATATATATATATATATATATATATATATATATATATATACATACATACATATACACACACACATATAAACAGCACAATCTATAAAACAACATACTTTTATATTCTAATCTACATATTTGTTTTATTTCAAAGCAAAACAAGATATTCTCTGGGAATAAATGTAGAATGGGACTTAAATTTATCCATCAGGAATTGATTGGATAACAAAAAGTGGGCGTTACTTACTGGAATGTTGAAAAATAATTGGTTGATTGGTCAGTGACTTCATCTGAAAAAGAAAGGGATGGGGCAAGTTTTTATATTTTGAAGAAGAAATATGAAGCTTTCCTCCTTGAAAAAATAACATGCATGGTTGAATCATACAGAGATTATCATGGGTTCGATTCCCAGGAAATGCATGATCAAATTTAACAACACATTCTCACTCCCAACTCGTCACATATTGACGCTTGGTCAGGACCCCTTGGCGTCGCATTTTAACGCTCAAGGTACCCCTTTGGCGTCACTTTTTGACGTGTAGGGTCCTGCATTGTTTTCAGTTGTTTGTCTTAATTTAATGAAGTATTCTTAATTTAATGAAGTAATTTAATAATTTTATAAATTATGACAGTAGTTGTATCTGCCTGTTATATCTTGTGTTTTATTGACAAATGGTAGGTTTAGGGGCAGGGGGTTGGGTTGCGTTCTCATATATTTGTAAATAGTGTAATATAAATAAAAATGTTGTGACTGTTTACATTGAAAAATCACACCCCAACATATAAAACATGAAAATCCAAGATGGCGGCGCGATCAGACGCAGCGGCTTCTCCGGATCCCAAAGACGGTGCTTTTATGTCCTTTAATGTCGTCTGTTCGTCTCCAAATAGTGTCAATTTACCGCTAATTCATCAGGAGATCACTCCGGGATACATCTATGATCGCCAAAGCCTTTTGGATATCGACAACACATACAAACACAAACTCTCGCCGGCGGCTACTGAGAAGCTACGAGGCCTTTGTTTACTGCTGGAGCCGGACCTCGAGACCGCGGCCTCGCCTACTGACGCTACCCGCACAAGGCGGCGTCGCAAGCGGTGTGAGAGAGGACGGAAGCGCGGTAAGCGCGGAGGTATACGAGCTAGGCTGAGGGCTAACCCCACAAGACCGGCTCTTCCAACACTCATGCTCTCAAACGTTTGCTCTCTGGAAAACAAACTGGACTTAATTCAACTCAGTCGGTCTACACAGCATGAGGCAAGGGATTGTTGTGTGTTTGTTTTCACTGAAACATGGCTAAACGACAACATCCCGGACTCCGCCATTCAGCTGCATGGCCTAACCTGCTACCGAGCAGACAGAGATTCATCACTGTCTGGTAAGATTCGCGGGGGTGGCTTGTGTGTTTACGTCAACAAAAAATGGTGTAACAATGCTGCGGTAGTATCTAAACACTGTTCATCACTGGTGGAGTTTATGGTTGTGAAGTGTCGACCGTTCTATCTGCCGCGGGAGTTCACGGCTATTGTTATTGTCGCGGTTTACATTCCTCCGTGTGCAAACGCAAAGGACGCGCTTCGCGAGCTGTACAGCGCCATCAGCGAACAACAAACAAATAACCCCGACGGCTTTTTCATCATAGCCGGTGACTTCAACCACGCAAACTTAAAGACAGTTTTGCCAAAGTTATACCAACATGTGAACTTTGCAACAAGGGGAAACAACACACTGGACTTTGTTTACACAACAGTTAAGAACACATACAAAGCCGAACCCCGCCCCCACCTCGGGTACTCGGACCACATCTCTGTTATGCTAATCCCAGCATATAGCCCACTTCTCAAACTTGCCAAACCAGTTCTAAAGCAGATCACGGTATGGCCAGAAAATGCTACCTCTGCACTGCAGGACTGCTTCCAGGACACAGACTGGAACATGTTTAAAGAGGCAGCCACTTACAACAACCACACAGACCTACAGGAGTACACTGAAACTGTGACTGCTTACATCAAAAAGTGCACAGATGATGTGACAGTCACAAAGACCATCACCACACGCGCCAACCAGAAGCCATGGATGACAGCAGAGGTTCGTGGGCTGCTGAAGACCAGAGATGAAGCTTTCAGATCAGGAGATAAAACAGCCCTCAAAACAGCAAGAACCAATCTGTCCCGCAGCATCAAAAATGCAAAACGGTCATATGCTCAAAAAATCAACAATCACTTCACAGACAGCAGAGACACACGGAGTCTGTGGCAAGCCATTCAGACCATCACAGACTACAAGCCCCCGCCACAGGCCTGTGACGATGACACATCCCTCCCAGATACACTCAACCACTTTTATTCACGGTTTGAAATGCAGAATGACACACCTGCACAAAAACTGCCCACACCTCCCAACGACCAGGCGCTCTGTCTGTCTCCAGCCGACGTAAGGAAGACCCTATCTAGGATTAACCCACGCAAGGCTGCGGGTCCCGACAACATACCTGGCCGTGTACTGAAAGACTGTGCTGTACAGCTGACAGATGTCCTAACAGATATCTTCAACACCTCGCTGAGCCAGGCAGTCGTCCCCACATGTCTCAAATCCACAACAATCATACCGGTACCAAAGAAATCACCTGTGTCCTGTCTAAATGACTACCGTCCCATAGCACTGACTCCAATCATAATGAAGTGCTTTGAGAGGTTAGTCATGCACAACATCAAAACCAGCCTCCCCAACACACTCGATCCGCTCCAGTTTGCATACCGTCCAAACCGCTCCACAGACGATGCAATTTCCTCCACCCTCCACCTGGCTCTTACCCACCTAGAAAATAAAGACTCTTATGTTAGAATGCTGTTCATTGACTTCAGCTCAGCATTCAACACAATAATCCCACAACAGCTCACAAATAAACTAAACCTACTGGGCCTTAACAATTCCCTCTGTAATTGGATTCTGGACTTTCTAACCGGAAGACCTCAGTCAGTCCGTGTCGGCCACAACACCTCGAGCACTACCACACTGAGCACAGGTGCCCCACAAGGCTGTGTGCTCAGCCCGCTGCTCTTCACGCTGCTGACCCACGACTGCACTGCCAAGTTCAGCTCCAACCACATCATCAAGTTCGCTGATGACACAACAGTGGTAGGTCTCATCAGCAACAACGATGAAACGCACTACAGAGAGGAAGTGGCACAGCTGGCTGAATGGTGTGGTGCAAACAACCTGTCCCTCAATGTGAGTAAGACAAAAGAGGTTGTGATGGACTTCAGGAGAAACTCCGCTGATCACCCCCCACTGACCATCGACAGCTCGCCTGTGGAGAGAGTCAGCAGCACTAAATTCCTGGGGGTGCACATCACAGAGGACCTCACCTGGACCACCAACACCATGTCACTCTCCAAGAAGGCACAACAGCGCCTACACTTTCTCCGCCGGCTGAAAAGAGCAAGTCTCCCTCCACCCATCCTCACCACTTTCTACAGGGGCACCATTGAGAGTGTGCTGACCAGCTGCATCACTGTCTGGTACGGGAACTGTACTGCAGCAGACCGCAAGACCCTCCAGCGGACAGTGAACACAGCTGCAAGGATCATCGGTGCCCCTCTCCCCTCCATCCTGGACATTTTCCTCACACGATGCTCCAGCAAAGCCAACAGTATCGTAAAGGACTCCACACACCCCTCCCACAGTCTCTTCCAGCTCCTACCATCAGGTAGACGGTACCGGAGCATCAGAGCCCGCTCTGCCAGACTGCTCAACAGCTTTTTCCCCCAGGCTGTGAGAGCCCTGAACTCAAATCACCCCGGCCGTCTCTGAAACCCCATACAAACCCCCTACCTCCTGAAACATGGACCATCTGGAACTTATGGAACTTTGTTTGTGGAATCGAAGGGTGCTACAGGTGAGTGGGCCTGTACAAACCACCTATAGTAGCACACTCTCTTCCTTTATGCGCACTAGTCACTTTTCACACACACTGCTGTGTGTACACAAATCCCACAAAAAGACTCAGTAATATCAGTAATATATGCATGTTTACATGCTCATGCACTACAAATCATCCTGCACTGTTCCCCAGCCAGCTGCTTGAACTCACATTGTCTCTCTTTGCACATGTACAGTATTTATCTGAAGCATTCGTATAGTTTGTATAGTTTGTATTTTTTAGTTTATGTATAGGTAATTTTTTTATATAGATAGTATATTTATAGTCAAAATCTATCAGTAGGATAGTTTGTGTATAGGTTTATATTGTTTTACTTCATTGCTGTATGCCTGTATTTATGTAGCACCGTGGTCCTGTGAGGCACGACATTTCGTTCCACTGTATGCCCCCGCATGTAGCGGAATGACAATAAAGCTCAACTTGATTTGACTTGATATGCAATAATGGCAGTATTATTAGCCAATATATAATTTAATCATGACTATAAAATTCCCAGTGCCTATTGCGTCTGCATATTGACGCCAAGGGTTTTTTTATTTAAAGCAATGGAGAACCCTGCACGTCGAAAAATGATGCTAAAGGCCCTGTGTGTCAAAAAGTGACACCAAAGAGTCCCAACCAAACGTCAATATGTGACGAGTTGGGAGTGAGAACATGTTGAATTTAAACTTTGAATCGCTTTGGATAAAAACATCCTGCCAAATGCATAAATGCAAATGAATCACAATAATACCAGGAAAATGAATTAAGAAAATAAATAATCAATGTTGAAAGTGTCTCAGATTTGCCAAATGACATTTCTCATCAAATTCCCTAAATCTTTAAGCTCTGTATTCCAACCGTGCATCAACAGTTGTCTCATTAGCGTCTATTTTTATGTCTCCTCAGGAATCCACATCTGAGACAAAGTAGATAATAAAACATAACCGAGACCTTCGCTCCGAGCAATACGTCGTTCCTCTGGGAAGCAGCAACAATCGCTATCAATACGACACACAAACATGCCAATTAACATGAATTTTCCTAACTGGTTTGGACATCAAAGACTCGATACTATCACTGGGACAAAATAAAGCACTTAGGGTCAGCGGTGATGCAAATTGCCTTTTTTCCCTTCAATGGCTCGCTATCGCATGCCTCCAGTAGCTTTCTTTTCTTACAGAGGAGCAATTAGAGATAATGCTTTATTTAAACTGTGTATATACAAAGCTTTTATCCTCTTGTTAATGTGGCGGCCCTAAAGAGGGGCGTTTGGACGGCTGAATGTCAGGTCAAGGCGAGGAGGGGTCGAATTAGAGCTTATCGCGCTCATCTGCGTGTAGCATGGGAGGGTTTGGCCCGATCCTGAGCAGATAACGAGGGAAGAAGGCCGTACGGAGCACATCAAACGGGACGCTGGCGACTGGCGGACCCAGAGGACTGGAGAAGCCCAGCCGTCCCACCCAAAATGAGCGTTTGTACTCGCATGACCCGGCGAGAGATCACTTCACAGCAAACAAACACACGCTTTGTCTGAAGGAGAATGGGTTTAGATGGAAAAGTGCTGCTGCTGTGAAGAGTAAACCACACTGACGGATCTGTGACAGTGACGGGACAGAATGACAAATCAAAGTCCTGAGTTTGAACAATTACCAGCTTTTATCAAATATAACATCAGTAGAAACTTTAGACTGCACTATTATTAAAGAAATACAAAAAAAAGCTTGTTTTAGTAAACCTAGCATTGTATACAACGAATATTGTTGGCTCTATGATGAATTGCTTGTTATATTCCTCATTTTGAAGTTGTTTTGGATTAAAGCATTTATATCCTATTTCATATTTTTGTTTATTCTAACTATTTATTAATATATTTAAATATTCATAGATTAAAGAAAAAAGGGGTACGTGTATAGACTATATATATGTTTTATACTGTGCATGTATATTTTGTGTGTATATGTATGTGTACACACACACACACACACACAGACCCGCTTCACTTTTTTCAATTTTGTTATGTTCAGCCTGATACTAATTGTTTAAATTCATTTTTTTCTCATTAATCTACACTCCATACCTCATAATGACAAAGTGAAAACAGAATTTTAGAAATGTCTGTAAATTAAAAAGAAAAAAACTGAAATATCACATTTATATAAGTATTCAGACCCTTTACTCAGTACTTAGTAGAAGCACCTTTGGCAGCAATTCGAGTCTTTTTGGGTATGACGCAACAAGCTTTGCACACCTGGATTGGGGGATTTTCTGCCATTCCTCTCAATCTCAGTCAGGTTGGATGGGGACCGTCAGTTTCAGGTCTCTCCAGAGATGTTGGATAGGGTTCGAGTCAGGGCTCTGGCTGGGCCACTCTAGGACATTCACAGAGTTGTCCCTGAGCCACTCCTGTGTTGCCTTGGCTGAGTGTTTAGGGTCATTATCATGTTGGAAGGTGAACCTTCAGACCAGTCTGAGGTCCTGAGCGCTGTGGAACAGGTTTTCATTGAGGATATCTCAGTACTTTGCTCCATTCAGCTTTCCCTCAACCCTGACCAGTCCCTCAGTCCCTGTCGCTGCAAAACAGCTCCACAACATGAGGCTGCTACCATCACACTTTACTTTTGTGATGGTACTCTGCAGGTGATGAGCAGAGCTGGTTTCCTTCAAACATGATGCTTAGAATTGAGGTTCATCAGACCAGAGAATATTGTTTCTCAGAGTCTGAGGGTCCTTTTGGTGCTGTTTTGCAAACTCCGAGTGTGTTTTCATGTGTCTTCACTGAGAAGAAGATTGAGTTTGGCCACACCGCCATAAAGCCCAGATCGGTGGAGTGTTGCAGTGATGTTTGTCCTTCTGTAGGTTTCTCCCATCTGCATATATGATCATGGAGCTCAACTAGAGTGACCATCAGGTTCTTGGTCACCAGTCTAGACAAGGCCCTTCTCCATCAATTGCTCAGTTTGGCTGGGCGACCAGCTCTTGGAAGAGTCCTGGTTGTGCCAAACTTCTTCCATTTGAGAATTACGGAAGCCACTGTGCTCTTGGGAACCTTCAGTTCAGCAGAATTTTTTTTTTGTAGCCTTCCTCAGATCTGTGCCTCAATACAATCCTGTGTCTGAGCTCTGCAGGCAGTTCCTTTGACCTCATGGCTTGGTTTTCTTTGATATGCATTGTCAGCTGTGAGGCATTAGGAAGGTGTGTGGCTTTCCAAATCATGTCCAATCAATTTAATTTAGCACAGGTGGACTCCAATCAAAGTGTAGAAACATCTCAGCAATGATCACGAGAAATGGGAGGCACCTGAGCTAAATTTCAAGCATTGTTGCAAAGGGTCTGAATACTTATGTAAATGTGATATTTCAGTTTTTTCTTTTTAATAAATTTACAGACATTTCTATAATTCTGTTTTCACTTTGTCATTATGAGGTACGGAGTGTAGGTTTCTTGAAGCGTCTTGGAGACGTTGCCACAGTTCTTCTGGATTTAGTCTGTCTCAGTTTGTTCTGTTTCTTCATGTCATTCCAGACAGACTGATGATGATCAGATCAGATCTCTGTGTGGAGCACTGGCTGCTGTCAGACAAAAATCTCACTGGATTATTACAATTAATGGCAAAATGAATGTTTGAAATGTAAACTGATATTTCCTACTGACACACTACAGCAAAAGATAGAAATAACTGACTTAAAACCATTTTTTAGCTGTTGAAAATACTAGTGTTCTAATAATTTTGGCCACCACTGTATGCATATGTACAGTGGTGTGAAAAATTGTTGGCCCCCTTCCTGATTTTTTTTTTTTTTTTTGCATGTTTGTCACACTTTAATGTTTCAGATCATCAAACAAATTTAAATATTAATCAAAGATAACACAAGTAAACACAACATGTAGTTTTTAAATTAAGTTTTTTATTATGAAGGGAAAACAAAATCCAAACCCACATGGCCCTGTGTGAAAAAGTGCTTGCCCCCTAAACCTAATAACTGGTTGGGCCACCCTTAGCAGCAACAACTGCAATCAAGCGTTTGCGATAACGTGCAATGAGTCTGTTACAGCGCTGTGGAGGAATTTTGGCCCACTCATCTTTGCAGAATTGTTGTAATTCAGCCACATTGGAGGGTTTTCGAGCGTGAACCGCCTTTTTAAGGTCATCCCACAGCATCTCAATAGGATTCAGGTCAGGACTTTGACTAGGCCACTCCAAAGTCTTCATTTTGTTTTTCTTCAGCCATTCAGAGGTGGACTTGCTGGTGTGTTTTGGATCATTGTCCTGCTGCAGAACCCAAGTTCTCTTCAGCTTGAGGTCACGAACAGATGGCCGGACATTGTCCTTCAGGATTTTTTGGTAGACAGCAGAATTCATGGTTCCATTTATCACAGCAAGTCTTCCAGGTCCTGAAGCAGCAAAACAGCCCCAGACCATCACACTACCACCACCATATTTTACTGTTGGTATGATGTTCTTTTTCTGAAATGCTGTGTTACTTTTACACCAGATGTAATGGGACACACACCTTCCAAAAAGTTCAACTTTTGTCTCGTCAGTCAACAGAGTATTTTCCCAAAAGTCTTGGGGATCATAAAGATGTTTTCTGGAAAACTGAGACGAGCCTTTATGTTCTTTTTGCTCAGCAGCGGTTTTCCTCTTGGAACTCTCCCATGCAGGCCATTTTTGCCCAGTCTCTTTCTTATGATGGAGTCATGAACACTGACCTTAACTGAGGCAAGTGAGGCCTGCAGTTCTTTGGATGTTGTTCTGGGGTCTTTTGTGACCTCTTGGATGAGTCATCGCTGCACTCTTGGGGTAATTTTGGTCGGCTGGCCACTTCTGGGAAGGTTCACCACTGTTCCATGTTTTCGCCATTTGTGGATAATGGCTCTCACTGTGGTTCGCTGGAGTCCCAAAGCTTTAGAAATGGCTTTATAACCTTTTCCAGACTGATAGATCTCAATTACTTTCTTTCTCATTTGTTCCTGAATTTATTTGGATCTCAACATGATGTGTAGCTTTTGAGGATCTTTTAGTCCAATTCACTTTGTCAGGCAGGTCCTATTTAAGTGATTTCTTGATTGCGAACGTGATCTGAAACATGCAAAAAATAAAAAATCAGGAAGGGGGCTAACAATTTTTCACACCACTGTATATGTATGCATGTGTATACGTGTATATGTATGTGTGTGTGTGTGTATGTGTGTATATATATAAATATATACATATGCATATGCATACGCACACATACACACACATATTTTAACTTTCCTACTTCCTATTTTGCCCT
The DNA here is from genome assembly GCA_039654775.1 of Spinibarbus caldwelli. NCBI lineage: Eukaryota > Metazoa > Chordata > Actinopteri > Cypriniformes > Cyprinidae > Spinibarbus > Spinibarbus caldwelli. The sequence goes on from CM077232.1 coordinate 2,838,295, forward strand.
GAAATACATCATTGTAAAAACAAACTAGCTTTTCATAATGACTTTAAGCAAAAGTCTGTTTCCTCTGTTTAATCTCACAATTGAAGCATCTCATTTGTGATTTTTCAGGTCAGAACACATCAACATTTCCTCAGGATCTTTGCTGCTACCACTTGTGTGAGTGTGCTTCTGGTGGGAAAGGTGGAAACAATACAAAAGCCCTTCTTTGTGGGGAAATCTCTGGTGAATTGTCCTTAAAGCTGAAGCGTTCGGCGGTACAGAATGAGATGCGGGGGTCAAACCCAATCACCAGCTCACTCCCCTCTTTGTTCAAACAGCAACCCCATCCTTTTCTGATGTGTTTGTGGCCTTTATTTTGGGCTCTAAACACCCAGATGCCTGAGCTTTTCTTTCAGGGAATAACTGTGGACATCCTTGTCTTTTTTCCCCCCTTTTTCACTTCATGAAGCCGCAGTCAATGTGTCATTGTGTTTGCTCAGAAGGACCTGACATACACTTTGGTGGTCTTGGTCACTGTCTACATTGGTGGCTGGAGTAGTCCGCGGATTACGCTTTTGTGCGTTGTGAAAAGGTAAGAGAAGTCACTTATTTGAGCTCAGTGAAGCTGCTCAGTATAGAAATAAGAGACAGGCTTTTGAAACGGCCCTTTCCGATAAATCACAAGCATCCTTTCGCAGAGATTGCCTGATACACGCACACAAACACAAGCAAACTTCACATGCATCTTCAGAGAGTGTGCTAAGGACAAACTAAACATGATGACTGATCATCAGCCACAGCAGAGCATTTCATAATTGTTGTGATGTGTGCTGCCCCCTGTAGGCCATCTGCTCTCATATTTGTGCACAGAAAAGACAAATCAGAAATCTCTCAACTAAACACCAATGATATTTAAAAGGCAGCAAATAGAGACTTTGGTTTTTAATAATTTATTTAGAAAGGCTCTCAGAACAACTCGCAAGTAATTATAAAACATGATTTGAAAGGCAGTGTACATTATGCATTGTAACTGGAAATGGCATGTTTGTCTGGACATCAGGTTCATTTCTCAATTATTTCTCTTAGAAAGCAATGAGAGTAAATTGAGAAGTGAATCCTGATGAAAATATCCTATATATCTTGCATAGGTCTCCTTGAGAGAGTTACTGTATATCAGTCTTATACTCTTATTGTTTGACAGTAATTCATTTATGCTATCAAAAGTTTGGAATAATTATGATTTTTTTAAATGTTTTTGAAAGAAGTCTCATCTGCTCACCAAGACTGCATTTTTTTGGATCCGAAGTAAAGTAAAAAACAGGAAAATTGTGAAATATTATTACGATTTAAAATAGCTGTTTTCAGTGTGAATATATTGTAAAATGTAATTTATTTCTGTGATCAAAGCTGAATTTTCAGCATCATTACTCCAGTCTTCAGTGTCACATGATCTTTCAGAAATCATTCTGATATGCTGGTTTGCTGCTCAAGAAACATTTCTGATTATTAGCAGTTGTGCTGCTTCATATTTTTATGGAAAATACAAAATTATTATTATTGTTCTTGTTTCTTAAATTAATGCAGCCTTGGTGAGCATGAGAGCATTCTTTTCTTGTTAGTATGTAACAGATTATCATATGACGGTGGGCGGTGGCTTCTGATGGCTTAGCTCATGAATATTAATTAGGTTATCCACTGACATTTTAACATCAGTGATCTATTTATGTATTTATTTATTTTGCTAATTTCAGGTCAACACTGAATTTTTTTCTCACTGTTTTTTTTTTTTTTTTTTTTTTTTTTTTTGTTTGTTTTTGTTTGTTTGTTTGTTTTTCCTCGTTGAACAAGGGTCAGAAATGAACTTTTCCATTAAGGGACAATATTTGGCACCGCAAGTGGTTTTCATGTATCTTTGTACAGGCAGTTTTACAAGTACTTTATTAAATGTGTCGCTGTTTGTTGTTTTTATGTTAAATATTTAAATGTAATCAATAAATTCAGTCAGATTGTCAGGATACCATAGTTCGTTACCACTAAAACATGATCAACATCAACAAAAGCCATCTTTACATGCAGAGGTGGCACTGAAGCTGTTCATTTACAATCACAGACGGTTTAATGCTGCTCAAAGGTAGGTGGCATACATGTATTTACACAACAGTTGTGTAATTTTATAAGATTAATTTAATAATAGTAAATAGCCTACATAAAGTATATAAATGATACAATTTAAAAATCATTTAAAAAACAGATATGTGTGTGATTGGTTATAATACTTAACACTAAAAAACATTGCATGAAAGGAAATCATTGATGAAACGTGAGCAGATATAAATGTGATGTCGCATTCAGCATGTTTCATTTATTTCCCCGTTTCACCTTAATTGCATCGTATTTCTTACAGTTTGTGCAGGAGCATTTTTTGCCCACATATCTTGAATTTCTCATTTTGTTCATTTTGGTGCCATTTTTGCCCCAAGCCCCCACTAATTTTCAATCTTAGGGTGAAAATGATTTTAAAATCATTTTGATTAAAGCAACAGTTTTCATTTTTCTTTCTATGTTCTCTACTGTTATTTTAGTATCGAGAAACTATTATAGTTTTTATTAATATTTTGAATCAGTTTTTATTTTTGTATTTTCGATTTTATTTTTAAGTTTAAAGTTTTAGGAATTTTGTTGTGTTCTTGTCTTTTTTTTTTTTTATTCATGTCCATAGAGTTTGTTTTAGTTATTTTAGTACATCAAGTTAAATTGAATTAAAATGAGAAATGTTGGCTTGGCAACTAGCTGAAATAGTTTTTTATATTTTATTTTATTTCCGTTAATGTTTATTTTATTTCAAGCAACAAAATGTCTTTTAATGGTTTTAATTTTAGTTTTGTTTAACTGTAATAACCCTGTCTTATCTGAACAATTTATCAATATTAAATGAGTTTTAACTTAAAACAGGAAAAAATTTGCCAGTGAGGTCAGAAAAATACACTTAATTCAAAGGGAAAACAAGATTATTTTTCTGACCTCATTAGCAGATTTTCGTTTTAAGCAAAAATTCACTTAATTTTGACAATATCTTAAATCGTTTTGCTTTTCACGTAAAAGTATCTTGATTTCAGAACGGTTAAATATTTGTATTAAAAAAGACAAAAATACCAAGTAAAAAATAGATGCTGCACAAAAGTAGGGTTGCTTTAATGTAGTATCTTCCTAATTATAGGGTTAGTATAGGCACACTATTAGCATACTTAATAGGATATAAGAGGTCCAAACCTCTGAGAGCCCATCAAGGGCCCACACAGGGGGCCCATCCATTGACACAACCCCGCTATTATTTTCACGTATCCCAATGCACAGTCTTTGACAGTGGAAGCAACCTAGGATTTAAAGGTCACGTCGGCACAAAGGAGGAGCTCTCTGCATTGCTCGAGGTGCTTTATTTGACCTTGCAGTTCAGCCAGAAAGGATGCAGGCAAAATCTTTCAGTACACTAAGTGACTGCTGAATACGAGCCAGGACAAACACAATATTGGGGAGGTGCAGGGTCGCTCTGCTTAAAGGAATCCCCCGCTGGCTGCGGGACGAGGCGAACGCGTCACACGGCGAGGTGCAAACATGGCATTGGAAGGGGCCAGATAAGGATACAAATCCCCACATTGAGAGGGCCTCTCCACCGCATCGGACCAAGCAGTTACAGCCTTTGTTAATGAAGTTTCATTTGATTCCCTCTGACAACCATTGAAACAATGAGCTTTGGGAAACAACCCTAACAATGGCTTTAGTCGGCATTCCTGACATTTTTCGCATAAAAAGCGAGAGGATCTTCCTTCCAGAAAGAGTCCGCCATAAAAGGCACCTGCAAACAAGAGTTGAAAAGGGTCAGCAAATGATGCCACTTTTGTTCAGCCGCACAAAGCGTCCGTGATTTCCATTGTGACCCGAGAGTGCATTGTGCATGAACAATGCGTCACCGTACACAGAGTACACAGGAGTAATTGGCTTTATTCGCAGGCTCTTTTGACCAGTCAGTCTGGATCAGCAAAAGCCAGATTGTTGCAAATGGGGCAAATCGTTCAACTTCATTTGAGCATCAGTGTTGAACGTTATATTGCAATATAAACATTGAAAGGTGTCTGAAGCAACACAGCACACAGAAAAGATCAATATTTAATGCACAAAAGTCACGAATGTTGTGAAATAAGCTCATTGTGCGCTCAAATCAAATTTGTTATTGAATAAAGTTGGCTATTCTGCAATATTTTGACTGTACACTTGATTCATGGACAAATAAAGGTGTCAAATGAATGTTTCCTAACAGGTTTTCAACTTGCCATTCACTCTTAAAAATAAAGGCTACAAAAGAGGGTTTCCACAGTGATGCCATATTTGGTTCTTCAGTGAACATTTTTTAAAAGAACTGATTTTTCTGTAAGGAATGTTTTAATAATCCGAAGAGCCTTTTTCTACTTTAAAGAACTTTTTTTTGCATCAAAAAATAAAGGTTCTTTAATGCATCTTTGGTTCCATGCAGAACCTTTAACATCCATGGAACTTTCCATTTAACAAAAAGTTCTTCATAGTGGAAAAGTCGTTCTTTGTGAAACCCTTTTTGGAACCTTTATGGATTAATGGAACCATCAATGCCATTAAAGAACCTTTATTTTTAACAGTGTTTATCAGCAAACAGTCCCGGTCCAAGAATTTCAGTTAAAAGCAATGGATCTGACAGCAAACAGTAAGACTTTTGTGATTTTATATGTTTAGAGACCGTTTACATACTGAATGGGCATTTTGGCTACTGCACCTAAAAACTCCTACGGCTCAAAGAAGGAGAGCTGAAAGTGGTCATGGAAACAATGGAATGCTGAAGCCATCTATAATATGAGCTCTTTAGTGCCGCACGACGTTTTTGTTTCTCTTTAGTCTGGTATCTGCCGCAAACATCACTCAGGCATTGTGGAGGAGAGATTGTCTTTCATACCTGCTTTGTTCAGTTCTTTGGGTTTGGTTGATGCGCCACGCCTGCTACTCAAACTCTGAATGTGTGCCAGACATGTCCCTGCTTTTGTGAAGTCATACTGGAACAGAAAACTTCTGACGGCAAACATTGAGACGGGAGCTGAGAAGCTTCCCATTTTTGAACTGTAATTTAAAACCTAAGCATTCTTTTTATTCATTTATAAGTGTTTTGTAAAACTTTCGGTATGAATAAGGATCTTTATTTGTATTTTTTAAAGATTTTTCGGCATTTTTTGCCTTTATTGTGACAGGACAGATCAGAATGGACAGGAAGCGAAGTGGGAGCAGGAGTGGGAGGCCCTCGAGTCGGGATTCGAACTCGGGACATCCGTAGCGCAATGACGCTAAAATGTAATCAATATTTTGTTTAGAACGGTTCCGTCTAAAAATACAATTCAGGACGTTCGGTTCCGTTAACCTTTCTCGCCTTTCACGTGACAAATGACTAATGAGTTGGTCTTTGTAGTGACTCGAACGGACGCAGCACTTTCAGTGTAATCTGATTCCCAAACGAGTTTCTGTAATGAGTCAGATCTTTGTAATGAATCAAATGAATGCAGCGCAACTAGTCCGATTCCCGAACGAATTGAATGGATGCTGCTAAACCAATGTAAGCCGATTCCCGATTGAATGAGTCGGCTCTTTTTAATGAATCAGACTTATGCAGCTGTGTAATTCGATTCCCGAACGAATGACTCTGAGTCAGATAGCAAATAAAACAGATGCAGAACTAACGTCCTGTTTCTAAACAAATGACTCTTTGTAGTGAATCGAATGGATGCAGCATGAGAAGTGTAGTCCGATTCCCAAACAAATGACTGTAATGAGCCGATTCTTTGTAGTGAATCAAAGCATAACCAGTGTAGTCAAACGAATAACTCTGAGTTGGTTCTTTTAAGTGAATCAAACCCATGCAACTGAAAATTTAAGTCATTAAAAAAGTCATTAAAAAGAGTGTTAACACTTCTTACAAGAATTGTTTTAATTTATTATTCACATCATCTTTTGGAAGTGGAATTGCATTTATTTTTTCCATTTATTTATTCCTTAGAAAATTGGAAATGGAGTCATTAATGCTATTTGTATCCCTGGCAAACACTTCATGTGCACTATTCCTCTGTGTCCTCTCTTTTCGTCCCTCAAGAGCAGTGACCACACCCTTGGCCCATTTCTGTGAAAGTGCAGATGGGTAATCCCACAATAATTATTTCCAGATTAGGAGAATTGGGCCACAAAACAAGCCTAGCCAGGCATGAAATGGCCTCTCAAACACAGCAGCGGCAGCTCCAAGCAACCACCTGCCCGACACTAACTCGCCTCACCTGGACTCAAAGAGTGAAACAGTCAAGAAGACCATGCATTGTCTTTGGAGAAAAGGTACATTTTTAAGAGATGAAATGCCATTCTCTGAGGACAGAGCCTGAATAAATCATTAGACTACTGTCTGTATTATTGGGGTTGATGCAATGAGTTGATTTCCACGTCTGAGGATCGCTGTTGAATTAAATGTCTATAATTGTGGCAATTGCACTGCATTGTTGCATGTTGACACTTTCTGTCATTTTGTCCTTCACACCTGTTGTTTGCATGTGATTCTGCTGTTGCTGTTTGTCAGTGCTTCAGGGGGAAAAAACACAACATTAATCTATGCATAAAATACTTTGTGGTCAGTATAAACTTGTAGTTTTGTTTATGGTTTTTGAGGATGACACAGCGTCACACGTCATGATAACCAATTCATGGTTATCTTTAACTAAAACTGTAACCCAAATCATAAAATAAAAATTAAAATTGTCACTTGAAAGAAAATAATTATGTATATTTTATATATATTATAAAAATGACTTTTTAGTTATTCCTCATTTTTGATTAGTTTAACTTGAAGTACTAAAATAACTGAAACTAGATAAACTAACAAATTATAAAAACTATATAGACAAAAAAAACTAATAAAAATGACAAACAAAACATTACTAAAATTTAAGCTAAAATTTAAGTGAAAAAAATAGAAAAATCTAAATTAAATATATTACATTTTATTTTTATATTTTCTGTTATATATATATATATATCTGAGCTTATATCAAGTTTATTGATGCATTTGCATCAAAATACTGTCAAGTTTGACTGGACAAAACCTTTAACATCAACAAGCTAGTTTCTAGACTTTTCCAGGCCCTGCACATGATGGAGGGAATAAATTCATTCAAAGTCAATGATTCATTAGCGACAAAAAGATTTGATCACTGCATCTATTCACTTGAAGTATTCAAGTAAGGTCAAACTTCAGACTGTCGGCCTTTTACATCAGAGTTCTTTTTTTTTTTTTACATCATATGGTACATTAAATAAAAGCAATATCAGAGGAATAAAGAGTGATACAGTATCTACATTCAGCAATGAATCATTGGTTGTTCACACAGTTTCTCTGTTACAGAGAATAAATACTTCAGGGAGACTTTTGTGTGAATCAAAGCTTCAAAGCAGCCAGCGTTTCTCCGTAACTGATGTTAATGGATTTGTCTTTTATTAACTGATCTGCTCATTATTTGTCTTTTTCTCTGCTGGGTTTTTGACTGATCCTGTCTGGAAGTTTTTCCTGTGAAATGTCTGTCTATGGGGTATTTACATCCATCACTTTATATGATATGATTCTCTTCAGTGATCAGATTTCTATCCATCTTGAATGCATCTTTGAGGGAGTTTACACTTGCTTTACCTTCACTTAATTAATATTATCAATAGTAATTTAAAAAATAATTATTGATAATTTTATATACACACATAAATAAATAATTTAAAACGTGTTTAGTTTTAGTTGTTTTAGTGCTTAAGCTTTTATTTTACAATATTTTCTATTTCAGTTAATGTTTATTTTATTTTAAGTAATGATTTTTTATTTTATAATATTTTATTTTTTGTCAGTTAATGTTTATTATAATGACTTTTTTATGACTTCGGATAATATTTAGACGAATATATATATATATATATATATATATATATATATACACACACAGTATATATACAGCCTGCCCTGCCTGATGATTATTAAAAGCTCACTGATTTTCATTATAACAGTGTTCTTGGTACCATATTTTTAGTTATTTTTTGTGTGTATAGATTGGCAGATTTAGTTTTAGTCATTTTAGTACTTAAACTGAACAAAAATGAGAAATGTTGCTTTGGCAGCTAGCGAAAATAAAATGAGTTTAAGTTTTACATTTTATTTTATTTCAAATAATGTTTCAGAAAATGTTTTTCTATGGTTTTAGTTAGCGATAATAGCCCTGATTCTTGTTGAAATATTGCAATATTGATGGTCATTTCAGGCCATCAGCTACAATAACATCAAGCGGTTTCTTACACTGACACCCCCAGCAGAGATTTGCACCACTTTTGTGCTTCAGCAGCGTCTCGTCACACGTTGAGCCAGCAGACACTGAGTTGAGTCGTGCCCGTCCCGTCCCCTGCTCGCAGCTGTAGATGTAGAGCAGCGGGGTTTGTTCACTGTGGGCCGTGTGGTAAATTGTAGTTCCCTGTCCTCATCTAGATAAGGTGTGGAGCTCCGCGTGTGTTCAGGTCTGCGCTTATAGCAAAGAGGAGATCATAAGGGTGAAGAACGGAGCACCTGCATCTCCGTTTACCTCTGGCTCTAATATATTCCTGAAACCTTTCTCATTGTCAAAGCCGGGCCACAGCAGTCTCTCTGTGCTCCTTTCAAGCAATTAAATAGAGGACAGAACGCTTATATCAGCAGTCCAGCATCACACTTACAGTGAACCTCCTCAATGCTCAATTTACACAAACGCCTGATATCATCAAGCAACTTCAGCTGTGAAGCATCACTGCCTCCCAAAAAATTACAGTCAGCATGTTTGCATCTGCTATTAAAGGCCTGGTTTAGCCCAAAATGAGCGTCACTGTATATCATCATTTACACATTGGTTGTCTCTTCAAATTTTTTTTCTCATTTTAAGCATGTATGTTATGCATGTTAAAACAAACTTACTCAACAGTGTTATTTTTTTAGGTTTTATTAATATTTTGCTTCAGTTTTTATTCCATTTTCATGTTAATTTTAAAGTTTAGTAATTTTGTTGTTTTTGTCATTTTTGGTAGTTTTTGTTTTATATATATATATATATACATATAAGTTATATTTTATGTATGTATGTACACTACTGTTCAAAAGTTGGAAGTCGAAGATGGTACACATTTTTTAATGTCTTTGAAAGAAGTCTCTTTTGCTCACCAAGGCTGCATTTATTTGATCAAAAATACATTAAAAACTTGAAATATTATTACAATTTAAAATAGCTGTTTTCTATGTGAATATACTGTAAAATGTCATTTATTGCTGTGATCAAAGCTGAATTTTCAGCATCATTACTCCAGTCTTCAGTGTCACATGATCCTTCAGAAACAAGAGCATAGGTTTGATTTTGGCATTGTTGGGGACATAACGGCAGACAACAGATATTTAATTGTTTGATCAAAATTATTGCTAGGGACAATTTAGTGTTCGCTGGATATTGGTAGGGACATGTCCAGAGTGTCCCTACTAAATTCTACACCTTGTTCAGAAATCATTTTAATATACTGATTTACTGCTGATTAGCCTATTATCAGTGTTGAAAACAGTTGTGCTGCCTCATATTTTTGTGGAAACTGTGATATTTGATTTTTTCAGGATTTTTTGATGAATAGAAAGTTCAAAAGAGCAACATTTATTTGATATATAAATATTTTGTAACATTATAAATGACTTTACTGTCACTTTTGATTAATTTAATCCATTCTTGCTAAATAAAAGTATTAATTTCCTTGTAAAATCTTTCTGGCCCCAAACTTTGAATGGCAGTGTATGCATGCATTTCTGTATTTCTAAATGTATTGTATTTTTATATTTCTACATTTTGTAATGTATAAATAAATGTATTTTTTAAATATATAAATGTATTTTTAAATTATACAAGTATTTTTATAATAATGCTTTTAATTAATTTATTGTTTTATATTTTTATTTATGCATTTTTTATTTTTATGTATTTTTATTTATTTATTTACATGCAGTGTATTTCATATTTTCTTTTTAAATGAATCATTATACTAAATATGCAATAACATATTCTTTAGTAATCACACAGAAAATTCCATTTCAATAGTTTTCATATTGATCTCAGCGATGACCCCAATAGAATTAGTATTGCATCATAAATAAAGAAAATTAGTAGGCCTATTTAATGCCATACATATGAACCTGCTTGCATCTAATATTAAACATCCATGATTAGATGACATGGCTTGACTGTACTTCAACCAGATCTGTCTGAAAAACACAGACGTGTTGACAAAACCATACAAAGGTTTCAGAAAAGCTTGTGGACAGGACACTTTATAGTCTGCTCAAACAATGAAGTTCTGTCATCTGAAAACACAGTCTGTGTCTCTTTCCAGAGAAACTTCAGAGATCCAGAGCGAGTGACTCATTTGTTCTTGGCAGAGCGTGACCGAACCACGCCGAGCAATGCCAAATAACCAGAACCTCTGCAATTGAAAAGAGATTAGCAATAAAATAACAACAGGTTGACATGTTAAACAGAACAAACAGCAGTCATGTCACACACAATGTAAGCACAATATTAGCTTCATAACTCAAATGGAGCATGCATGCTCTTCAAACACATCAGCAGACAAAAGCCAAGAAGGCACTCTGGCATCTGAACATGCGTGAGAGATACAGACAGATACAGCAGCAGCATCAGCTCTCATACAGTGTGTGTGTGTGTGTGTGTGTGTACAGAGGGAGGGTTCGACATGTTCCTGTGAATAAGAGTAACACATTGTGTTTGTCTGTTGTGTTAGTCACGCTGCTGTTACACTGACTGTGACAGGTAAAGATCACGTTAATGAGAGGCTCTGACCTTTATATCCATGTCACCTCTTTACCGCATTATAAAACGCACAGGTCTGACGCCGATTCTGATTGGACAAGTCATGTTCAAAGCCGTTGCACAATGCTAATAAATGATGCAGGCGATTGAAGTTACTGGCAAACACAAACAGCCTACAGTTAAACTAATGGACCTTAGTCAGGTATTTGATGCAAATGACGATGACTTTGAGGAATAGAATAGTTTATATGAAATAGAAATTAATATTGCATCATTATTTATTCATTGGTTGTCTCTTCAAATTGTTCTTATGCTTAAGAATTATACCTAAATATTTTAAACAAGCATTAATATACACAATTTTGTTTCTTAAGTCATTTATCTTGTTTTCAGGATGCTGAGAATTTTTTACTGGAAAACAAGGCAAAAATACAGATTAAGAAAATAGTATTTTATGTATGTGCACTGTAAAAATAAATAAATAAATACTATTCAGACATTTAAAAAACACAATGCAATGCAATACAAAAAGTTCTAAATACAGGTAAAACACATGTAAAATACCAATACAGAAAAATCCTTCATATCAGTAAAGTACATGGTGCCCTATTTTTATGGACTTTTTAGAGATGTATGCATGCACGCATTTATTTCCAAATTTATTTGTTTACAAAAATGCATTTTTATTATTTCATTTATATGCACTGTATTTCTTTCCTTTTTTTTCCTGTCACTACTGATCTGCTTTGATAATTTGAAGGATAGTTTAATTTTTGTCCACTGGAATGTATATATTTATTAGTTTGTTTAAATTAGATTTGTTTTTTCAATAATTGGTCAGCTGAATGATCACTACCCATGCATACCTATGGACCGTACAGCCACATTTTCATTTATGTTAAATTAAATATGGCATCTCACTAATGTCTATAGAGTGTTGCAGGAATGATGTAATTTTGTAGGCCAAACCCCAGAAACGAGTGCATTTTATCACTTCTGGTTCCCCTTTCAGTCGGTCACTCCGAGTCACGTCGGATGACCGACGAAATTGGGATCTCGCCAGAGAGACCAATCCACTTCGAGTGTAACTAAACGAGCCAATGGACATTGGCATGCGATTATTGCATCCAGCTGCCGCTGATTCACAGCGTGAGCATAAGAGGCAGCTGATGCACCGCATCAATCATCCTTTCGCTTCGGAGCCGAGCGGTAGTGGTTAAAGCTACTGCTCTCCCTTCCAAGAGAGTGTTCTGCGAGCGAGTGCGGGCGTTACGGCGCGGCAGCGGTGGTCACGGTGTCCGGGAGAGAAAGATCGTCTTCCTGCTGACAGCCACACTAGGAGTGTGCGGTGGCCAGCTCCCCTGCGTGCTTCAGCACTAAAAGAGCAATTTCTCTAAAAGAGCAACACGGGTGATCGCGTCTTTTTAAAGATGTCTTTTCACCCGTGCGTTTCTGGGTGTGGTCGTTTCCTGGCGCCTCAGGACGGTCACGATCGCTGCCTCACGTGTCTGCGCATTCAGCACGCTGAGGTGGCTTTCGTGGATGGTTCATGTTCTTCTTGCGGGGACATGACCATCTCGGAGTGCGACTCCGCTATGTCAAACATTGCGGAGTCCCTCTGCCTGCCGCGATCCAGCGTGCACACTGGATCCGGTGGAGTCAGAGGTGATTTGAGGATTACGGTGAGGGCTTCCCCAAGTGGAGCTCCTCACCCCTCAAGCACTCCGCAGCCGGTGGAGCTGCCGAAGGAACGCACTGGCCACGCGTTTCCTTCAGTGCCCCCTCTGACAACCAGATGTCGATCACTGCATCGGAGGGCGGGCCCTCTCTCTCCGAGGATGACGACCCGGCTGCGTTGCCCCCTTCGGGTGTGGTAGCGTTGTCCGTGCCAGACCCAGAGATGACGGCTATGCTTTCCCGGGCCGCCGAGAATGTCGGGCTCGTGTGGAATCCTAAAAAGCCACCGTGTCCCGATCCTTCGAGGCTGGGCGAGTGGTTTCTCGGTGGGGGTCGCGCTGGTTCTCAGCGCCCCCCTCCGGTGCCATTCTTTCCGGAAGTGCATGAGGAGCTTACAAGGTCGTGGAAGGCACCTTTCACTGCCTGAAACAAATCTTGTGGTTCCTCCCCTCTCACCACCCTCGATGGTGGGGCCGCTTTGGGGTATGCGGCATCCCCTTGGTGGAGCGGTCTGTGGCCATGCAACTGTGTCCAACAGCCGCTTCCACCCTGTGGGATGACCCGTGTCTCCCCTCACGGGCCTGTAAGTATTCGTCAGGTCTAACTGGCAGTGCTTATAGAGCCTGTGGGGAGGCGGCTTCTGCCCTCCACGCCATGGAGTTACTGCAGGTCCACCAGGCCAAAGCCCTGAAAGACCTGCACGAGGGTGGTCACGACCTGGCGGTTCTACATGAGCTGTGTGCTGCGACGGACCTCGCGCTTCGAGCGACGAAGGTGACCGCACAGTCTCTGGGTCGTGCGATGTCCACGCTAGTGGTCCAGGAGCACCATCTCTGGCTGTGTCTCGCTGACATGAAGGAGCAGGAGAAGGTACAGTTCCTGAATGCTCCCGTGTCACAGACCGGCCCTTTCGGCGACGCTGTCGAGAGCTTTGCCCAGCAGTTCTCGGCAGCCCAGAAGCAGACTGAGGCAAACACATCATGCGCCGGAGGAAACCTGCTGCTTCCACTCCGGCTGCAGCCACTCAGCCTGCTCGTCGCCGTGGGCGCCCCCCTGCAGCCGCTCCCGCGCAGCCGCAGCAGCCTTTCACCAGGCAGAATCGTGGAGCCGGTCGCAGGCAGGACGCCCAGCCCGTCCAGGCCCCCGCCAAACCTGGCGGCAAGTGCAAGTGCAAGAGGCCCTGGGACAGTCGACCCAGAGATGGAGGAGACTGCTCATCGGGAGATGGTGACTGCACCACTCCCTCCCCCGGTGGAGGGCCGGGTGGAGTATCTTTTGTTCATTTTGTTCCGCCGCTGGCCCAGCAGCCAGCGGTACCCAAAACATCAGTAAAGAGCGGTCTCCTCAATCTCTGGGTCTCAAGAGGAGGAGAGTGGTGATCCATGCATCACAGGATCGCTTCCCTCCTCCTCTCTCACCAGCAGGCAGCGGGTGGTTGCCCAAGAGCACCCCTCCTGCCCATTCGTGGAACCAGGTAAGGGCAGTAGCACTCCAGTCCCCGCTTCAAGTCGTCAAACGCCGGGCTGTCACAAGCCTCAAGCCGGGTTCCTGTGTCTCCTCCTACGCGAGGAGAAATCAGGTGAGTGCTACACTACACACCCAGACCCCGCCCCCTGCCGTCACAGGCCAGGCCGTCACAGGCCCTGGGGCCGGTCCCTGTGTTCCACCTCGCTGCCCCACCGCGGGCACGTCGGTGGGCCCGTTGGTCCTGCTGGTGCGGTCTCTCGGAGCCTGGTTAGCGCTCCCCAGTCCATCCCGGTGGCTCCTGCGGACCATCAGACTCGGCTATGCGATTCAGTTCACCCGGCGTCCCCCCAAGTTCAGGGGCATCCGGTTCACTTCAGTCAAAGCCGTCGATGCCCCTGTCTTGCTCGCGGAGATTGCAGTCCTACTGGCGAAGGATGCAATAGAGCCGGTCCCTCCAGCCGATATGAGGTCGGGGTTTTACAGCCCTTACTTCATTGTGCCCAAGAAAAGCGGTGGATTACGACCGATCTTGGATCTGCGAGTTTTGAACCGTGCACTTCACAAGATGCCGTTCAAGATGTTGATGCAGAAACGCATTTTTGGATGCGTCCGTCCCCTAGATTGGTTTGCAGCAATCGACCTGAAGGACGCGTACTTTCATGTTTCGATTCTCCCGCGACACAGGCCATTCCTGCGATTCGCGTTCGACGGTCGGGCATATCAGTACGAGGTCCTGCCCTTTGGGCTGTCCCTTTTCGCCTCGTGTCTTCACCAAAGTCGCAGAGGCGGCCCTTGTTCCCCTGAGAGAACGGGGTGTGCGCATTCTCAACTACCTCTACCTCCTCTGGAGTCAGAAGCATCTGAGGTCCCTTCGTGCCATCCACATCCCAGGAGTGTTCAATCAGGTGGCCGACGAGCTGTCTCGAGCGGCACTTCCTGGGGAGTGGAGACTCCATCCCCAGGCGGTCCAGCTGATTTGGAGTCGGTTCGGAGTTGCTCAGGTAGACCTGTTTGCATCTCCAGAAACCACCCACTGCCAGTGGTTCTACTCCCTGTCCGAGGCAATGTTCGGCACGGATGCACTGGCACACAGCTGGCCCCAGGGCTTGCACAAGTATGCGTTTCCCCCAGTGAGCCTGCTAGCACAGACACTGTGCGAGATCAGGGAGGACGAGGAGCAGGTCCTGTTAGTGGCTCCATATTGGCCCAACAGGACCTGGTTCCCGGAACTCATGCTCCTTGCGACAGCCCCTCCCTGGCCGATTCCTCTGAGGAAGGATCTGCTTTCTCAGAGACGGGGCACCCTCTGGCACCCGCGTCCAGACTTGTGGAAACTTCATGTGTGGTCCCTGGACAGGACGCGGAGGTTCTAGGTGACCTGCCCCAGGAGGTAGCGCTCACTATCGCTTCAGCACGAGCACTGTCCACAAGACGGGCCTATGCGCTGAAGTGGAATCTGTTCGTCGAATGGTGTTCCTCTTACCAGGAGGACCCCCGGAGATGTTCGATCAGAGCCGTGCTTTCCTTTTTGCAACAAGGGTTGGAGCGTAGGCTGTCCCCCTCCACCCTTAAGGTATATGTTGCTGCTATTTCTGCCCACCATGACCCCATAGAGGGGAGGTCGGTGGGGAAGCACGATCTGGTCGTCAGGTTTCTTAGGGGGGCCAGGAGGTTAAATCCTCCGAGGCCTCCCTCCCTTCCCTCTGGCTGTGGTGCTAAGAGCCCTACAAACTGCCCCCTTTGAGCCGTTGCAGTCAGTCGAGTTGAAGTTTCTTTCTATGAAAACCCTACTCCTGACTGCATTGGCCTCAATCAAGAGGGTGGGGGACCTGCAGGCATTTTCGGTCGACGAGTCGTGCCTTGAGTTTGGGCCGGCCGACTCCAGTGCAACACTGAAGCCCCGGCCCGGCTATGTGCCCAAGGTTCCTACCACTCCCTTCAGGGACCAGGTAGTGAGCCTGCAAGCGCTGCCCATGGAGGAGGCAGACCCAGCCCTAGCTTTTTTCTGTCCTGTACGCGCACTGCGTCAGTACGTGGATAGAACTCAGAGCTTCAGGATCTCAGAACAGCTCTTTGTCTGTTACGGAGGACAGCAGAAGGGGAAGGCTGTCTCCAAGCAGAGGATGGCCCACTGGATAGTGGATGCCATCACCTTGGCCTACGAAGCACAAGGTGTGCCCTGCCCGCTCAGGTTGCGTGCTCACTCCACTAGGGGTGTAGCATCGTCCTGGGCACTGGCTCGTGGTGCCTCGCTAGCAGACATCTGTAGAGCTGCGGGTTGGGCGACTCCCAACATGTTTGCTAGGTTTTATAGCCTACGTATCGAACCGGTTTCCTCCTGTGTTCTCACCTCAAACGGGTAGTGGCACTGTGAGGGCCGGCTCAGAGTCGGCTTGCGGCGTCCTTACGCCTAATTCACCAGAGAGTTCCTTAAACTGGCAAACCCTGTTGAGTCCTCCAGCACTCCGGCGTCCGGACGCGGGGGGGCGTCCGGCGCCAGGCCTTCAGCCAATGAATTCTTGAAATCTGGTGCGAGGCTAGTGCCCATATGAGAGACCCTGTCGGGATCCCATATGTGTATTCCACGGTATGCTTATTAGAGCCGTGTTTCCCCTGGCGGACCACGTTCTGCCATCTCTAAAGATGCAGCCTGAGCCATCTCAGAGACTTCCATGTGCAATAGGGCCCTTCGGGGTTACTTCACATGTTTGAATGTCACTTAACCCCCTCTGGGAGGAGGTGACTCCGCAGTGTGCCTCTTCCAAGTGGAAGGGCACGCTTCCCAGTGTTATCCTAGTCCTACTGTTTGGGTTGCTCAAGGAACACCAGTAGTTGACCTTCTCTGTGTAGAGCCCGGTCCTATCGTCTGCCTTATAGGAAGGGTCAGGAGGCCTACACAGGGCACTGGAAGGGACAGCTCCTGTGGCGCTTTGGTAGGGATCCCAATTTCGTCGGTCATCCGACGTGACTCGGAGTGACCGACTGAAAGGGGAACGTCTCGGTTACGTATGTAACCCTCGTTCCCTGAAGGAGGGAACGGAGACGTCACGTCCTGTCGCCACAGTCGCTGTACCACCGCTGAGCTGCCGGGTCGCCGGCTCGGCTCCTCACCGAAAGCATGATTGATGCGGTGCATCAGCTGCCTCTTATGCTCACGCTGTGATCAGCGGCAGCTGGATGCAATAATCGCATGCCAATGTCCATTGGCTCGTTTAGTTACACTCGAAGTGGATTGGTCTCTCTGACGAGATCCCAATTTCGTCGGTCATCCGACGTGACGTCTCCGTTCCCTCCTTCAGGGAACGAGGGTTACATACGTAACCGAGACGTTCCATTGTCTTCAAGTCAAGTTCAAGCTTAAATGCCTGAAATAAAATGTTTAACACAATCTCAGTATATTTTCACAATTTATTCTGCAACATGCAATAATACCCCTTGAGATATTTTTAAAGCTTTTACTTGTCTTGAAAAGGTGGTTGCTAACAAGTGGCTAAATGGGACTACAGGAATTGTCAAGAACATTAAATGAACAGGTGAACACATCTCAGCTAGTCTGCTTTTACAGCTTCACTGCATTTATAATGGTCCATTTACAACCACTGCATTTATAATCCTGTTTATTTGAGATTATGATGAAATAATCTGACAAAGTTTATTTTCTGCAATAATCCAAAAAGCCAATGGAAAATATTATTGGGTTTTTGTTGAGGGAACCAAAGCTAACTTATGGTTGGCCTACAGCGATAGCACATGTGTAAAAGCTTTTACACATGTACACTAGCCTATGCATGTAGACATGAATGTGTTCTGGTGTTGCTGTAGTGGTAACAATGTCCTTAAAATGCAGCCATGCCCGTCATTTATCTGCATATGCTATATTTATTTGTTTCATATTTATGCAGACACTTTTATCCAAAGAAACTTGCATTGCAGTCAAGGTTTAGCCTACATTTTATCAGTTATGTTGCTGCTATAAACATTAACTTAGTGCAATGAAAACCGCTTTGCATAAAACATCTGCCAAATGCATTTAAATGTAAATGTGCTCAGTGGTATTCTGTTTAACTATTAGCCTAACTGCTCCTCCGCATTGACCGTTTAGTTGACCGTAACGAGAAAATCGACGAAGATGATGATATTTTTCGCTATTTTTAACGTAAGAGCGGGCGTGGTCATTTGAAATTTGAATGTGCGCGGCTTCTAGTTTCATTCGCTTCCAGTTATGTATTTTACCTGTACAAAAACAGCCCGTTTTGATGCTTGATGTTTAAAACTATTGTGTGTTATCATATTATTTTAATGTAGGCTATAGCCTATTGTTGCATTAAACACACTAGTTTGTAGCGCCAATAGCCTAGTTTTACGCACATTTACAGAACGTTCCGCATTGCAAAATAATTATTTTGCAACGTGAAACGTTCTGTAAATGTGCGGGACTTCTGATTCATTACCACTAATGAATGGCACATGGTAGTTGGTAGTTAAGGTGGATTGCATCCCTCGCAACTAACATATGCCATGATTTTCAAACCATAAAATCAAGCTTCAAGCGCATGCTTTCGTGTACTAGACTGTTTCAGGACGAATCGTGTTTTCTGTACTGTAAGCAAGCCCATAAATTTCAGCCTTCATCGATCGGGCCGCTCCTTACAGGAACGACGAGCAGTCAGACAGAACATCGACAAACAATACACGATCCGGACTTCTGTTGAAGTGCTCGTGTTTGCGTTAAAACCGGGTGAACTAAAACAAGGCCCTAATGTCACACAGCCCTAATCCCACGTAAACCACACCAGCTATTCAACACCCAGAAATTAAATTAGGTATATTATTGTGTGTTTATTCTGAGTCATTGCAAGGGATGGGACATCATCCGAAAGCCCTGTGAGATGCGACTGTGTGAACGAGAGATTAAAGAAAAGCCTTGCGAAAATACAAGACGATTGATTTGGTGTTCGAGAGCTTAAGTCAATAGTCCCATTGGAACAGATAAATTCCCGGAGCTCTGCTATCATAATCTCAATCAATAGTGATGAAGGAGTCCAGTGTACATATTGAAACGGGCCGTGTTTGCGCAGATAAGCTCGTACAGAAGGCCTATCTCTCCGGGGTTCGGCGGCACTTGATGAAGCGCTCGAGTCTGATGTTTGCTTAGTTAAAAGATCATGTCTTCTGACCGAATCCAAACGGCCACAGTATTAACGGGATAACGAGATAATCAAAGAGCTCTGATACTGTGTACAATACACGTCTTACTCCGTTTATCCAGTGCTTGTAACTGCTCTGTCAAATGCTGCTTATTCATTATTTGCCACATTGTTCGAGCTCATGGATAACAGATAGCCTGCCTTCTGGAATATGACTGAGTGTCAGTCGGATTTGTCGGGCAAATAACAGCTGACTAGTTCCACATACAGGTCTGTTGACACTGGCTTTTCTCAATAGCGCTGTTGATCAGCCTACACAACCTCAAATGATCCGTCAGCGCAAACGGCACGCAAAGATCCGAACGTGATGCGCAACGATTGGTTGAGATCGGCTAGGCTACACAACTCTCAAATTAAATGTATATAGGCTAATAAAAAGTAGCCTATGTTTTTCAGATTTAAAGCAACTCTTTCGTAAGGCTTATAATAGTTCCTAAATGTTTCAGTGGATTTGGTGTAAGCGGATCTTATTACAGCCGCTAAATGGACGCGGTGAAGGGTAAAATATTTAAGTGACTTTTGCTCTCTCGCAAAACTTTTGCGTTCCCGCGTGGGAAAAAATGGCGTTCGCTCGCAAAACTTTTGCGTTCCCTCCAGAAACTCTGCGTTCGATCACAATTCCTTTGTGATGCAATAATATGAGGTGGGGGTTAAAAAAAAAAATAAAAATAAAAAATAAAAAACAAGTGTTTTGCCCGCGAACGCTAGTTTCTCGGGCGAACGCGATAGTTTTGCGAGAGACTGCAAAGTAGCCTATAGTTTTTTTGTTGTTGTTGTTGTTTGTTTGTTTTTTGTTTTGTTTTGTTTTTTGTTTTTTTTGTTTTTTTTTTAATTTGATTTTTACAAATTTCGCTTTGGGGCTTCCTATCTTTTTTTATTATTATTATTGTTTTTTCATTCATTGTGTTGTGTTGTATGTTTTATCTTTTTCTTTTATCTGGAAGTTTTATTAATATGTTGTGCTTTAAAATTATTTATTGATTGATCGAGAACTTTTCACAGTGCATGCCAAGATGAAACACCAGAACCAAAAAAATGCAGAAACAATTTGTTCTGTTATTGGTTAAACATTATAAACGGTAGGCCTATAAGAAAAAATCAGTCCACATCTTTTTCTTTCTATAACCCGGATGTTGCTGTGGATGTAAACACATTTACCAGCATTCTTTGCATGTCTTTGTTTTAAACCCAAACTGGAGAAAAACACAGTTTTTTTTCATCTGAACTTTTCTCTTTGCAATGCATTTTGATTGTTCAAGTGATAGTTTAATAATATGAGTGACAAGTAATTAAACGGAGAATAATAGGCTACCATACTGTTTTAATCAAATAATTTGAAATGTGCAACCAGTAGATGCTTTCCCATAATGCCATGGGAGCTGATTTGAAAGGTTGAAAATAAAAAATGACAGGGAATTGTAAGTAGAGTGTCTCTCAAATAGCAAAGTTTTTCCTTGTGGCTAATTCATACTTGTTTAACAACACCAGAGAAAGTATTTCTGTAGTTGTTGTTATTATGTCACATTAAAGGACATACAGATTAAAGGACAATGCCAAAATGACAGATGCAGTATGTCCAATAAATATATTCATACTACACACAAAGAACACACTTAAGGAAGTAGATTGAATTGATTACGTGCTGTGAAATGGAAATTAAGAAATGTAGAATAGCACACTAGCATACTGCTCTTACTGTCTCTTTTTTTATATACAGTAGAATCATTATGAGTAGGCTACAGTATGCTAGTAGGCCCATGCTATTCTGAATTCAGCTCATGTTGTTGAATGTACTACAGAACACAAATCAGTGAAATTGTGTCCTCTAGTGGTAGAAATAAATCATTTTTATTAAACAGTTTAAATGTAATGAAACAAATCACCCTATCATTGATAAATTAATAAGTTATTGTATAAATTATATGTTTCGTCATTTTTATTATTTTTATAAGACTAAATATTTTTTAAATTAATTTTTATTTATTAGTTTTAGTTATTTAGTACTTCAAGTTGTTATTCATTTCACTTTTGGTGAAAGGGCCCTTACAGTTGTCAAAAATATAACTTTTGGGTTTTTGTTTTTAAAAAAACGAACAAGAGCAAACCTAGCCCAGGTGATAAAAGGTAACACAAGTAACATAAAGCATTACTTTCCATAAAAAGTAACTAAGTAACACTTTTATGAAGTAACACAATATTGTAATGCATTACTTTTAAAAGTAACTTTCCTCAACATATATAATATATATATATATATATATATATATATATATATATATATATATATATATATATATATTTCAGTTAACTTTTATTTCGAGTAATTAATTTTTTTATGGTTCTACTTTAGTTTTAGTTAAAAATAATGGCCCTACTATCTGCAGCAGACAGAAAACACACACATCTGTTCCCTGGCAAAACATATTATAATGATATTTATTTTATTCAGTTATTTTTTGCATATTATGTGTTGCATACAAAAAGCAGCTTACCAAAAAGTAGCTGCAAAAAGCAATGCACAATGCACAAAAATACAATCAGTTCGTTCATTCTCGATATAGTTCTTTACTCACTGTAAATACTGATTAAACCAAAACATCCAGACACACACAGTGTTGAAAGCAGCAGATGAGACCTCTTCTAGTCCTTTATTCTGTCCTCTGCTGTTTAACAGCTTCTAAACCTCTTTTCTCCACAACAGACTGTGAGCGTTCAAGAAGAATGGAGAGGTGAGCCTTCAAGGTAGCAGATTTTTCCAAGAAAGTCCAACACTTGAGGAAACAAGAGAAGCAACTGCTATCTAACAGTGCACATGAGGCCCAGACGCACAATGGAGACGCTGGTCCTTGAAGAACTCTGGCGTCTTTCCAAAGGCCCAGATCTGCTCGGGAGCGATTGATGGGAATTTGGGAGACACAATGGAGCGGCGGATTGGCTTTAACTCTCACCTGCGTAAATGAACCTGTAGAAGTCAGAGTCCAGCTGCTGCAGAGCTGAATAACACCAAAACCAGCATTCATGAGTGTTATTTCCACGACTGCATTTACATGCATCAGGATTATGTGGCTTTCAGAATTGAACTGAGGATAATTTCAAAATGCCTTTTAGAAGAAGAATAGGACAAAAATGTATAAAGTGCAGTTTTAAATACATTTTCAGTATGAATGACCCATAAATGTCATCATGCACAGCAGTGTTGTTACTGTAAACTACAATCGAAATAGAAATGTGTGTGTATATATATGCTTGTGTGTATGTGTATTTAAATATAGAACAAAAACTAATAAAAATGACAATCAAATCAAAATAGAAGTGTGTGTGTGTGTGTATAAACAAAAATAAAATGACAAAATCAGCTTCACAGAAAATGAATGATTCTACATTACACAAATCACATACAATTATTAAAATTTAAACCTAGAATCTTAAAATGAATTCAAAATTAAAGCTAATTCAAAATATTAATAAATATTATTTATACTACTATATATTAAATGTAAATAATACTAAAATAACACTGATGCACATAGAACAAAATTTGCTTTTAGAAATGTTATTAGTTGTCATTTGTTAGCCTTTGATATATGCACCTATAACAATTTGTACTTAATTTATATTTTATTTTATTTTATTAACTCTCTAATTTAAAAAAAAAAAAAAAACATATATATATATTTTTTTTTTTTTTTTTTGAATGTGTGGTGAAATGAAAATCGTATTTCACTTATAAATATGTTTATTGAGAAAAACAACTATAAACTATATATTTCTTATTTCTAAGAAATGTCTGAAATATTGTGCATCAATTTTATGTATGTATGTACAGTATGTGTGTGTGTGTATTGTTTAATTAATTAAATTTGTGACTGTTGAATTTCTTCTTTTTTTTTTTTTTCATTATTTTCTGTCATTTATGTGTGCTGTGTCTGATTCAATCCAAATTCACACTCATTTGAAAAGGAGCTGATTCTTAAATTCTGAATTTTGCCCAAACCATGCGTGTATTTTTGAGGAAACACTCTCTCACCACTCTCACTTCTGCAAAGATAGTGTGGTGTGTGGTGATTTCTACAGCAGCGTTGCCTATAGAGACAAAAGCAAGAAGTGTCTGTAAACATGCAATAGAGAAGCGGGTAAGAGATGCCAGAGATGTGCTTACAAACAAACCACACTGAGAGTGATAACATTTATTCACTATATAAAAAAGTTAAAGGCCAACATGAATTGAGGCCTTATATACATATATGATTAATTCTTAATTGAAAGTCACTACTTATACAATATACAATGCCTCAGTACAATAAAAACTAAGTATTTTTGCATCGTTAACTGAACTTAAAATGATGTAAATCTGCTGACACAATCTGAGAAACTGGTTTGTTTGTTTAATACATTTTTGAGTATTAATATAAATGTCCCAGCAGGCACAAAACAGGCACACAACGTCATAATACGTTGATATTTGGTTAAATTTTGGTTGCGACGTCGGGTGACCAAAATTCAACGTAAATTCAACGTCTAATGTCAATGTTAAATTGATGTCCAATACCGACGTCAGCTGACGTTGAGATTTTGTTGTTTTTAGGTTGTGCAACCAAAATCCAACGTTAAATCAACGTCAAATTGACGTCAAATTGAAGTGAAGTGAAGTGACATGTGGCCAAGTATGGTGACCCATACTCAGAATTTGTGCTCTGCAATTAACCCATCCAAAGTGCACACACACAGCAGTGAACACACACACACCGTGAACACACACCCGGAGCAGTGGGCAGCCATTTTTATGCTGCGGCGCCCGGGGAGCAGTTGGGGGTTCGGTGCCTTGCTCAAGGGCACCTCAGTCGTGGTATTAAGGGTGGAGAGAGCACTGTACACTCACTCCCCCCACCTACAATTCCTGCCGACCTGAGACTCGAACCCGCAATCTTTAGGTTACGAGTCCGACTCTCTAACCATTAGGCCACGACTTCCCCAAATATTGACGTCAACCCGATTTTCATTTTCAACCAAAATGCAACGTCTGTCCGACGTCATGTCCAATGTCAACCTGACGTTACATAGACGTCTGGTGCCTGCTGGGGTGTGGATGTTTACCCTTCGTTTTCCTATAGCCTCTCAGCATTTCTTCCTGTTTGAAAAGAAACAGGACCCTTTCTAATAAACTATAATGCTTGTGTGCAAAACCTTTCCATTGTTTAACAGATGATAATCTCAGCGACTCTGGATACAACCCCATATTAACATAATCTAGTCATACAGTATTTTTCAGTCTGGTAGACGATTGCTGCTTTCTGTCATCTGGGTTTACAGTGTTTTTTTCTGTCATCTAGTTTTTAATCTGATTTATTTCATTTCTATCATAATGCCATGCGGTGTATATTAAATAGAGCCCAAAGTGACAGTGTTTGATAACGTAATAATGCACAAATGAACGACTTCACCCTCTTGTGGCCATAAAATGTTTGGCATATTTAACGTATCTTTTTGGGTTTCAAAAGAAAAGGTTTCTATTTTGCATTCCATCATATTTTTTACCAGCATAATTATTAAAATAAATTTAATTATTAAATGTAATTTTTTTTTAGATTTATTTTTTCATTTCATTACTACATTTTATTAACTAAATTTAATAATTGGTGTCAGCGTAATAATCCGAGTGAAGATGAAAATGAGTCCTTAGCCATCTTCAAGAATCGGGCAAAAACACATCTCTTCCATCATTATTTGACCCTCTAACTCTAGCACTCTCAATTCTAATTCTATTCTTAAAAGAATTGCCCCTTTTAGACTTGCACTCTATTCATTTATTCATTTACTAACTGCTTGTTTTTCTTAAAAAAAAAAACTAACTAACACTAGCTTCTCTATTCTTTTTATTATTTTTGTATTCGATCTGTTTTCATTTTATTTATTATATAATTTAAAAAAACTGCTATGTGTACTGCGTTAAGCTAACTGACTTGTTATTATAGCACTTGCGTATCATTGCTCTTTTGTTGATTTTGATTGCTTCCATTGTCCTCGTTTGTAAGTCGCTTTGGATAAAAGTGTCTGCTAAATGACTAAATGTAAATGAATATGAGAATGTCTAAGTAGCAGGTTATTTTAACACTGACATTGTTAATATTTTGAATGTTTTGATTTTAATTTTAGTTAAAGTTTGTTATTTTGTTCTCTTTGTTATTTTTATTTGTTTTTTTTTTAAATATGTTTATGTAGTTTTTATTAATGTTTACTTCAGTTTTAGTTCTAATTATTTTATTACTTTTAGTAGTATTTAATATCAAGTTAAACAAAATGAAAATGAGAAATTTTAACTTGACAACTAGTTGAAATCAAATTTGATTTTTAAATATTTTTTTAGTTTTTGTGGTTATATTTGTATTTTTAAATATTTTTAAAGGTTTTTATACTTCATTTAATTTATTGCAAGTATATATATATATATATATATATATATATATATATATACTTTTATAGTTTTAGTAAATGCACATCGCTTTAAACTTCCAATATGAAGAATAATTGAGAGCCTGTATTTTTCCTCAAAGGCAGCCATCTATGGTGGCGACACAGAGTGATGAATCATGGGAAGGAGCGCGGCTTCCTGGAGCAGAACTGAGAGGAACAGACGCCGTCTCTGCTTCCAGTTCTCGCTCCTCCTGTCCAAACTGAAGTGGAGGCCAACTCTGAGCTCCACAAACTGGAGAAAAAGTCCTTGGCCCTGCAGAAGAATAAGAAGAAAGAAATTATGAAGGGAAAAAATGATTTATTTCTATATTATATAACAACAGGAAATGGGAGGTTCCTTTCCCAGGCCTTCGAAGCATCATGATCTGATGATGAATCCCCTGCTGCTGACCATTGAGATCATGAATATAAAAACTCATTCTGACAGACAGAAGAAATATGTGACATTCAAGAACCAGAACAGAAATAAACCTCTGTAAAAGAGTTACTGTGGAGAGAACTGAAGAACAACAGCAGAAGTGAATGTCTGCGCTATTTTATAAGGTTAGTGAAGAACATCTATTCTTATATTCAAATAGTTGCCACTGAACACTAATATAAATCCTCATAGAGTATATCTGAAGGTGCATAGCTTAACTCCATAGAGGATATTGCATGGGATAATCCCGGATAATATCCAGGACGCTGCTGGAGTCCCACTGTGTTTGTTCTGACTTTCTTCCTCTACTATTATAATTATTCTACCATAAAAGTGTCTGGGAGTTACAGCCTCAAATCTCACTTACTAGTCAGGCAAGAGCCAACTGCTATAATAATAGAATTTAAATATTTGCACATAACTCTAAATCCTGATCTTTGCTCCTGAATCAAATGCTTTTTATTTTTCCATTATTTTGATTTCTTTCAAAGCTTTTATAACATGCAAAACATATGCTGCTTTTTAAATTTGCTTTGTTTTATTGCATACTTTATTCTGCACTTCTTAATTTGTTCAAACATCCTACGTGTGTGTGTGTGTGTGTGTGTGTGTCACATTTGAAGAAAAATGTCTTGTTGTCTATAACATGTGAACAACACATTTGAATAAAATAAAAGTTAAATTAAATAAAAATAAGTAATGAATAAAGCCTAAATGTAGGCTACTGTAAGATTAGAAATGCATTTTCTTGCCCCTGAAATACATTTTGAAATATATTTTGGTAGGCTATATGAAATTTGAAAGTAAATATATTTTCAATGTAAAAATATATTTCATTGAGCGTCACTGTTTACAACATACAGGTGCATCTCAATAAATTAGAATGTCGTGGAAAAGTTCATTTATTTCAGTAATTCAACTCAAATTGTGAAACTAGTGTATTAAATAAATTCAATGCACAGAGACTGAAGTAGTTTAAGTCTTTGGTTCTTTTAATTGTGATGATTTTGGCTTACATTTAACAAAAACCCACCAATTCACTATCTCAACAAATTAGAATATGGTGACATGCCAATCAGCTAATCAACTCAAAACACCTGCAAAGGTTTCCTGAGCCTTCAAAATGGTCTCTCAGTTTGGTTCACTAGGCTACACAATCATGGGGAAGACTGCTGATTTGACAGTTGTCCAGAAGACAATCATTGACACCCTTCACAAGGAGGGTAAGCCACAAACATTCATTGCCAAAGAAGCTGGCTGTTCACAGAGTGCTGTATCCAAGCATGTTAACAGAAAGTTGAGTGGAAGGAAAAAGTGTGGAAGAAAAAGATGCACAACCAACCGAGAGAACCGCAGCCTTATGAGGATTGTCAAGCAAAATCGATTGAAGAATTTGGGTGAACTTCACAAGGAATGGACTGAGGCTGGGGTCAAGGCATCAAGAGCCACCACACACAGACGTGTCAAGGAATTTGGCTACAGTTGTCGTATTCCTCTTGTTAAGCCACTCCTGAACCACAGACAACGTCAGAGGCGTCTTACCTGGGCTAAGGAGAAGAAGAACTGGACTGTTGCCCAGTGGTCCAAAGTCCTCTTTTCAGATGAGAGCAAGTTTTGTATTTCATTTGCAAACCAAGGTCCTAGAGTCTGGAGGAAGGGTGGAGAAGCTCATAGCCCAAGTTGCTTGAAGTCCAGTGTTAAGTTTCCACAGTCTGTGATGATTTGTGGTGCAATGTCATCTGCTGGTGTTGGTCCATTGTGTTTTTTGAAAACCAAAGTCACTGCACCCGTTTACCAAGAAATTTTGGAGCACTTCATGCTTCCTTCTGCTAACCAGCTTTTTAAAGATGCTGATTTCATTTTCCAGCAGGATTTGGCACCTGCCCACACTGACAAAAGCACCAAAAGTTGGTTAAATGACCATGGTGTTGGTGTGCTTGACTGGCCAGCAAACTCACCAGACCTGAACCCCATAGAGAATCTATGGGGTATTGTCAAGAGGAAAATGAGAAACAAGAGACCAAAAAATGCAGATGAGCTGAAGGCCACTGTCAAAGAAACCTGGGCTTCCATACCACCTCAGCAGTGCCACAAACTGATCACCTCCATGCCACGCAGAATTGAGGCAGTAATTAAAGCAAAAGGAGCCCCTACCAAGTATTGAGTACATATACAGTAAATGAACATACTTTCCAGAAGGCCAACAATTCACTAAAAATGTTTTTTTGTTTTTTTGTATTGGTCTTATGAAGTATTCTGATTTGTTGAGATAGTGAATTGGTGGGTTTTTGTTAAATGTGAGCTAAAATCATCACAATTAAAAGAACCAAAGATTTAAACTACTTCAGTCTGTGTGCATTGAATTTATTTAATACACGGGTTTCACAATTTGAGTTGAATTACTGAAATAAATGAACTTTTCCACGACATTCTAATTTATTGAGATGCACCTGTATATGTAAAATATATTTTGGTCAGAGAGATTGATTGACTGACTGACTGACTGACTGACTGAGTGATTGATTGATTGATTGATTGATTGATTGATTGATTGATTGATTAATTGATTGATTGATTGATTGATTGATTGATTGCGTTACACAGGAAACAAAGTTTGGGAAATTAAGTGCAGTAAACAGTAAAACCATTTGCACTATAAACCAGTACGTTCATGAATATTATAACCTAATAAATAATAATAATAAAATAAAAAGAAATAGCATGCTAAGAAAAAACAGTTTGCAGTATTTTAAGCAGCATAGTATTTTTTACTGCTAAAATAACTGGAAGAGCAATAACACTGGAAGTCTCGCACATTTAATTACAAAATGCCAGCGTTTAAATAAGGTGGATATTATTTGTTTATACTGCTTTTACTTTGTACAATGTCTAAAATACTTTATCAAACATGTAATACAATACAATGCTATGAAACAGTTTTTTGACATGTTCAACTCTAAGGCCTGGTTTCACAGACAGGGCTTAGACTAAACCAGGATTAGGCCATAGTTCAATTAGGATATTTAAGTAATTTTTTATAAACATGCCTTAGAAAAAAAAAAAACATTACTGGTGTTCATCTTGAGACAAAACAAAGGCACTGATATATTTTAAGATCAGTCAGTGCACGTTTCTTTCAGTTGAAACAGCTAAGACTTACATTTTAGTCTGAGACTAGGCTTGTCTGTGAAACTGGGGGTAAATCTAACTAGTTCTAGCACAAGCATTGAAATTAAAGCAATTTCTTGCGCCGCCTACAGGAGGATTGAAGCTGTATCTCACACGTTATTTCTGTGAGGCGGCTGGACCAAGATTAGGTCACGTGTAAACAGAGTTCATTTCAGTCCCTCAACCCTTGAAATGTTGTAAAAAATAAAATAAAATAAAAAATAAAAATAAAAAAATTCAAAAAAGAAGCATGAGTCATAAGTGAGAAAATGATTAAGGTTCAGTGAAAGCAGCATAAAGTCAAACAACTTTTCTCCGCCTCGCTCGTTTATTGCGCAACTTTCTGAGGCGTTGGAGAGGAAGCTTCCCAAACGCGGAGAGGATATTGCAAAATGCGCTTTCTCAAACATTCCTGTGACTATGGAGAAGTGCCACGATAGTCTGGCCATATACGTGCTCTTTAGGGTCCGATGAAGAACGGTAAACGTGTGCTTGACTCAAGTACGAGGCGAGTTTTTACTGAAGGGAATCATGATGCTTTGGGAACGACTGTAGGTAAGACATTCCTTCATAGATCCCGGTTTGTTTTCGAGGCAAAAGCGGTGAATGGCACCATCTGTGCTGTTATATTGTGTGATTCATTTATATCCATGACTTGACTTCCCTGGGTTTTGTTTCTGAGCTTTCCCAGATTTCCTCTGTAAACATGCGGTGAGGTAAAATCCTTACCTAGCATTTAACTTGATGAATGAATGAATGTTCATGTTTGCTCAACAGATTCCTGTGTATTTTTATATCAGAACTTTGATTTACACTGGCAGTCATAATTTGGACACACTTAGTCATGCTTTATTATGACTTCTTTCCACATGTTAGAATAACAGCAAAGCTATTGATAGAGAAAGCTATGGAAATGTCACACAAAACACTTTCATAATTCTTTGTCTGGATTTCAGCACATGTATCTGCCAACTTCATAAGGTGCATCATGGGATGCTTTAAAACACTAATCAAGGAGGAACATGCATGTGCTGCACAAGTAATGATGCATTTACTTCTCATATTTAACTTTTTTTATTTAATGTAAATTTTAATTGCATGAAAAAAAAATCAAGCATAGACAATTTTACACTATTGCGTTAATTTACCAAGCATTTCAACCATTTAAGCAGAAGCCTTAAAGTCTTTAATATCATGGAAACATAAATTCACTCAAGTGTGGACAATGGGGCAGGCAATAGGAAGTGGTTGATTTGTGACTTTGATATTGTTTTATTTGATTGCACTCTAGTTATTATGTTGACTCAGAAAGAGTCATTAAAGCTGAAGTCATCAGCAATGTTTTCATGCACCATATATATATATATATATATATATATATGATAGATAGATAGATAAGGATAATTACCTTGTAGTTTCTGAATAGTATAAGTATCTCTCAAACATATTAAAATGTATAAACCTTGCACATTATTTATCTGACAGTGTTTAAAATCTTACAATTATATTGTGAAAACACGTATAGCAAAATGATGCTTATTTGAGATGCATTTCAATAGTACAGCATGTCCTCACACAAACATGTTTGGACTGAATCAGAGGCTTTAGGCAAATGACAGACTCATTGCTATTATGAAATTTCGTGCGGCAGTAGTGAAATCTGTGGTTGTGGGAACTCAACACTTGAGCGGTTTTCTCTCTGTCTGTTCTCTTAGATGGACATTTTGTAAATTGCTTCTTAACTTGTGCTTCACCCTGTCAGGAAATTGTTGAACTATTATTATGATGTGGCATGTTAGAATGAACTTTCCCAGTTCAGTAATGAGTGCAGGGCTCGCAAAATCGCTAGCCCGATGTCCCGGGGCTATTGTGTTTTCCAGTCGGGCTACCAAAATATATCACTGCCCTGCCCGACGGGCTACCTTAAATACAGGGCTCCCACGGCTCCAAACTTAAGGCCATAAAAAGTTTTAAATACGTTAAATGGTATAATAAATGTCTTAACTATAATTTCAAAAGGTCTTACAGTTGGGAATGGAAAGACAAGAATGGTGATACAGCTGGATTAAACTTCAAAAGGCATTGATGCAATTGAATAAATATGAGCGCTGCACGTTTCAAAACAAAACGCGGCGCAGATGTCTTTGTGAATGTATCTGAAGGGAACCGACTGTCTTCAGAAATGTGTCGTTGGCATTTTTATTTCATCTTACCTATAATGGCTGATCAAGCAGCGTTTATGAGCGCGGACGGCGCTGCTTTGTGTACAGCCGCTAACAGGGAGATTCTCTGAGAGAAACCGCTCCTAAAGCGCCACCTCGTGGCAGAGAATGAATGTGCATTTTCAATAAGCCTTTCTTGCTGTTTATGGCCAGATCAATGCAAACATCGACCCATGTTTTTACACAGCAAACACATAGAGTTGTAAATGAGAAAGAAGTTAATGTGCCTTCTAAAAATCTAAATCAAGACAGTAATATTTATTCGTTTTAAATTAATATAATAATTTATATGCTTGATTTATCCCCTTTCATAAAAATGGTCTAAAGGCTGAAATGCTGTTTTATAAGATTTTTGTTTTTGTGAAAACCTGTATCTGAATTGTAAATCATGTCATTTTATGGCTTAATACTGTATGTTACCATAGACATTGTTCAACCCCGCTCATACTGTTCATTTTACTTGTGCAGCTCTTAAAATGGGTCATAAATTGCCTTAAATTTATTTTTAAAAATTCTGCAGATACACTGTAAATAGTGAAATAAAATTCCTTCCTTCGTATTTGTTGATATTTGTGTATTGAAAATATTTTTGATTGACATTGACTCCTATCTGATTTTTTATATTATTAAAAAAAAAAAAAAAAAAAAAAAGGTCTTTTTTTTTTTTTTTTTTTGGGCTAGTTAAATTAATTTTTGGGCTATCAAAATCTGAAGAGTACCTGCCCGAAGGGCTACCAGGGATTTTGAAATTTTGCGAGCACTGGAGTGTCGTTCATTGTCGTCGGGGATTGTCATTTCTTAAAACCAGTGCCACTCAAACTTTTGCTGTACTTGGAAATCAGGTTCATTATTCTTGTCACGAATCCGGTTCGTGGTCTTCCGTCTGATTGCCACCAGAGGTCACCCTTCCATCATATTGACTCTCACACTACACAGACTGTCTCGAGTTACCTTGCACTACATTTCCCATGATCCATTGCACTGACTGCACACAGCTGTACCAATCACATGCTCACACGTGAGAACTATCACACAATCACACACCCTACTTAAACTCTGGACTTCCTTTCACAGATCGCCGAGTATTGTACGCACATATCCCTCTTCTAGTGATAGCTGCTCTACGGAGCCTACTTAGTTGTCTTAGTCTTGCCTTGCCTGTTTTCCCGTGTTTTATTCTAGCCCGTGTTTCCTGGATTAACCCTTGCCTTGCCGTTTCGGACTCTGTTTGCACCTCATTTGGATTATTGCTCGTGTACCTGGATTATTGCTCTGCCTTGCCCCGTTGGATATTGTTCGCCGATCGTCGACCCACACTTGCCCTAGGATTACTCTTTGTCTTGTCCCTGCCATACCTGTTTACCATTGTTTCGACCCTGCCTGTATTTATGACCATGTCTTTAAATAAAAGCCTGCATATGGATCCGCTCGTCTCACGTCTCATCAGCCCCGTAACAATTCTGATCCGTTTCCTTCTTATTTGTTTTTCCAGTTCTTAGCAGAAATTGTCAAACTGGATTGCAAATGTTTATGTGAATCAACCCAAAATTATGAAACACCTTTAACAGTTGCAGGGTGTTTTTAGACCTGGTCATATTAAAGGATTAGTACTACCAAAAATGAAAATTTGATGAGAATTGACTCACCTTTAAGCTATCAAAGATGAGTTTGTTTCTTAAAGGTGACATATTATGCCCCTTTTTATAATATGTAATATAATTCTCAGGGGTCCCCAGAATGTAACTGTGAAGTTTCAGCTCAAAATACCATTTATTATATCATTCTGAAAATGCCTATTTTGAGTGGAAGCAGAAACACTCTATATTAGAGCGTGTGTCTTTAAATGCAAATAAGCTGCTGCTCCCCGCCCCCTTTTCCAGAAGAGAGCTGCATCATTACAGCTCGTACCTGCTGAAAACATCTGTTTTGGTTCTGATTAACATGATTATCGTGCTGAAATCATGCGTTTTAAACCATATTAGTTTAAACTTGTGATATACGGTTTTCTGAGTGCACACATCCGAAGCACACGGACAGAAAGCGGCTGTCACAGCATGTGAGTACTGTTCTTATTCACAAACGTTTACGTTAAAAACACACATAATTTCCAAAAACAGTTGGATATGTCTGTGAAGGTAAACAGCTGGGAAATAAATCGCATGATTATTTTAGATCTGTGTGGCAGCTAGGGGTGGGAATCGCAGGGTACCTCATGATACGATATTATCACGATACATGGCTCACGATAACGATAATATCATGATACAGCGATTCTGCGATAATCGATATATTTCTAGAAAATCCTATAATGATATATCGCGATATCTGTCTAAACAAAATGCCTGTGAAAAGGTTAAGTGCAAGTTTTCTTTCTTTATTCAAGTCCAAACTGTTAGAAAACAGCAAAAAAAGTTCTGTAAATCAATTTGAACATGTTGAGTAAATTAATAATTTTATTCTTGGACTTATTAAAAGGTTACACTTTTCTTTTTCTCTGTTTGTAAACAAACACATTTAACTGCTTAACTTATATAGTCTCTCTCTCTCTCTCTCTCTCCATGTAATATATATATATATATATATATATATATATATATATATATATATATATATATATATATATATATAAACAAACAAACCTGGTACATTTCAAAATTTACCTGGAGTGCTTTCTCAACCTTTCTACTCCTCTCATCATAAAAACAGAGCCCCGCACGGAAAAATAGCCGTTCACATCGCGTCTTTTGCGCGCTCAGGTTGGTTATTTCAAATGTAGACGCGCGGCAAGCACACACACACTGCACACTTCTGCGCCGCATTACTGCTCTGAAAGTGTTTTGTCTCGTCCTCCATGCTATAGGTGCAGATTTATGTTTCTGCTGGTCGGTGCCCACTGTTCACACTGCATAACGCGCATTTGTAATATCTGAGAGAGAGGGAGAGAATCCAGTGTTGTTCACATAAAACTGGACGCACCGGCGGCGCTCTCTCTCTCTCATATAGTGAGGGAAATCCACCTGCGATCCGAGCGGAGAGGTTCGGCTACTCATGAACTGAATATGCGCTCTGCAATAATAACGTGATCGGTGCCTATGGTCCACGCTGATAACTGTTCCGGGGCAGTTTTTTAGTTTTCATCTCCATAAACGTGTATATATAGCAGTAGAGCTAATACAGTGGCTGGAAATCTGTTTATCATTCGGTTCCTCGTGCTTCCCCATCTTCATAGAGAACGCGCTTCATAGTTGCTCTGAGCGCTTTTGGAAAGAATGTGGAAATGCCGGGGCCGCGATTTCCACGCATTTTTAGACGCTGGGAGCAGGAAAATGTATTTAGAGCACCTTATTGTATTAATTAAAATATCGATATTTGGCGCCAGATATCGATTATCGTATCACATGGAGAAGGATCACGATATATCGCCATATCGATTTATTGTCCCACCCCTAGTGGCAGCAGCAATATACAGTAAATAAATCAATAAATCCACTGCTCTGTTGTCTCTGAGGCTGCAGTAACAGTGTTCTGTGATCGTCTGTGCAGCCAAAGACAGAACAGTTAGCATGCTTTGTTCAAACTTTTGCCATGGCATTAGAACTGGTACACTGTTGTCGCTTGCGAAATCAAAATGACGGCGCCGTGGGTGGAAACTTACAGATTAAGGGGCGGTAATATTATAATGAGATCCCTTTACAACGTCACTAGGGGAGTGATCAGACGCGCTCGTTTTTTCAGACGCTTGCAGAAAAAGGCTTACCAAAACAAAGTTACTGGGTTAATCTTTTTCAAGTTTCCTTGGTTGGTAGATGCACCGGGGACCTGATTATAGCACTTAAAACCTGGAAAAGTCAGATTTTCATGATATGTCACCTTTAATAGAAATGGATTTGGAGGAATTTAGTAGATGGATGGCAGTGAATGGGTGCTGTAGGGGTGGGCAATATGGCAAAATTATATCATGATTTTTTTTTGTTTGTTTGTTTTAGAAATATCACGATTCACGATTTTATCATGATTGTATATCATGTTGGTTTTACTATTTTGCAAGTTGTCTGAACAGTACAGCCAAACTATTGTTAAAAAAAAAAAAAAAAAAGCCTTTCAAGGTAACAAAATATAAAAAAGAATGGCGGATATTTAGGCCAAACTGGGCAAAGATAAAGATGATATTATAAAAATCTTATTATTGAAAATCTTATCTTATTATTAAAATCTTATTATTTTATCTTTGTTATTAAAAAATAAGAACAAAGATACGCATTACAAATACACATAATATACAATAAAACAAACAGGGCTGTATTTTGAGGTACAGTAGGTGTATTTAGCATTCAAGAAATTGTATGAACAAATATATTTTAAAAAAGTATATGGATTGATTCCTATTAAAGCAACTGTACTACATTTTTTCAGTCAAGAGTAGTGATTGATTTTTCTGTTTTTTTTTTTATTTTTTTTTTATTAACATTAAAGGAATAGTTCACCCAAAAATGAAAATTGTCATCTGTCTGTCAGTTCTGTCATAGTGTTTTATTTTTATACCATCATTTACTCACTCTCATGTTGTTTTAAACCTGAATGAGTTTCTTTCTTCTGCTGAACATGAATGTTATGCTGAACAATGTAAATAAGCAAATAGTTGCTGGTCCCCATTGACTTGCATAGTATTTTTCCTACTATCAAATGTGGACCAGCTTCTCTTTGGTTACCCACATTCTTCACAATATCTTCTTTTGTGTTCAGCACAAGAAAGAAATTAATACAGGTTTGGGGCAACATGTGAGTGAGTAAATAAAGACAGAAATTAAATTTTGGGGTGAACTAGGACCTATCCCTTTAATGACAATCAGCAGCATGTTTAGTTCTGTCCCTTTAAGACCTGCACGTAATCTAATATACATGCACGCATCCTTTTTCTCTCAACTGTTTACTTTCATTTTAGACATAACCAACTGTGTTTATATGCACACCTTGTGTTAATTAATTAATGAAGATAACTTAGTCCAGTAATCAGGCGCTGTTTGACAGTGTGCGCGTGCGCTTCATGTGTACGCGATCAGAAAACGTGCATATCAGAACAGCATGCAAATGAAATGTTTAACCGACAAGGGTTTAAAGCACATGCAAATAATGTTCTTTTGTGATTGTGAATAAGTGCAATGTCCAGTGAGTGTAACTCTACCTCTGAGTATGTGTGAATGTATGTGGTGTTGCATATTGAGACGGAGGCGCCAGAACTGCAACAGATAGAATGTGTACTGTAGCAAGATACTATGATATTTCTTCAAAAGCAGATCGTGGGGACATTTTTCTCCACAAAATCGTCATATCGCACACCCCTAGGGTGCCGTTAGAATGAGAGTCCAAACAGCTGATAAAAAAACATCACAATATTCCACAAGTAATCCACACCACTCCATCAATTAACGTCTTGAGAAGCCAAAAGCTGCATGTTTGTAAGAAACAAATCCATAATTATGGCATTTTAACTTTAAACTGTCACTTCTGACCAGAATGTTAGTCCACAATAATGCTTTCTCCAATGAAAATCACATCAAAATCCACATATAGTTTTTTACAGCTGTTTTGGCTTGTAAAATGTTTTTGGTCTGTGCATATTTCTCTCCTGATTCAGATGAGGTGACTTATGAATTATGGAATTGTATTTTAGCAATGGTTTGAGGATAAAAATGGCTTAAAAATGGATTTGTTTCTTACAAACACATAGTTTTTGGCTTCTCAAGACATTAATTGATGGACTGGATTGGTGTGGATCATTGTGATGTTTTTATCAGCTGTTTGGACTCTCATTCTGACGGCACCCATTCACTGCCATTCACAACCATTCATATGATAAATTTCTCCAGATCTTTTCGGATGAAGAAACAAACTCGTATACATCTTAGATGGCCTAAAGGGGAGTCCATTCTCAGCAAATTTTCATTTTTCATTCTGATGGCACCCATTCACTGCAGAGGATTCATTGGTGAGCAAGTGATGTGATGCTAATTTTCTTCAAACTAAAATGGAAAATCAAGCTCAAAGGAGTAGTTAGTTAGTAGCTAGTTAGTTATTTGTTACTAATGGTTAGTTACTTTTGTAATACCCTTTAAAAGTATTAGCATGGCTTGCTGGTTTTATTAGGAAGAGTCTTTAATCAATAGGAATAATAAAAATTAACTAATTAAATAATGTTTTGTTCTAAGGTAAATAGTCTTTAAATGTGGCTGCTGTAAGCATGTGGAATCAGAGCAAAGTGGAGTCAACTGACGTCATTGCCCACTGAAAACAATTTATTAACTGTGAAGTAAATATTTGGCAATCCACTGAACATCTGGATGAGGGTTTGATCAAGATTTGGCTGGTTAGTTAAGCTTCAGGGTTAATGTAGGCCATGTACTCTTAGATCCTGTTTAATTACAAAACGTTCCCTTTTTCTCCAGTGCACACGTTTATTTTATTCCTCAGATTCCCATTTTTAATGCTGAGCAAGCACGTTAAGTTCCTCTGAAATGCTGCTGTGTAGTCTGCTCATTTAAAGAAAGAAACTGTTGTGCAAGAATGACTCTGTTTTAGCAGTCGATTGCTGGATCGGCACTATAGAGCTTCAGCTCTAGTCAGCATTTCCCATGTATCGGCGTTTCTTAGAAAAGAGGGAAGTGAGAGTAGAAATCCACAATTATTTGCAGATTGCTTAAACTTAGTTATTTAAGAGTTGGTCATCAGATTATATATTACTGCACTTATGCATCTCTGAATCATTTTGCAGTCTTATTTTGTTGTGTGTTTTTTATTTATTTATTTTTAATTCTCTAAATATTCTGACCATGAAGGCAATACATACACTGTAAAAAAAAAAAAAAAAAAAATAATTTTTTGATGTTTTAAATTAAACAGAGGTTATTGGAGTACATTTTTGCAAGAAAATAATATTTCAGTTTTTATCCTTTCATGTGTTATATGCCATTTCTTTGTAATTATTTGTGAAATTTATTAGCAATTCCTTGGTGAAAACGTACACCAATTTTCTTTCTTAAAAAAATTTGCATTTAAGTGTGCATTTAATGCATTCCCACATATGTGTGTAATTGATTTTGTGTATGTTTCATTTGACATATTTACTTTTATAGTAAAATTTGCATATATAGTGAGAAAATGTCATGTTTTTGAACCCTGGTCCTGGCTTGAACTTTGAGTTTGTCTCACAAACAGTGTTCACTTTCAGTAAACATGAGGTTCAAAGTTCAACAAACATGACTAACAACATCATAAAACCTGAAGAGGATGTTCAAGAGTGCCTGAATATTATTTATAGGGTTTTCTAGTAGTATATACAGGGTCATGGAAAATCTGCAAATAGTTGTGATTGAAGGCCTTGAGATGTCATGGAAATGTTTGAAAAAACAACAGCAACACACGTTTAACAAATATTTAACATTATGGCCTATATATAAATTGAGTCATTTTGTCATTTCTTTCTCTACAGATATGGGTCGGTCGTCCCTCATTTTTCTGGTCGCTGTACTTTGGGCAGCTGAATGTGGTGTAATATCAACTAAAGAACCTCTAGATTCAGGTAAGGAAGTTGTATCTGTTTCCCTCATTAACTTTATTACCTGGATGAAATGAGTCATATACTGATACTGGTAAATGAAATAAAATTCAATTATAGCTCGCTGAGCTATAATTGTTTAATTTAGTGAATCTCATAAACTCTGTGTACAGAACAGCATTTAAACTCAAGGTGTGGCTGCAAAGCTCTGAAAATGGTTATAATACATACAAGGTGCACAGTGTGTGTGTATGTGTTTGTGTTTGTATGTATGTATGTATGTATATGTGTATGTATGTATATATATGTGTATATATATGTGTATGTATATATGTATATATATATATATATATATATATATATATATATATATATATATATATATATATATATATATATATACATACACACACACATACACATATATATATATATATATATATATATATATACCCTGAATATTTTTTAATTGAATATATCAAACTCATTTGTTGAAATCTACTAAAATAATTTAGGAACAACGTTGTGGAAAAAACAATCACCTTATTTTTTATTTTTTTAATACGGTTTGAAACACTAAATCTGAGATTTTTCAGCATAATTTTACCC
Source organism: Spinibarbus caldwelli (assembly GCA_039654775.1). Classification (NCBI taxonomy): domain Eukaryota; kingdom Metazoa; phylum Chordata; class Actinopteri; order Cypriniformes; family Cyprinidae; genus Spinibarbus; species Spinibarbus caldwelli. The sequence goes on from CM077232.1 coordinate 2,877,978, forward strand.
CTCCATGTTTGACCCCAGTATTATTTTAATATCGCTGATATACGGTACTATTATAGTTTTTGTTAATATTTTGAATAAATTCTATTTTTATATTTAAATTTTTTTTTTAATTTTAAGTTTTAGTAATTGTATTGTGTTTTGTCATTTTATTATTATTATTATTATTATTATTATTATTTTAACGTCTATGTAGTTTTAACAAAATTTTAGCTTATTTTAGTTATTTTAAAACTTCAGACAAAATGAAAATGAGAAGTAGTGGAAATTATTTTTATATATATATTGCATTTTATTTTATGTTAATGTTTGACTTTACATTTTACTTTAACTTGTTTTTTTAATGGTTTTCATTAACAATAACCCTGTTTGAGGTAGGTAATGCAATGAAAAAAAAAATAGTAGCATTGATGACGTTATATTGTTTAATTTTTTTACCAAATTTATTTTGTCCCCATGCTCTTGTATTATGCCTTAACATTCTCTAGCATTGTTTTGTCTTGGTTACTAACTGTCTTCATCATGCATGTGTGTGAACAGGTTCCTGCAGGGATTTCGGACAGGCGTTTGAGCGGACGTTCTCGATCCCGGGTGAAATGGCGATACTGAAGTGCCCACTGCTTATCCATTATTTATTTAATCCTGCAGAAACGCCGTATAACGTCACATGGTACGATGAGAGAACGGGCTCTGAGATCACAGATCTGGAGCAGAGCGTCATGCTCAAGAAAACACAAGTGTGGTTCTTCAACGTCACCATGCAGCAGCAAGGAAAATACACATGTGTGGTCAGGTATGAATGGACTCTCTCCTTTTGAGTTTTAAAAATAATTCTGTATGTTTATCAATAAGAATCTGTCCGACGCAATGGATCATGGGATGCACCAAGCCACTTCACTCAGGCATTAAAGGGATAGTTCACCCAGAAATGAAAATTTGATGTTTATCTGCTTACTCCCAGGGCATCCAAGATGTAGGTGACTTTGTTTCTTTAGTAGAACACAAACAAAGATTTTTAACTCAAACCGTTGCAGTCTGTCAGTCATATAATGGCAGTCAATGGGACCCACGGCTTTGAGAGTCAAAAAAAACATACACAGAACCAAATTAAAACCTGCGGCTCGTGACGATACACTGAGGTCTTTAGACACGAAACGATCAGTCTGTGCAAGAAACTGAACAGTATTTATATAATTTTTTACCTCTGACCCACCGCAATGTCCAACTGTCCTGAGCGCGTTCACAACATCCGGCGCGTGACGCGTCAACGTGCTCTGGCACATAGATATATATACGTAGATATATATGTAGATCCTTACGTATCGCAGCCCATAGAAACAGTCGCTAATGAGGCATCTATGTATATATATCTATGTGCCAGAGCATGTTGACGCATCACACGCTGGATGTTGTGAACGCGCTCAGGACAGTTGGACATTGCGTGTATCAGAGGTAAAAAATTATATAATACAAATACTGTGTATAGACTGTAGAGCATTTATACACAATACAATACATCAAAATTTAAAGTCAAACCTTAAAATGCACAACAACATCATCAAAACACAGATAAAACACCAAAACAGTACAAACAGAAACCTATGCCTCAACACACTGCAGTCTCAAAAGCTAAACATAAAAAATGAGCCAATTTCCTAAACCCAACCAAAACAGAGCAAAATGTCCCTAAGCATTCAACCCCAATCCCAATGAAGACGAAAACGTTCATTTTCTGGTTGTCACAAGATGTACAGTGTAGGTCAAAAACATATAAATGACGTCTACATTTCAGTGCCTCTCCATATTGGTTAAATGTAAGTTAATTTAATCTTACACTGTGGATCCGGGATGGTGTCATTGCGATCGTGACTACCGTAACATGAGGCTTCTCCTATTTGCATTGTGATCTATATTTTTACATATTTATTTTAAAATATTTCATCTATCTCTCCATGGCATATTTAAGTCCCACTTGAATGATGGTCCTTCTGTGTCCGAAATTGATCAAAAACATCTTGGGACAGAGTTTTCACACTGACAGCTGGCATTGTAAAATTGTACTGAGCAACAGTAACTAAGGGGGGCAGGGCTTGCCGATGGGTCAGTTATAATATGCATAAGAGTAAAAGTCTTGACACAGATGGAGGAGATTGGAGATGTTTCTGTGAGGTGGGGATTTCAGGGGGAGCTTGATTCGCTTGCAGTCACTTTGGAAGTGAACTGTTTCTTAGAAAAACATCTTGAGCAGAGGATGTGGTCAGTCTGTCAGACTCGGGGTTACGGGCCTTGCATGCAACAGAAATGCCATTTTCCTTGAACTAGAAATCTATTTTTAAGACGATGAGATTTTTTCCACTGCGACCTTGACGTGTTTTCATGGGATTCACTGAAGCTGCAGCGCTCTGTTGACTGAAGAAGTAAATGGACTGAAAGATCAGGAAGGATTAATGTGTGGCGTTTCCAGCAAACCAGAGTCGTGTTGAACAGGTGTTGAAGATCCTGACCTTTAAACAACCACTTACGGTCACAGACAGGAGCTGTAAGCAAAGAAAGGTTAAGAAAACAGGCTAAACTTGCTGATTTGTTTAATGCTGAATATACAGATTCAAAAATTAAAAAGTCAGGCAAAGATGTGATGCTTAGATGTTCTTTTGTGTAAAGTACATATCAAATGCACTGCTGGAGGTCCAACCAGGGCTTCATAAGACTACCAAAGAATCTTTCAAGTTTTTGGAACGTTTGTACACAATCAAAGGTGGATGCTGAAAAATGGTACCCAACTCCGGGTCAGAGGACAACAAATGCCAATATTTCTTAAAAATCGATCTCATCAGATAAGACTTAGTTGAATGCGTTGTAATAAAAGTAAAATAATTATTTTTTTTACTTTTTTTGTTTTCTTTTTTTAACAGCTCAGAACGTGTCTTTTGAAAAGCACTATTAAACGCTTCAATCCATTCAGAAAGGTAACCCCTATCCAAAAACTTATTTTTCATGATTTTCGATTTTTCAATAAATCTTTGTCAGAATAACAAATCCTCCTCAATCTATAAAATTGGCTCTTAGGAAGTCCCTTTTTTAAAGTCGTCGGATGAAAGCTGGTTGCAAGTAACAAAGTATTACGATCCGTGTCCTTAGTGTACAAAGTCGTTATCAATTTATCATCATTTCTTAGGACCCACATATCTAAGAAATACACTCTCAATGAGTTACACTCCAAGATAAAGTTATTAAGAATCGACACAAACTCTTCAACTTCATTTTTATCTCCCAAAAAAATACAAAATATATCAATGTACCTATGCCATTTAACAATACGTGAACAAAAAGGATTTTTTTGAGCATCAAATACATAACGATGTTTGAAGTAGCCCATAAACAAATTAGCATAATTTGGGGCAAAGATCGACCCCATAGCTGTACCGCTAATCTGAAGAAAAAAATCTTTATCAAAATTTAAATAATTATACTTCAAGACATACGAAGCCATCTCGATCAAGAACTCCAAAGGTGGAACAGCATCACTTCTTTTTAAAAAAAGGGACTTCCTAAGAGCCAATTTTATAGATTGAGGAGGATTCGTTATTCTGATGAAGATTTTATTGAAAAAGCGAAAATCATGAAAAATAAGTTTTTGGATAGGGGTTACCTTTCTGAATGGATTGAAGAAGCGTTTAATAGTGCTTTTCAAAAGACACGTTCTGAGCTGTTAAAAAAAGAAAACAAAAAAAGTCAAAAAAAAAATTATTTTACTTTTATTACAACGCATTCAACTAAGTCTTATCTGATGAGATCGATTTTTAAGAAATATTGGCATTTGTTGTCCTCTGACCCGGAGTTGGGTACCATTTTTCAGCATCCACCTTTGATTGTGTACAAACGTTCCAAAAACTTGAAAGATTCTTTGGTACATGCTCGTTTTCAGACGGATACTCCTGATTCTACTCAGAGATTACTTAGCCCTATACCAAATGGTAATTAATGGTGTGGTAATTGCGCTCAGTGCAATAATACATCAAAAACTTCTTTCTTTTGTCATCCAAGAACCAGTAAAAAATATAGAATTAACTCCGTTATTACCTGCGTTTCTACACATGTTGTTTATTTGATTCGGTGTCCTTGTAGTTTAGGTTATGTTAGAAAAACATCAAAGAATTAGTGAACACAAGAGTTCTATCTGGAGAAAGGATGTGAACTATCCAGTTGCAGCCCATTTTCTTTCCCTAAATCATGATGTTTCTACTTTACGTTTTTGTGGCATTGAAAGGGTTGATGTGCCACTTAGAGGTGGTGATATTGAATTGCTCTTACAGCAACGTGAGCTGTTTTGGATTTTTACTCTTCAGACATTATCACCTAATGGCATGAATGATGAAGCTCTATTTAATGTGATGTTATAATGTAATCTGGGCCTGATGTGCGCGCTAGTATGTATGTACAGGATATGTTTACGTGCATATGTATGAGTTGTTATTATTAATTGTTTTGTTGTTTTTTTTTTGTTTTTTTTTAAGTTGATGATGTACCTATTGTGGGTTGTTACTAATTAATGGATCTTTACAGAGATTGGTCATGAATTTGTTTTTAAATGTTGTTTACTTTGTGATGTCATGTTTGAAAAAATTCCTGATGAAGGTCATGCGACCGAAACGTCATTGTTAATAAATATTTTGATACCTTTTGCATAGATAGTGTGCGGGACTTGTTTTTTTTTATTTTTTTTTTTTAGTTTTATCAAATTTAAAAAATATATTAGGAATGTAAAAATTGTTTATTTACTTCATTATTGTTTTTATTTATTTATTTTTATATTATTATTATTACTATTATTATTTGAAATATTTTGTTTTGCTAAACTTAATAATCAGAAACTTAAAAAAATAGTTTTTATTGTTGTTTTATCGATTATTATTATTATTATTATTATTATAGTATTATTTTTATTTATTGTTGTTGTTTTTTGTTATTAGTATTATTTTATTTTTATGTTATTATTTGTTTTTTGCAAAAACCTATATATCAGAAACCTAAACATATTAGGACTGTTAAAATGATTTGCTTATTGTTATTTGTTTATTGTTCAATTGGTTTTATTTTTATATTATTGTTTATGTATTTGTTGTTGTTGTGGTGTTTATTTTATGGGATTTTTATTGTTTGTGTTTTGTTGAATCAAATTTAAAAATGTTAAAGTTGTTTATGGTTATGTTTGTTTTTGCTAAACCTATGAACAAGAAATTTTAAAATTTGTATTATTATTATTATTTTATAGTATTTTTATTTATTGTTAACCATTTTTATTGTTATTAATGTTTTATTATAATATTATTAGTTTTATTTTGCTAAACCTCTGAATCAGAAAAATAAGAATATTAGGACTGTTATTATTTGTTTCAGTTATTTGTTTATTTTATTTTATTTATTTTTTATGAGTACCTTAACACATCAAGTGTTTAACTGGATAATATAACTCCTATTATACTGGAACATATGTGTCTTTATTAATGGGGCTCTGAGGAACACAGGACAAAAAAGACAGATAAATACTGATCTAGATTAATGGACAGTACTTAAACCGTCAGCAGAGGGCAGCATTAGTCCTCTGCATCCTGTGTTGTGTGTGTCCATAATATCTTACTCTTTCCATGCCACTGCTGTGTGAGAAACATGACAGCTGAATGCAGAATATTGGAATAAATTAGATTTTTAAGAAATTGCTTTAAAATAGCATGCATTGAGTTAGCCGTCATGTCTTTGTCATGCAACACGTCTGTGTTTCATGTCACCAGGACTGTAAATGAGTGCTACAAACAGGCGACGGGGCTGGTGGTGACCGAAATGACGTCAGAAAACTGTGAGAGACCGCAGAAGGAACTCCAGCGGATCACCGCTCATGTGAATGATCTCCTCGTCTGCCCTCTGAGGAAATATTTAGAGAGTGTGGACAGTCCATCCATCCAGTGGTACAAGGTAGAGAATGCACTATTTATCCCCATTTCTGATCACGTTCACCTGAGAGGCCTTAAAGCGATTTTAAATGTGCATTTAAAAAAAATAAAGTGGATTTAAAAATGAAAGTCCTGCTATTATTTACTCCTTCCTAATGGTTTTCTAAATCTATTTTCTGATCGTTTGTTCTGTTGAACAAAATGCGTATTCATTTTAGAAACTTTTTTTAAATTGCACTAGTTTCCATGACTTCTCCAAGTCTAGGAATCACGTTATGCCTAGATTTAAGATTAATGTATTAGAATTGCATATAATATTGCCATGCATTTGGATGACAGTTTTATATTCATATATTTGTCAGTCATGCATAAATGAAACAGGTCAGGTTTCTGTAATAGTACTAATAATCTGAATATGTTTTAAATTCACAGTGAACATGTTTATATATTTATCATCAATAAATCCAATTTGTTTCAGTCTCATACATTTTAACTGATAAATAAACTGAATTGTTTTCACAGCGAACAAATTTATGCTGATTCTAAGCAATTTGTATAAAAGCATTTTGAAAATATGATTAAGTAAAATCAAATAGATCCATATGGTTAATAAAGTATTCCATGATTTTTTTGAGCTGTTTCTCTATGTATGACTGACTAATAATGCATCACATTAAGTTTATTAGTTTATGTTAAAACTAGTGCTGTCAAATGATTAATCATGATTAATCGCATCCAAAATAAAAGTTTTTGTTTACATAATTATGTATGTGTACTGTGTATATTTATTATGTGTATATATAAATACACACGTGCATGTATATATTTCAGAAAAATTTTATTTTTATATATGAAATATATTTATCATATAAATTATATGGATATAAATATAGACGTAAATACATGTAAATATTTTCAAAATATATACTGTATGTGTGTGTATTTATATACACATAATAAATATACACAGAACACACACATATATCATGCAAACAAAAATGTTTATTTTGGATGCGATTAATCGTTTGACAGCACTAGTTAAAACATTGTAATCCAAATAGATGGAAATTGTATATGCAATTCAAATATGTAAATATTAAATTCAGGCCTAATTTTTTGAGTGTGGGGACCTTGCTTCTTAAATAAAAATGGCAGATGTTTAAGGAACAAATTAACCCTACTTGAATTCAATTCACTAAAATTTACAATATTAAAAAAGGGAAAAATGGTAAAAACAATAAACATTAAACATTAATATTTTTCAAACATTACAAAAAAGTAAACATTATTTTTAATCATATGACTTTCACAAAGTGAATATTATTTTGAAAATATATCTTTTTTTTATATTTTACAATTTTGGGGTTTTTTTTATTTGTATTTTTTCTTTTTCTTTTTCTTTTATTTTTGTGTGCTTTCCTGAAGCTCAAACAGTAAATCATGGGTTCGATTGCCAGCTAAATTCACATGCATAAACTGATAAAAATGTATGCCTTTAATGCAGAGTATGTTTCTTCCAATTATAGTGTCTACGAAAAACATAAATTCAATGTATATACTCTCGGAGGGTTGTTGAGAAACCAACACGTCAATATACATTGTTTTATTTTGGATCTGTGCACCTTTACTCATTCAGTTTGACCCCTAAATTTCATAGTTGATGTAAACTCTTTGTCTTTGTCTCTACTGTGTCTGCTTTCCTCTCAGAACTGTGAGCTCCTTCAAGAAGATGAGAAATTTGCCCCAAATAAAGATATGCTCAACATACGCAAAGTACATCTCGATGATGCTGGATTTTACACCTGCAAAATGACCTTTCGTTTAGCTGGAGTCATCCATGAAATGGCCGAAACTATAGAGTGTGAAGTGAAAAGTGAGTATTTACTGCACAATGGAAAGATTATGTGTGAACATAACAACAATTTGCTGAAAATTCATTCACTCTCAGGCCAACCAAGGTGTATATGAGTTTGTTTCTTCATTAGATTTGGAGAAATGTAGCATTCCATCACTGTCTCAGCAATGGATGCTCTGCAGTGAATGGGTGCCGTCAGAATGAGAGTCCAAACAGCTGATAAAAATATCACAATAATCCACAAGTAATCCACACCACTCCAGTCCATCAGTTAATGTCTTGAGAAGAGAAAAGCTGAAACAAATCCATCATTAAGACGTTTTAACTTGCAAACCTGCTAAAATATGAGTCCAAAACAACGCTTCCTCCAGTGAAGAAGTCCATTTCCTGTTGTCTCTCACATCAAAATCCAGCCACATATTTGTTTAGAGCTGTTTTGTCTTGTAACCAGTGCTTGATCTGTGCAGATTTCTCTCCTGATTCAGACCAGAACACTTTTTCACTGGAATAAGCGTTATTATGGATTATGGACTCATATTTTAGCAATGGTTTGAAGTTAAAAACATCTAAATGATGGATTTGTTTCAGCTTTTGTCTTCTCAAGATGTTAACTGATGGACTGGAGTGCTGTGGATTACTTGTGTATTATTGTGATGTTTTTATCAGCTGTTTGGGCTCTCAAGCAAAATGTTGCTTTTAATTACTGGTATGTGAATATTTATTAATTTAATTTATTAATTTGCTTTTTAAAGCTTTTATTTTTTTTTTAATTCTTGCAGATGAGTATTTAATGAAACCACAAGTGATCCAGCCTGTTAATGAGATCATCAAATTGGAGAGGGGTGAGCTGCTCATTTCATTTATTTATTCTGTATAATCATTTATTTCTCTCTGGGTTTTGTGTTCTGTACACATGAAGTTCAATTATTAACCACATCCTACAACGAAATGCAACAAAGCTGCAGTTTGTACATGGCCTATGAGAGTACTACAGACTCACCTGAGATTGTTTGTTTGTTCATAAGGTTCATCCTTCAGGAAGGACTGCATCGTCGAAATTCAGGGCAAAGGCATTCCCTTGGTTGACGTGATCTGGAAAGTCCAGCTGGAGTCTGAAGAGGAGTTCATCTCCCAAAACACGTCACATCGCCTTCATCAGGAGCCCATGAAGTGCGTACTGAAGTTAGCTGTGTTTCAGATAAGACAAAGATAGGTTAAGACTTCAATTTGGTCAGTTTTGATGTGGACTGTCTTATTTCATTTAAAATAGATTTTAGGTTTGAATAAATTATGCTTTGTTGTTTGAAACCATATAGAGGCTAGACATGTCATGCATTTATCATGAATAATTTTGTGATTTTTATACAAAATTAGAAAATACTCAAAAAAGATGAAGCACCTTTAATTTAAGGATTTACTGGATAATACTAAAATATCCATTACCACATTATTATTAAATATTCAAAGCATTTTATTTTTATTTTTTTTCAAATAAAAATAGCTGTATTGTGATGAATGTCATTATTGTAAATTAATTACCCTTTGTTGTCTGAGTTCATATAGGTGAGACTTGCATCTATAAAATTCATACTAAATAGAAAAAATACTCAATAAATTTGAAGCACTGTTCATTTGCGAAGCATTTCATTCATTGGTTAAGACAAAAAAGCCTTTACCACTTGATTATTGAATATATTAACATTTTAATGGGAAAAAACAGCTATATTATGATATGACATCATTGTGATTATACGTTTTGGATGAATTTGAATTTTTAACTAGTTTGAAACCATATTGACTAGATTTATGTCATAAATATTATAAATAATCTATTGATTTGCATCTATAAATTTTCTGCTAAGAAGAAAAAAATAAGATGAAGCATCTTTCATTTTTTTAAAGCATTTCATTCATTGGATAACACAAAAATAACTGTTGCCACATTATTATTTAGTATAGTTATTAATTATACAATATAATATTAAAAATAAAAAACATTTTAATAGATTTTTTTCCCAGTAAAAATAACTTGATATATATCCTTACTGTGATAAGATTTTATTATAGACTTTGTCATGCATGCATTGAAGAGAAAAGGAAAAGAGAGACTAGCACAGGCAGACACAAAGCACATGTTCATGGTGTCTGTGTGGGATTTTCCCACAGTTTTGGAAGGTGAATATTTCTGTGTATTAGTATATATGCTTATATTGGTGAGTCATATATTTTTCCTTCGGTTGAAGTGTAACCCATGTCCTTTCATCTTAAAGTGAAAGCCGAACGGAGGATGGCTTTCTTATGGTGCGAACGCTCTCACTGTCTGCCGTATCAGAGGAGGATTTCTATTTGAACTTCACCTGTATGGTGTTCAGCACCCGAGGACATCCCACCGGTCAGATCACACTCGTCCCTGCAGGTGCGTTACTGCAATGCCTAAATAAATACTACTTCAACACGCAAATCTTTCTCTATGTCACGGTGCACACAGCGGGGATGAACGAGGAGACGAGGATAAACTCAAAATACAGTCTTTCATAAATCTAAACAAGACAGGGCAAGACAAGGCAAGGCTGGGACACACAGGAACACCGGGAGTAACGAGTAGACCAGACAAAAACTAACAGAACAGGCAGGAACTAAATACACATGATAATTAAACACACATACCTGAAAGAAATCATAAACAATCAAACTAGACAAGGACAGGAACAGGAAGGACCAAATAAGGGCATGGAGGGCGAAATACACAAGACAGGACAGACATGACTGTGACACTCTATTAGCCAATTAAATATGTACATTTTTATTGGTTTAAAATCCTGCCACTCATAACATTTTATGGCAGAGCGTTTTCACTTTCAGTGTCGACAGCAAATGACTAGTTGTTGGAAACTCGGCTGCTGGTTAAGCGATCAGTGGGTGTTTCTCATGCAGTCAGAGCTGCTGAGATTTTCCTGCATGTACAACAAGAGAAAATAAAAAGCTATCAACAAATCTGCACCTTTTTTGTTTATTTTATTGGTAATGCTTAACAATAAGGTTCATTAGTTAACATTAGTTAACATGAACTAAGAATGAACAATATTCTACAGCATTTATGAATCTTAGTTAAGGTTCATTTCAGCATTTACTAATGCATTATTAAAATCACAAATTTTGTTTGTTAACATTAGTTAATGCACCGTGAACTAACATGAACTAACAATGAACGACTGTATTAACAAAGATTAATAAGAGTGTAATAAATGAATTGTTCATTGTTCGTTCATGTTAGTTAATATATTAACTAATGTTAACAAATGACACCTTATTGTAAAGTGTTACCATTTTATTTTATTTCAAAGAATTTATTGGGTTGTCCAAAATTTTAAAGGTTAATTATCATGAAATTATTTAAGGAATCGGTTTTAATTAAAATGAGTTTTTATTAAACATATTAAATGTTTATACGTCTTTTATGTTGATGTCATGGTTTGGGGGATTTAATGTGTTAATATATTTATTGATTGATTTAATTGCATTATTTTGAAATAATTCCAGAAAATGTTGTAATTTAATCATTTTAAATTCAGCTTCAAATTGAATCTTTTTTATGTCACAATGACGATTTAAAATGGCATTAAAAAATATAGCTGCAAGCAGCGATTACCGGGGTTCGAGCCTTAAGGCCTTAAGGTGGTGTAATTTTACAGTCTAGGCCAACCTGGATGTATAGCTGACATTTAAACACATTGAAAATGGACAATAGGCTCAGACACAGACACACACACACACACACACACACACACACACACACATTGAAATGAAATGGTTAAACTATCATATGAATAATCAATAAGCATTCTTACACACACTCACACACACACACATGGACATACATGCACACAAATTTTCTTGCAGATATAGACATTTGAAATAAATGATAGGTGACAAAATATTTATTGCAAGTATTCTCTTTTTAAGAGTTCATATGTTATTTTCAGGTTTTACTGTAATCATAATCTGGCATATTTGTAAAAACTGATATGTCTGTATGAACTAAATGGTAAACTTTGATTTAATGTGATTTTAAATGTTATAACAGTGATTTTATAATGTTTTATGAACAATACTGTTTTATTTAGCTGAATGAGCCCATTAGTGGTCTTCGACTGCCATCTAGTGGCAATAAATTGCAATTTCTCATACAACACTCTGTTTTTAACCTTTGAGTATTATAGTGTTATTTTTTGGCCGATCTCTCTTAAATTGTGCATGCTTGTTTATGTCAGGAGCCTGCCCTCACTGTGTTGTCTGTCTTGTCATTGTTTCATTTCTCTATGTTTGTTTTCTGTTTGAGCACATGGCTCTGTCTTTGTTGTTGTCAGCCATGTGCTCCTCTTGTCCTGCCTCCTTGTTACTTGTTGCCACGCCCCCTTGTTTAGTCCTCGTTTGTCTGAGTTCTGTCACCTGTCCCTCTCGTTCTCTCTTGTTTGTCTGAGTGTTGTTACCTGTTCCTCATGTTCTCCTGTCGCTTCATATTGTTCTCTTTTTCCTTCTTGTTTTATTTTTGTCCAAATGCAACCTAGATAGCAAAATTTGTCTGGCCCAGCTCTGGGCCACAACCTTGCTTAACTTCTGGCCCATTTCTGGCTGGGTCCCCAGCCCAAAACCGACTCAAACAATTTCTTCTGGCACAGATGCAGCCCACGCCCTGTAAAATGACTCTTATTTAATGATGTGGCCTAGATCTGGCCTGTATATTGTAGAGTGACTTCTGTCATTTTATGTGTCGCAGATCTGGCTGAGACTCGGCGTGGTCCCCGGGCCAAATGAATGAACGTGGTGTGATTATTGTCAAGACTGAGCCGACAGTGCCGCATTTCAGCCAGAATCGGCCCGAGTGTGCTTCCTATCTGGGAAATGTTCAACATTTTTTTTTTTTGATAATTATTGACGTAGAGAGTCAAGAGAATAGTACGGCACTTTTCTCACAGACACACACACACACACACAGAAATGAAATGGTGTGTGTGTGTAAGCATGCTTACTGATTATTAATATGATAGTTTAAACACACTCAGACACACACATATACGGACATACATGCACACACATTTTGTTGCAGATATAGATATTTGAAATAATTGATAGGTGACTCAAAATTTATTGCAAGTCTTCTCTTTTTAAGAGTTTACATGTAATTTTCAGGTTTCATTGAACTTATAATCTGGCAAAATTGTTATAAGTGATATCTGTATGAATAAAATGGTAAACTTGAATTAAATGTGATTTTCAATGTTATATCAGTGATTTTATAATAACTTCATAAGAAAACCTATTACTGTTTTAGTGTTTAAAAATTTTTTTCAACTAATGGGCTAAAACACTAATTTTTTAGTGTTTTAGCCCATTAGTGGTCTTCCGCTTCCATCTAGTGGTTAGAAATTGCAATTTCTCATACAACACTGTGTTTTTTAAAGTTTATGACTGTTTTAGTGTTATTGTTTTGCCCAGTCTCTCTTAAATTTTGCATGCTTCTTTAAAATAAAATTATGCACCATTTTACCCAGTTGTGACAGAAGATGTGGGGTTTCTTTTAGGATTTACAGGCCTTTGGGTAGCCTATGTAAAGAACATATTATAAAATGACAGTTTTATAGTTGTTCAATTGCATATTTTCAACGTTTTTTGATAATTATTGACCAAGAGAGTCTACAGAATAGTACTGCACTGATTTTATTGATTTTGATTATAAAAGTCATGTCTAGTTCACTAGTTCTAGTAGGTTTTTAAAAATAATCTTAAATATTTAATGAACAGTTTGATTGACAGCATTGGTCCCGGAGGCAAAGTTGTTCAGAATGAGGAGATTTATCATATGATATGAAGATCTAGTGTTTGTGTGAATATATGAACATGTTCTACAATTTGAGGTCATTTTATGTACAAATATTGTGTTTTTGAAGACTTTTTTAACTGTTATAGCGCCACCTATTGTCCGATCTGCATGAATCTTTGCATGCTTGTTAAGAGTCATATGCCCCATGTTTTCACCAACTTTTGTAAAGTTTCAAGTTTTTGTTTAGGTTTTATAGGCTTTTGCGTATGTGTGACCACGCCCCCTTTTTAAATGAGCCTATTATAGCTAACCAAAAGACAAAATTCAACATTTTTTTGATAATTATTGATCTAGAGAGTCCAGAGATTATTACTGCAGTGGTTTGATCGAGATTGAGCAAAAAACCAGAGACTAGTTCGCAAAAGTAGGTTTTAAACATATTTCCGAATAATTAATGAACGATTTGATTGACAGCAATGGTTCTTGAGGCAAACTTGTTCATTATCAGGAGATCTATCAAATGATATGCATATTGTGTGGATGTGTGAAACACCACGTGATTACAGAGGGCATAAATCTCGTTAGCGCCAACTAGTGGCCGATTTCTTTCAAAATTCTTACAGACCTTTAGGGCCATGAGTCGAACATGCCCACCGAGTTTCGTTCCGATCAACTTCCGTTAACCTTGTCTAATAAGTGCTCAAATTTCATTGGCCTATGGCGGCCATGTTTTTTGAGATACCCCAATATCCTCAAGAAGCCTTATGGCACATTGGACAAAGACACTGCATTCCAATTTTCAAGTCGATCGGATTAACGATTGGATAGTTATAGCTGTTTTTATGTTTTTTCAATCTTATAGCGCCATCAAGTGGTAGAGCTGCGAATTTTTTTTTTATTTGACCATTGTTTGTTCTTATACATACGTGTACCGAGTTTGGCAAAGATATGTCATTTCGTTCACGAGTTATAGCCTGTTTTGTAAAATTGATCCGCGACTTTTAAATGTTTTGGGGCTCCTTTGCGAAAGTCAGTTGAAATTTAAACACTTTTTTTAAAAATTATTGATTTCCAATGTCCAGAGAACATTTCTGCAGTTGTTTGGTTCCGATCGGGCGAAAAACTTAGAACTAGTTTGCAAAACTTGGTTTTGAACTTTAATGAGAATATTTAAATAATACTTCGATTGACAGCAGTGATCCAAGAGGCAAAGTTGTTCGAAATGAGGAGATCTATCATATGATATGAAGAACTAGTGGATGTGTGAATACATGAACATTATTTTTACAATTTACTTTCATGTACTACTGAAATATTGTGTTTTTGAAGGCTTTTTTTACTGTTATAGCGCCACCTATTGTCCGAACTCCATGAAACTTCTTATACTTGTTAAGAGTGATGTGCCAGATGTTTTCACCAACTTTTGTAAAGTTTCGAGTTTTTGTTTAGGATTTATAGGCTTTTGGGTATACGTGGCCACACCCTTTTTCTAAATGACCCATTATAGCTAACCAAAGGACAAAATTCAACATTTTTTTGATAATTATTGATCTAGAGAGTCTAGAGAATATTACTACAGTGGTTTGAATGACATTGAGCGAAAAACCTAGGACTAGTTCGCAAAAGTAGGTTTTTAACATATTTGTGAATATTTAATGAACGATTTGATTGACAACATTAGTCCTAGAGGCAAAGCTGTTCAGAATGAGGAGATCTATCATATGATATGAAGATGTAGTGTTTGTGTGAATATATGAACATGTTCTACAGTTTGAGGTCATTTTCCATAGAAATCTTGTGTTTTTGAGGTCTTTTTAACTGTTATAGCGCCACCTATTGTCCAATCTCTATGAAATTTTGCGTGCTGGTTAAGAGTCATCTGATACATGTTTTCACCAACTTTCGTAAAGTTTCGAGTTTGTGTTTAGGTTTTATAAGTTTTTGGGTATATCTGGCCACGCCCCATTTTTAAATTAGCCCATTATAGATAACCAAAGGACAAAATTCAACATTTTTTTGATAATTATTGATCTAGAGAGTCCAGAGAATATTGCTGCAGTGGTTTGGTTCTGATCGGGCAAAAAACCTAGGACTAGTTCGCAAAAGTAGGTTTTTAACATATTTGTTAATAATTAATGAACGATTTGACTGACATCAATGGTTCTTGAGACAAAGTTGTGCATTATGAGGAGATCTATCAAATGATATACATATTGTGTGGATTTGCGAAACGCCATGTGATTACAGAGCCAAAAAAACTCGTTAGCGCCAACTAGTGGCCGATTTCTTTCAAAATTCTTACAGACCTTTAGGGCCATGAGTCAAACATGCCCACCGAGTTTCGTTCCGATCGACCTCCGTTAACCTTGTTTAATAGGTGTTTAAATTTCATTGGCCAATGACGGCCATGTTTTTTGAGATACGCGAATGACCTCATAAACACTCGTGCCCCTTTGGACCAAGACGCTGCATACCAATTTTCAAGTCGATCGGACCAACGGTTGCTTAGTTATAACTGTTTTTAGGTTTTTTCAGTGTTATAGCGCCCCCAAGTGGCAGAGCTGCGAAAAAAATTTTATTTGACCAAAGATTGAGCTCATACACATGTGTACCGAGTTTGGTGAAGATATCTTATTCCGTTGAGGAGTTATATCTATTTTAGTAAAAGTGGCCCCGCCCCTGACGGACATTTTGGCATCCCTATGCGACAGTGAGTTGAAATTTCAACTTTTTTTTGATAATTATTGATTTTCACTGTCCAGAGAACATTTCTGCACTGGTTTGGTTCCGATCGGGTAAAAAACCTAGGACTAGTTCGCAAAAGTAGGTTTTGGACATATTTCAAAATGGCGGAAAAATTTTCATACCGGAAATGAAATCGGAGATAGCCATTTTGTTTTGATTGAGCCAAGGATTCCAATGATATAAGACACTTGAGTCTACGACAAACGGACTAGGAGTTATGAGCAGTTTCGCGTTTTTGTTCGCTGTAGCGCCACCTATAGGCCGATTGGGGTGAGTCTTTGAATCTGACAAGAAGGCCGGACTACTATAATCTGACAAAGTTTCAGCTCTCTAGGCCTTACGGTTTTGGCTGCACGATCAGTTTTAGGGAAGAATAATAATAATAATAAATATAGCTGCAAGCAGCGATTACCGGGGTTCAAGCTATTGAAGGCCTTTAAGGTGGTCTTAGCCAACATGGATGTATGGCTGACATAAAATAATCCCATAAAACTAACACACACACAAAGAAATAAGTACTATACACAATGTAAAATATGATTTGTTGACAACTTGACTTGGTCAAGTCATCTTGTTGCATTGACCCAGTTAAGTTTAGCAAACATTAGGTGTTAAGTTCACTCAATTTATACGTAGTTGTTGAAATAATTTGCAGTAAATTGAGCCAACGTACTGTATCAATTAATGAGCATTTAATATTTCTAGTTAAGTCAACTGAAAAGCATTGGTTGAACTTAGTTCATGGTTGAGAAAACATGAAAAATTAAGTCTAATTGACAAAATAGTAATTTTTCCTCAACATAACTTGACTACTTGAGTTTACTGGACTTCATTGCTTTGACAAGAAGTTCTGGATATCTCTCTGGAACCAGATTTTTTATGAAATCAGCAACTGCAAAACTGAAACTCAGAGTTTATTTTTTAAACAGATATACTGCATCAAAAAACAGAAAAAAGAATTCTCATTATATATATATATATATATATATATATATATATATATATATATATATATATATATATATATATATATATATATATATATATATATATATATATATATATACACACACACACTACACAAGAAAAACCTTCACATATACACAGCTTACACAAACATGTGCAAACTTCTCTATGCACAGACCCATCTTAGAGCCAAAATAGTACAAATAACTCTCCTTCTCATTATCAGATATTTTCATTGCAGGAACAAGTACACAAAAAATTCACAATGAGCTTTGTTAAAAAAAACAAAAAAAAAAACAAAACAAAAAAAAAACTTCACATTAAACGGTTTAAGAACTGTCTTCAATTACCAATCGTAGAAACATGACAAGTAAAGAGGATGCAGTACAAGGTAACAACAAAAGTCAGTTTGAAAATTTCAAGAATAGCAATGTTCCACTTAAAACAATGAGATATAAAACAATGCTCTTACACTTTAAACCAGTCCATCAATTAAACCGTTGCAAGAAGGAAAAATGTATTTTTTTTGCTCGTTTTCAGTCTTATTGCAGCCACTTGCTCTTCAAAGAGTGAACTCTTGCGGTGCAAGAGTCTGGCCCGACTCCAATAAACAGGCGCAGTATCACTTTAAATGTGAATTGTAATTCCTTTGGGTAGTCGAGGTTTAATGGGTACACCAGGCCCATCAGGTTCTGAAAAGCATTAGGTACATCACTCAGGTGACGCATTACCACTTCTTTCTCAATCATCAGGGCAACGTCATTGTAGAACGCTGGGAGAGGTCCACAACCACTAGGATTCCAATCACCACACCCTTGATCACATCATCTTCACGGTCACTGGGCTTTATAGAATGTAAACAAAATAGGGTACTAGTGTTGTCACGGTACCAAAATTTCAGTATTCGATACCGATACCAGTGAAAATCCACGGTTCTCGGTACCAATTTCGGTACCACATGCTAATTAAACACACTATTTTTAATAATCAATGCCATTATTTATACTTATTTAAATTGTGTTTCAAGTTTTTCCGCAAGTAATAAAAGTATGAAAAACAGTAAACAAGTTTCACCCAAATTTAATTTGGGTGAAACTTTTAATTAATGAAATTTAAACATTTTATTTTTTTGGTAAATAAAGGGGATTTACTATTAAAATTAAAATATGGAAGAAATATTGTGTGATTATTTCTTTAAAAATAAATATTTATTAATTTTTTTCAACAGTAGTAATAGTATCACATACATTCTACTAAATAACAGTAATATATTTCTGGCACAATGTCTTTAAGATAAACTTTTATTTTGATGGGTTGCCGTGAATACCTTTAAATTTCTGTGTGTAGCTATATGATATGACGCTGGTTTTACTCAAATGAAACGGTAGAATGCTCGTGAATTGACTCTCAGAGCAGTTCTGGAGATGGTGTTTATGTATTTGTGTCCTCATTGAGACAGCAGATGCTGAAATCACCACGAGCGTCAGGCGCGCTTCAGTGTATGTAGTAAAAAAAAAAAAATTTAAAAAAAAAACCTGCTTCTCTGCCATTCACTCATTCACACAGAGACTCGCAGAACATGCGGGATTCATATTTGAATCGACTTTTGTGGCTTAATATTTAGAGATATTAGTCTATTTCGCGATTTGATTTAAGTGCAATGACCTACTTTTGATTAATTCATCCAAACTTTGACAAATGCCGTGACATTCCGTGCTAAACTGTAAATTCCGTTTTTATAACTGGATTCCGAGATTCCGTCTGCGTTTTCTGCATCGAGGAAATCATAGGGCCGTACGCGTCAAGAACCGGGTTGGCCGGGTACTCGGTATCACCGGTACTTAAAAAAAAACCTGGTACCGTGACGTTTTAATTTTTTTAGTACCGACTTGGTACCGAAGTTCCGGGTGTTTTGACAACACTACAAGGTACTATTGCTTAAAAGCAATTACACAAATACAGTCCCCAGACCCCTGCAAATTAAGAGATATATTGTTCAATTTTCCATTGTTTTGCCTTACATGTTTCAGCTTACCTCGCATATCTTTGTGAAGTTTGAAGTAGTCTCTCGCATGCAACATGGCAGGCCCAGCAATGCTGTTGTCCTCATCCTTTGGTTTGTTGTCTGTAAAATATAGGATGGTTAAAGTACCAGCTTTATTCATTCAATCCTTTGTTTTTCGCTATTTGTTTATCCTTTCTCCCCCTCCCTCTGTCTTTGATGTTTTTTAGAAAGAAATAAAATACAATTTCAAATTAGCACATTTACACTTGTATACTTTTGTTGTAAATAAATCACCAGTGATGTGGTGCAGCAACAGATGTTTGTTACCTTTTTGTTCAGTACCGAAATAAGATTTAATAGTGGATTTAAGTTCATGCCACTTAAATCAGGGGCGTCTAATCCTGCTCCTGGAGGGCCAATAATGTATTGCAGACTTTAACTCCAACCTGGTTCAACACACCTGTCTGGAAGTTTGTAGTGATCCTGAACACCTTGATTAGCTGGTTTAGGTGTGTTTAATTGGGGTTGAAGCTAAACTCTGCAGGATCTTGCCTCCCCAGGAGCAGGATTGGGCATCCCTGCCTTAAATTCATTGGGTTGTAACAACACTTTAAAGGATTTAAAAGGATAGGTTACCAAAGATAATAATTGTTATTTACATTTATGACATAATACAACAAACCTCATCAGTTCTTGTGTCATGACATTTGATCAAAAGACTTGCAAGAACTAATGAGGTTTGATATTTATGTAGAAGCTAATACAATCAAACATTTTTGTAAACCAAGACTGAAATTTTTATGCTTTCATCATACAAAGAGATTGTATGCTTTCAGAAGACTTGGAATATGACATACAAATCGTATAGGTTACTTGTACACTTACACTAAGTGTACACTATACACTTACTCTGAAGTCATTGTGTGAAAAGATGTCACTATCACAAGTTTTATGATTCATAGAAGAAAAAAAAAGGTCATAGGGGTTTGGACAAACATGAAAGTGAGTAAATGATCACAGAATTGTCATTTTGAGGAGAGAAAGACTGCTTTAAAATAAACTGACTCACATCCTTGTCAAGGCTCTCCAGTATTGAAGTGATTTCTGGAATGTCCTCATAATGCTTTGACCTGATTAACTGTAAAAATAAAAATTACACAGGTCACAGTTCACATTTGATGTTGCTTTAAGCAATTTTGAGGAGGTTTGAACACACTATGGTCACACGTTAAATGCTTCTTCAGAGACAGTTCACTCCTAAATCTGCAAACACAATCTTTACAGATGCATGGGAGTGGACAGTGACTTGCCTGATGGCAGTGTTTCAGCTTGTAGTGTGTGATTAGGGCATGCTGGTTGGGCGAGGAAAATCTACAAATCTTGCAACACCACCTCATCGATATGGAGCTGTGCTTCCACTCTGCTTTCACTGTACTGATCCTGCAAATAAAAAACAAAAAAGTCAAATTCCAGCCAAGTACATACACGCTACATACAGAAATATTCACAGAACATCTTAAAACTAACAATAATGAGATCATATTAAGAAAACGCTAAAAAGTCACTTACATGTACACTGTTTTATCTATTTATCAACATTAACCTGATCCACAATTTTAGTAGTAATGGGAAGTCCGGTTCTTTTGGACAGTTCGTTTCATTGAACCGATTCACCAGTTCTTTACGTCCTCGCCTAATGACGTCATTTCTATCGTCCCAGCGAATGAAAATACGCTCAAACACATTCAAATAAAATAATTTGTAATCATAAATAATAGTAATCACCACCATCATCGTCGTCATGGAAAAGTTTCTTACATTAGCGTTTTGCAAAAGCACCCATATAAGGCTCTGAAAGTCTTATAGATATAAATTGAACTAGTCTTCATTAGCTTTTTACAGAAACGAGGATTCAGCTCAGTAAAGCTTAAACTATAACGTGCATTCAATAATAAATAGCAAATTTCATTCACGTTTTCACTGAACAGTTGTTGCATGTTCATTATGTTAAAAATGCTGTTTGATATAACTAACAGCATTTGCATTTTCCAGTAACTTTAGACGTAGGTTTTATTTATTTTTTTAATTAACTTCCATTTCGCCAAATTCACAGTATACTGGAGATCTGAGATCAGTATCAGCCGTTTTCATCAGTTCTCTCAGCACAGCCTGTCGCAATTCAGTGAATGTTTGGAGTTAATGTCATATACTCAGAAATACTGGTTTATTTCGAGTCTGAGGGATTGTGAGGAACGTCTGAAAGTGAATAAACACGAGTTTGTCTGGCAGTGCGTGTGGCTCCCGATTAGTTCGCAAAACCTGATTCCCTGAAATCAAAACACAGACAAAACGAGCCTAAATTAACATCAAGAAAAGCACAAATCAGGGTATACTTACTCATTATCTGCAGTCCATAAAGTTTCAAACGTGGGCTCCTTCTTTTCTTGCATGATCAGCAACTTCTCGTGCAGAAAATGGCTTCTCAACTTCATTTAAAAAAAAAAAGTGCGTCATCATGACTGGCACATGCGCATTACACAGAAAATTGATAGAACTTATGTTTTGGTGTTATATGAACATGTTATTTAAAGTTTTCCATTTCCCTTCAAGTTGAGGTTGTTCTAACTCATCAAATAGGCCTTTATCACAGTCCGCGTGTCGTCACATCCGGCTTCGATTAGTAGCCTAAAAGAACTTCCGCCTCCATTATTGTCAATGGACAGACGCCAGTTTTGTGAAGAAAATTAAACTAATTTAGCTGGACTTCGCAATAAATGTCAATATTTAAAACTGTTTATTTATACTGATGCTCTTCCATATATGTCATCCTTCATTTTAATGTGTAACATTATCTGATCGAGCGATTATCAGCGCTGTCTCCAGTCATGAGATTAATGAATAACACACGCTGCTCAAATTACTCCCAGAGGAATAAACGGACTGATTTACATTTATTTTTAATATTATTTTCTTTATTCTTGCATTGTATTTACTATGATTAACCTCCCGTTTTTGTACAGTATAATGCTGTTCAGTCATTGCACTCAATCACGCAGTATATGACTCGTTATTAAGATGATCAATCTAGTTATTTTTGAATAATCGTCTATGGGCTGGAAATATTTGTTTATTTGAACAACTTTAATTTGATGTAATTATTGAGGATTGCATCGTAAGCATGAAAAATGTGAGCATTATTTTTTAATACAATAAGTTTCCCCATAACCTTTAATTTAATCATCTAAAACAGTCTTTTGTCGTAATTAATATTTTAAGCTTTGGCTAATTGAAATGCTCTTTAATGTGATATGCTGTTTGTAATGTTTTCTTGCAGTTCTGTAATGAAATAAGGTGCTCAGACTCTGAAGTATACAGTAAGGCTCGCGCGCTCCGCTTTAAGTCACCAGATATACATCGGAATATCGTTAACCATCTTCCTTGGTTTCACAATACTCACTTAATGATTGTAAACTGAGTTTGGTGTGTTTCGAAGACGCCATATGCATATAATGCACATATTAGGCCGCACACAGGCTCTCAACAACGACGGCTGATCAACAGCAGGTTAGATTAGAGTGAGTTAAATGCAGAGTAAATTTCCCTTCATCGATCAGTAAATTTCCCTTCATCGATCAGTAAATTTCCCTTCATCGATCAGTAAGATTAATCCTCCAAACACACACGGGTCACTATGCACTCTCTAAAATGACGACGCGCCCAAAGCAGCAAAACTGTACAAATGCTGGACATCACCACACCATACACCTCCATAACAATGTGCATGATACAATTCTCATCAAATAATAAAGCACTCACCTGGCACTTGTAAATAGAGTCCATGAGTCTGTCATTCCACGTCCTTTTACTCGTATTAAAAAGTAAACATGGTCAACAAAATAACTTGTGCTCGGTGCTAGCTGTTAGCCACTCATAGCACTCATAGTTGCAATCTTTGAACTGGTGCATAAAACCTTTGCTGACCTTTGTTACCGAATTCAGTTTAGGTCTTCCTTTCTCGTTTATTCTCTTTTGTCTGCAAAAGGCGTTTTTAGTAGATGGGCAAAAAGATCTGGTGTAGGCGCCGATGACTGCGGCTGCCATTTTCTCTTCATTGCGTTTCACTGTCGTACCTTGATTAGAAATCCCGGACTGAAGGGGCGGGCTCAGTCAGAGTAGCAACTGCGCACGCGCTAGACCCAGAGGGCGGGCTGTCACTGAACATCAAAATTTGATTGGCTGATGATTCTGTCACTAATGCTCGTAACAAATCAGATGTGACGTCTTTCAACAAAAGGGTAGCAGTATCTGTAGTGCTGGCCGCAAATGATTACAAGTATCTTACATACATGTAATACAGCATGAAATTTTATATAATTACAAAAAACACTAACACAATAAAAACATCACAACACAATAAAAAAAACATGATTTATGAAAATTAATAAAAACAGAGTTATCTCTTTTTACAAACGAACTCTTCATATACCATATACCTCACATACCAGTATATATATATATATATATATATATATATATATATACACACACACACACATATATATATATATATATATATATATATATATATATATATGTGTGTGTGTGTGTGTGTGTGTGTGTTAACAGCTCAAGGTTTGTCCCCCTTGCATATTAATTGTTCATTTCACTCCCTCATCCTTTCATTTCACTCCCTCATCCATCCTTTCTACTCAAATTTACTATAATTTCTTTATACATGGGTTTATAATTTATTATTTTCTCTTAATTTCTGTAATCATATTATATGTAATCAGTTTACTCTGATATCACTTACAGCCTACAACAAACTCTTTGTTTGAAAACAAAAACAACAACCATTGACCATTGGCCAAACAGAATGAAAAACCTATACATATGTATATGTCTGTGTTGTTATGTCTGTGTAACCATGCTTAATGCACATTAATATAATATTTTAACCATTTTATTTCTGTGCACCTGTGTTTGTGGGCATGTTCTGAATCATGAATATATTTTAGGGTTAGTCATACATTTTGGGTTGAACTACATCCTAAAACCATAGAGCCTTAAATGCCTTAAAGTGTTTGAACCCCAGTAATCGCTGCTTGCAGCTATATTCGTTATAATTGCAATTTATCATTCAACACTGTGTTTTTAAGCTTTATAACCATAACAGTGTTATTTTTTGCCCAATTTATCTACAAATGTGCATGTTTGTTTGAAATTAATGCAGATCTAATGTATGTGTGAATGTATGAGCCTTTTTAAGCAGGTTTAAGGCCATTTACAACAGAAATATTGTGTTTTTGAGGCCTTTTTAACTGTTATAGCGCCACCTATAGTCCGATCTCTATGAAACTTGGCATGCTTGTTAAGAGTGATCTCTCACATGCTTTCACCACGTTTCGTAAAGCTTTGAGTTTTTGTTTAGGTTTTATAGGCTTTTGATTACGTGTGGCCACACCCCTTTTCTAAATGACCCATTATAGCTAACCAAAGGACAAAATTCCACATTTTTTTGATAATTATTGATCTACAGAGTTTAGAGAATATTACTGCAGTGGTTTGAATGGCATAGAGCGAAAAACCTAGGACTAGGTTGCAAAAGTAGGTTTTTAACATAATTGTGAATATTTAATGAACGATTTGATTGACAACATTAGTCCTAGAGACAAAGTTGTTCAGAATGAGGAGATCTATCATATGATATGAAGATCTAGTGTTTGTGTGAATATATGAACATGTTCTACAGTTTGAGGTTATTTTCCATAGAAATCTTGTGTTTTTGAGGCCTTTTTAACTGTTATAGCGCCACCTATAGTCCGATCTCTATGAAACTTGGCATGCTTGTTAAGAGTGATCTCTCACATGTTTTCACCACGTTTCGTAAAGTTTTGAGTTTTTGTTTAGGTTTTATAGGCTTTTGGTTAAGTGTGGCCACACCCCTTTTCTAAATGACCCATTATAGCTAACCAAAGGACAAAATTCAACATTTTTTTGATAATTATTGATCTAGAGAGTCTAGAGAATATTACTACAGTGGTTTGAATGACATTGAGCGAAAAACCTAGGACTAGTTCGCAAAAGTAGGTTTTTAACATATTTGTGAATATTTAATGAACGATTTGATTGACAACATTAGTCCTAGAGGCAAAGCTGTTCAGAATGAGGAGATCTATCATATGATATGAAGATGTAGTGTTTGTGTGAATATATGAACATGTTCTACAGTTTGAGGTCATTTTCCATAGAAATCTTGTGTTTTTGAGGTCTTTTTAACTGTTATAGCGCCACCTATTGTCCGATCTCTATGAAATTTTGCGTGCTGGTTAAGAGTCATCTGATACATGTTTTCACCAACTTTCGTAAAGTTTCGAGTTTGTGTTTAGGTTTTATAAGTTTTTGGGTATATCTGGCCACGCCCCATTTTTAAATTAGCCCATTATAGATAAACAAAGGACAAAATTCAACATTTTTTTGATAATTATTAATCTAGAGAGTCCAGAGAATATTACTGCAGTGGTTTGGTTCCGATCGGGCAAAAAACCTAGGACTAGTTCGCAAAAGTAGGTTTTTAACATATTTGTTAATAATTAATGAACGATTTGACTGACATCAATGGTTCTTGAGACAAAGTTGTGCATTATGAGGAGATCTATCAAATGATATACATATTGTGTGGATTTGCGAAACGCCATGTGATTACAGAGCCAAAAAAACTCGTTAGCGCCAACTAGTGGCCGATTTCTTTCAAAATTCTTACAGACCTTTAGGGCCATGAGTCAAACATGCCCACCGAGTTTCGTTCCGATCGACCTCCGTTAACCTTGTTTAATAGGTGTTTAAATTTCATTGGCCAATGACGGCCATGTTTTTTGAGATACGCGAATGACCTCATAAACACTCGTGCCCCTTTGGACCAAGACGCTGCATACCAATTTTCAAGTCGATCGGACCAACGGTTGCTTAGTTATAACTGTTTTTAGGTTTTTTCAGTGTTATAGCGCCCCCAAGTGGCAGAGCTGCGAAAAAAAATTTATTTGACCAAAGATTGAGCTCATACACATGTGTACCGAGTTTGGTGAAGATATCTTATTCCGTTGAGGAGTTATATCTATTTTAGTAAAAGTGGCCCCGCCCCTGACGGACATTTTGGCATCCCTATGCGACAGTGAGTTGAAATTTCAACTTTTTTTTGATAATTATTGATTTTCACTGTCCAGAGAACATTTCTGCACTGGTTTGGTTCCGATCGGGCAAAAAACCTAGGACTAGTTCGCAAAAGTAGGTTTTGGACATATTTCAAAATGGCGGAAAAATTTTCATACCGGAAATGAAATCGGAGATAGCCATTTTGTTTTGATTGAGCCAAGGATTCCAATGATATAAGACACTTGAGTCTACGACAAACGGACTAGGAGTTATGAGCAGTTTCGCGTTTTTGTTCGCTGTAGCGCCACCTATAGGCCGATTGGGGTGAGTCTTTGAATCTGACAAGAAGGCCGGACTACTATAATCTGACAAAGTTTCAGCTCTCTAGGCCTTACGGTTTTGGCTGCACGATCAGTTTTAGGGAAGAATAATAATAATAAAAAAAATCCTAACAAATACAATAGGGGTTCATAGCACTACGTGCTTGAACCCCTAATAATAATAAAAATCCTAACAAATACAATAGGGTTTCTAGCACTGCGTGCTCGAACCCCTAATAATAAAAATCCTAACAAATACAATAGGGTTTCTAGCACTGCGTGCTCAAACCCCTAATAATAAAAATCCTAACAGATACAATAGGGTTTCTAGCACTGCGTGCTCGAACCCCTAATAAAATACAGGTTTGCTGTGCTTGTTTGTAGAGCTCAATTTGCACAATTTGAATATTTTGACTATAAATAAATAATATAATTTTAATATTTCACTGTAAAATGAAAAAAAATCAAGTTTTTAAGATTTCATATAATAATTTTATTTTATGCTACAAATGTGAAATTACAATTCTAATATTTATGGTGTCTAAATTAAATGTTAATGAATAATTTTAATTTTTGTATTTATTTACAACCCTAATTTATTTAAATATTTAATAACATCTTGAATGCCCCTTAATTTTATTAACTAACTTATTTACTTTTATTTATTAAAATATTAATGTATTTACTTAATGGTTGATGGCATTGTTTTCATGACAGATTTGTCTTATTTAATTCCGTGCATTCTGTGTTTGCAGAGCAACGTGTTTTAAAGTTTATATGCATTTCTATATGTATTTTAAAGATGGGCAAGTGGCAACAACTAGTTGTTGGAAACTTGGCCGCTGGTTAAGCGAGTAGTGGGCGTTTCTCGTGTAGTCAGAGCCGCTGAGATTTTCCTGCACGCTAAACAAGAGAAAGCACAGACCGTCAACAAATCTGCACATTCTTTGTTATTTTATTTTATTGCGCATTGGGTTGTGTGAAGTTTTATGGGTTAACTATCATTTAAATAATGTAAATAATCACTTTAAATTAAAAATTGTTGTTATTGAGCATTAAATAAATTATACCTCGTTTATGTTGATCTACATAATGATCTGGGGGAATTGATGTGTTAATATATTTATTGATTGATTTAACTACATCAATTTTGAATAATGAATATTTGCAGAAAATTGTAGGACAGCTGTGAAATTACGATGCTAATATTTATGGTTGTCTTTATTATTTATTTACTTATTTTTTTCAAATGTTAATGAATAATTGCGGAAAATTCAGATTATTTGTTTTTTAATTCATTTACATCCCTAATTTAAATGTTGAATTTATATTAATTTTATGTTAATTCATATTAATAATAAAAATATTAATTCCTATTTATATGACTTTAATATTTAAATTATTATTATTTTTTTTTTAATATTTGAATATTTAAATTTGGAAAAAATAACATCTTGAAAGCCCCTTTCTACATTTCATTAACTAGTTTGTATATGTTTACTTTTATTTATTAAATTAATGTTTTTACTAAACAAATGTTTTTAGTCTTATTTAATTCCCTGCACACTGTGTTTGCAGAATGACATGTTTGAAAGTTTATATTGCCTGTAAGTGCATCTGAAGTGCGAAATAATTTTTCAAAAAGCAAACATGATCTGCTTTCACGTGTTCACTAGGAAAACATAACTACTTTTTGTTTGTTTGTCCTGTCCCTTCATCACCAGATCCGAACCTTTCCTTGCTGCTTGGTCTTCTCCTGGGCTCGGTGGCATTGTTCTTCGTGACGGGTGTGCTTCTGTGCACCGTATTCAAGGTGGAGCTGGCCTTGTGGGTCAGGACTGTGTTTCCATTCCTCTACAAAACCACAGGTAGTCAATAAACAGGAAATACACTTTCGCACTTTAGCAGCATCGCGCACTTACTGGGAAATTACGCCGTTTACATAAACTAGAATTAACACCTTTCAGTGCAATCGTAGCGCTGCAGGACATGCTGAAAAATACATAATAGTAATTCCTTTTAATGTATTTATTTAGCGTGTTCTGTGCTGTTTGGTTGTTTTTTCTAGATGGTGATGGTAAGCAGTATGATGCATACATCGCCTATCCCAGAGTTCTCGAGGGCTCAAGCGAAAAGGCTGAGATTTTTGCGATGAGCACTTTGCCACAGGTTTTGGAGGGCCAGTACGGTTATAAGCTGTTCATCCTGGGCCGGGACGGCCTGCCTGGGGAAGGTAAAGCATATGCAGCAAAACAAAGCACTGTCATATAAAGTGTGTTGTGATTTCATATAAGACATCAAATGGTGATTCGACACCAAACGTAAGCCGTAGTTAATGTAGCTGCATGATTTGGGGAAAATGAAATCAGATAAAAAATTGTGATTTAAAATGTGATTATTAAAAAAAGTTTACTTTTTTTAAAAAATATTTAAAATATTAACAATTTAACAACAATTTTTTTAATAATACATATCAAAAATATTTTTAATACTATTTAATATTTCATTGTAAATAAAAAAAGTGGTTTAATTTCTTGATTTCTTAAAGTCTTCAAAGTCTTAATTTCTTCAATTTTAAACATTAAACAATCAAACTTTCATTCTGATTTCAAATTGGACATCAAATGAAGATCGAAAACCAAATGTAGCTGCACGATTTGGAAAGAAAATCTAATTGGGATTTTTTTGATATAAATTGTGATTTTAAAATGCAATTTAAAAAAAAACAGGTTTGTTGTGCTTATTTGTTGTGCTTGCCAATTTGGGCCAATTTTTTTTTTAAATTTTATATATTAATATGACTTTGAAATAGTAATAATGGTTTGTATTATTATTACTATTATTATTATTATCGTTGTTGCTAATATTATTACTAAGAAAATATCAAACAAGAAATAACACTATTAATACCAAATAATACCGAAGGTTTATGTATGTGTGTGTGTGTGTGTGTGTGTGTGTACACATAGACAGACAGACAGACAGACAGATACATACATACATACATATATAGATATGACTATATAATAATAATTTATTAAATGTACAGTTTTTTAACAAGAAATATTTCACTGTATAAAAAACATTTAAAAAAGTATTTATGTAATTTTATTTTACCGTATAACGGTATAATTACAATACTAAATATTCAGCTCTTAATTTCTTCATTTTCAAACATTAAACCATCAAAAATAATATTTATTTATTTTATTTATTTAATTAGGGTTCAGAAGGATTAAATAATTAGTTAATTTATTTATTTAATTATTTATATATTTAACTAAATCACAGCCTGTACTTTTGGAAAATCACGTTGTTAAGCCATACCGTGATTTTGGTATTATATTGAATAATCATGCAGCTCTAGTCTGGGCCGTATTTTGTGTTATCAATCGTATTTAAATATTTTAAATATTTTAATCGTATATAAATATTTGTGACCCTGGAGCACAAAAGCAGTCATAAGTAGCACAGGTATATTTGTAGCAATAGCCAAAAATACATTGTATGGGTCAAAATTATTGATTTTTCTTTTATGCCAAAAATCATTAGGATATTAAGTAAAGATCATGTTCCATGAAGATATTTTGTAAATTTCCACCGTTAAGAAATTAATTTGGACAACTTTAAAGGCGATTTTCTCAATATTTTGATTTTTTTTGCACCCTCAGATTCCAGATTTTCAAATAGTTGTATCTCAGCCAAATATTGTCCTATCCTAACAAACCATACATACATCAATGGAAAGCTTATTTATTCAGCTTTCAGATGATGCATAAATCTCAATTTCATCAAATTGGCCCTTATGACTGGTTTTGTAGTTCATTTTCACATTTGTAGTTTCCATCACTGTGTTATTCAGAGCTTTACTTGGCTCATTTCCCTGTTTTCCAGCTGTGGTGGACGTGGTGCAGGACGCTCTGAGCCGCTGTCGCAGACTGCTGCTGCTCTACACGGCGTCGTCGCTCTGCAGCCCGGAGGCGCAGGAGTGGGCCGAGCAGCAGACGGGTCTGTACCGCGCGCTGGTGGAGAACTCCATGAGCGTGGTGCTGCTGGAGTTGGAGGAGATCCGCGAGCCGCTGCGCCTGCCTGACTCCGTGCGCCTCCTCAAGGACAAACAGGGAGCTTTGCAGGCCTGGAAGAGAAGGAAGAGGTGGGCGTTCTGGGACGGGAAGTCAGAGGAGCGTGTGACCTCTCTGGAGCCCTCGGCGCACTTCTGGAGGGAGGTGCGCTACCATATGCCTGTCAGAGGCAAAGCTAAACAGAGAAACTGGTTTAGTTTCTAGATGAACACTAAATGTGAATACCCAGGGTCAGGTTGTAAAGTTCCCAGATGAGTCATAACAATGCAGTCTTTCCTCTCTTCGTTTTTTTTTGTTTCTGAGGAGAAAAACTAGACAAGACGAGGCCAAAAAAAAAGAGAAATGAATACTTTTATTCATCAAGGATGCATTTAATTAATCAAAAGTGACAGTAAAGACATTTATAATGTGACAAATGATTTGTATTTTAAATAAATGCTATTCCTTTGAACTTTCTATTCATCAAAAAATCCTGAAAAATAAAATGAATCCGTTTCCACAAAAATATGAAGCAGCATGTTTCTTGTGCAGCAAATCAGCAAATTCAAATGATTTCTGAAGGATCATGTGACACTGAAGACTGGAGTAATGATGCTGAAAATTCAGCATTGATCACAGAAATAAATTACATTTCACAATATATTCACATAGAAAACAGCTATTTGAAATTGTAATAATATTTCACAATTTTTATAGTTTTTAGAGTATTTTTGATTAAATAAATGCAGCCTTGGTGAGCAGAAGAGTCATCTTTCAAAAATAAAAATAAAAAATATATACATTTAATTAATTAATAATATAAATATAAATATATATAGAGAGAGAGAGAGAGAGAGTTTTTTGTTTGTTTGTTTTTGTTTTAAAATTGGATTGCCACATTCTGTTGAGCAGTCCTATGTTAATCTTTATGATTTTAACGCCAAACATTAACATATGGTTTTATGTACAGTATGGATTACATTTTTACTGTAAATATGAAGAGACAGAAAATGATTTGTTAAAATGTTACCGTCTCACTCTGTAAGTAATCTGTTTGTAGTTTGACTTCCTGAAAGTGTAACCCTGACACTTTTTAACACATAGCTCTGTTTGTTTGAGCATGCCGTTTGTTAGCCGGGACTATCTGTTTTTCCCAATCAATGCAGATGAAACCTGTTTGAGGACAGTCATTGGTTCTGCTGATCTGTTTGGCCGCTAAAAGTACAGAAGTGACGCGCTTCTCCTTTTCATCTAAGAAAAAGCACCAACCGCAAACACCAACCCAGATTCTGCTCCACGGGTTTCCGTTCAGTGCTGCCAGTTTCTGTGACCCACAACTTCAATCAGATCATTCACATGTATGAGTTAGGGTTCGATCAGTTTAAACATGTAAAATAAACTGAAATGAAATGAAACATCTGTAAGCAACCTGCCTTGTGTATGTGTGTGTCACGTGTGTGTGTGTGTTTGTGCTCTATCTATCTATCTATTGCTCGCTCGCTCTCTCTCTCTCTCTCTATATATATATATATATATACACGCATGCATATATAATTTGTAATATGCATATGCATATAAAATTTCAGATTAATAAACTATAATTATGAGGGGGAAAAAACAACAAAAAACCTGTATATGATTTTCACATTCCAGATCTGTTTGGACTTGAAGAATCATTGTTTTATAAAACAATCATAACTTAATATTTTGAATCTAAAACCATATTGTATCTGATCATCAGCTTTTTATTAATGAGTGAATGTGGAAAAAAAAAATCAAAGCTTTTATTGTTGATTGTTGCCATAGAGAAAGGGTGAATTGGGCCAATTTTATTTATGGTGTGTTTAAGTGAGTGCATGACCGTAATGGGTCCAACTTGAATATGTACATCAATTTCGGGATGTGGGGTATGCTTGGGAATAATTGCTTTGGATCTAAAATAAACTGCTTTCAAAATATGGCTTTCCAAAAAAAAGTGGTCTCCTGGCTTAGGCTCGAGCTCCTTTGACCCTATAAGGACAACACGGTTTGGATAATGGAATGAATGGATGGATGACTTCCATGGGTGGACTGGCCATCTGGATGTTCTGGAGAAGTCCAGAATGGCCGTTCATCCGACAGCCGTCGGCCTGGCTGGTTCATCATCAAAAAAGAAAAAAAAAAAAAAGTGTCAGATTAAGTGACGCTGACGGCCGACAAAAGGAGGCGCTAATGCAATCTATTTTTGCTTATAATAAACCGAAACTGACGCGAAGGAGAGTTGGCTCGTAATGGCAAACAAAAAACGTGAAGATAAAGGCGGTTGGGAGAAGCTAACAGAAAAAAAAAGCGAACAGTTACATCAGGTTACCTTTGCCCGCCTTTCTCGCTATAGAGCATGTAGCCTATGTGCGAACGTTCACTGCTATTTATCACTCCGCATTGTCTGACATGAATATATTCCATTAATTCATAAAGAGACAGCAGCGATTGTACAACGGGTTTCATTTGAGAAATATTGAGTTAGTCTGATTAACATGACACACACACACACACAGGCATATGAATACTCAAATTGAAGAATTCTGTTGTTTCAGGTTTCCAGATTTTAGGTTTATGTTTATCATTGTCATAATATACATTTTGCGTTCTGCTCTTTTTATGTAAATTTTAGTTCATACAATAATACATTTATTTCAATCCCCTGAAAAAAACAAAACAAAACAAAACAAAAAAAAACAGAAAGCATCACATAATTTGTAATGGTTTTAGTGGTTATAATGAAAATTGTATTGGTTTTAATGGAAACTGTAATGGTGCTTGTTGGTCTCTACTGGTAATTGGTCGCCTTCTATTGGTGTTAAAACCACTAAATCCTAATGTAACGTCCCAAAACACACTACAGCAAACCATTTTTAATGGTTAAAAGTTGATGGTTTGTAATGGTATTTGTAGTGGAAATCATTAGAATTTCTGTGATGGTTTCTATTGTTTTTGTCAGCAGGTTCACCGTGGGTTTTGTGATGTTATTTGCTGTAGCAAATCAGCTCAAAAAGGGAA
Source organism: Spinibarbus caldwelli (assembly GCA_039654775.1). NCBI lineage: Eukaryota > Metazoa > Chordata > Actinopteri > Cypriniformes > Cyprinidae > Spinibarbus > Spinibarbus caldwelli. Next base: position 2,911,887 of record CM077232.1, read on the forward strand.
ATGTATATAAATAATTACAATTAATTATGATTAATTACAATTATTTATATCGGCTGACAGTAATAAACTGTAGCAGAATTAAATTGCCATCAGCTGATCTGTTCGTCCAGCGAACATTCAGTGTGGGTTCATATCAACTCTAAGAAAGGATATTTCCGTTGCCACAGAAAATACTTTCCTATTAATGCATTAGAGCATGTAGCGAGGGTCAAAATCGTAAAGAGACATTAATTTGCAAGGCAGAACCAGAAACTCATGTAATTTGTGCACACAACTTTTATTAACTAAATGCTAACACACATAACTAATCTAAACAAACAAACGAATAAACATACACTCACGCATACATACAAAGGGGAGCTAAAGTGGATGAATGAAGCCATTAGAGAAAACAGAGAATGCAGTTATGGAAAGAGTCAGTTAACCACCTGAGTAAAACCATCAGCACCGTTTATAACGGGGTCTATAACTTATACTAAACCTCTGTTTCGTTTACTTAAATGTACGATACTTGCACTGCCTTGATCGTTGACGAGTGTCCAGAATGCAATCTCGGATGAAAGTCTTGATGGTTTTGAGGTTTTGGACTTGCAATCATGTTCTTCCTGGTTTGAAGAGTGATGAATTCCAAAGATGTTCTGATTCGATGGTGACTGGGAGTTTCTTCCCAGGTGAAAAGTGAAGAAGAGTTAAGAGACATCAGCTAAGATCCGAGAATCTTTGGTTGAATGGAAAGACAAGGCTTGCAAGGCCTGGCACAAAAACTTAAGGGTCCAGAAGAGTTCTAGCTCACATCCTCATCTTCTCAGAATCTAAAAGATCCGCAGACTAGTTGTGCTGAGGCCTGCCAGACGCGGTAGTGTTGGCCCTGGAACCTAGCAACCAGAAGCTGGAGACGAGTGAAGAGACTAAAAGACTAAAACTAAAAAAAAAAAAAAACTAGGCGGGTCACTGAAGTGAGGTCTTTTAAACCCTATGGAGGTCACACCCCTGGGGGTCAAAGAGCCAATGGGGACTTGCAGTTCTGGATGGGAAGTTTACAGCTCTTTGTCTTAGACCATGGTATTTTGCATATTATAATTTGCCTGGGGTTAATGCAAAAACTACTAAAGATTCTTAGGACACTAATATGTTGCATAGGTATCAACATGTAATATACACTGTCATTTAGATCATCCAAAGACGAATTGATAGAGACCAAAGATGTATAAGGTGATATTAACTAGTGATCTATCATAAGCATGCATAAAACAGTATAGAATACACAAGAACATATACAAGAACAGTAGTAATCATACACAAAGACATGGGGATATGCATGGTAGGAATGTCATAGAAAATTTTGTCTATGAATTAATGAATGATGTCATTTCCTATAGCAGTGTAGTGAATTTTGCTTTCGCCAACCTAAGGAGGTGAAATAGTGTAGCGATGGGTACTCACATCACAGGTGACGTTATGATTTTTGGACCATGTGTCACTTAAGGTGCAGTTAGGAGTACATCACATAAGAAAGATTGGTGGGATACCTAACTTGTAGAACCTTACTGCATTATCAACACAAGGAAGACACAAGTGTAATAAAATAAATTTTATTAACAAAAGATAGACAAGAGTAATCAACAACTACTAAATGAATACCATGAATGAAAAAGGTATAAAGTGCATAAGATGCATAAAATGCAAGTGATTATGTTGGATGTTGCTATGTCAGAGCTACGTTATCTGGAAAGATAAACTGTCACTACTCTGAAACAAGTAAGGTGAAGAACCTTATTATGCATCAAACAAATACCTGAAAGATTATTTGTTATCAATTGCAATCAGCTATATGACATCTAATGTCAATTAGAAAAATCATATACTGATAATACACAACAATGCCAAGGTCGCTGGAAGAGGTTTGGATAGGTGATAGTTACATTCTCTCTGGTTGAGTGAGCAGTCCGGTGGCAGTGACTTCATCCACTGGTTGTGCTGGTAACCATGCAGTGGGGAAAGGAGCAGGAATACGTTTCGACAGCCTTGAACACAAAGTGCTGGAGGATGCTGATCTCCTGGAGCACCAAAGGGTCCTAAAATCTGGAACACGCAGATGTGACCATGAAGTAGGTGCAGAAGATCCTTAGCCTGGAACACGCAAGCAAAGGTACCTTGGAGTGAAGGTTTGCTCTCCGGAGCTTAACCTTGTTGCAAATGTCTGTGTGTCTTCTGCCTCTCTGGGCTAGAGACTCAGAATTTGGTCAATCCGCTTTGTCTCTCTAGGATGGAGACTCAGGACATGCTGCATCTGTTGTTGTCTCGCTGGACGAAGACTCTGAATGAAGTCTGAACGTAGATTATCTCATTCCTTGCAGGCTGGAGGCTCAGAACGTGGTCATATCTGTTGCTGCCTCAAAGCTGGAGACTCAGGAACTGTGTATCTGTTAATGTCTCACCCTTGCAGGCCGGAGACTCAGATCTGGTGTATCTGCTACTGTCTCTCTGGATAGGAGACTCAGAACTTCGGTGTTTCTGTTAGTGTCTATCCCTTTCGGGACTCAGACTCAGAACAGTGTATCTGTTAACGTCATTTCCATTGCAGTACTCAGACTCAGAATGGAGGTTGATCTGCTATTGTCTCACCCTTACAGGGTTCAGACTCAGAACAGGTTGTTTCTGTTGCTACCTTCCCTGTAACACGCCGGAGACTCAGAACGGGTTTATCTGTTAACGTCTTTCCCTTTCGGGACTCAGACTCAGAACGGATGTGTCTGTTACTGTCCCTTCCCTTACGGGCTGGAGACTCAGAACAGATTGTTTCTGTTGCTGCCTTCCCAGTAACAGGACTCAGACTCAGAACAAGGAGTGTCTTTTGGAAAGGTACCTTTATCTCTTTCCGATGAGGAGGAGATTGCAATCTGGCACTTCTCCATTTCCAGTCTGTGATTGGCTTTTTCCATCAGAGTGGGGGGACACGGTGTGGCCCACCCTTCTTTCCTCCTGTGGAACTTATTTGCATAGTCCAAACACACATTTAGAAAAGTGTCACTAAAGTTTTACCAGTGCATCATTCACTTACCAAACCACAACCAGAATACCTTTGGCAATGTTACGAACACATTAAGTCCAAACATGATGGAAGAAGATTGAACTGTCATGCATGCATTCATTTGTCCATTAACAGCTGAGTTTGTGTAAGATGTTGCACTACACATCGCTGTCACTGAGAATACTTATTTCTCTGAATAAGTATGAGATGTGTGTGTTGTAGTGTGCATCAGTTTTAAGGTTTGAGAACATAGTTATGAATGGATTTGGATGGAACTTTGTGACTCTGTTTCACCCACTGCTGCTGCATCCAGAGGTCCTAAGGAATTTTTATGGCGGTCACAGGCCAAAACCTGAGGAATCAGTCTGTTGGTGGGTGAAGGGCAGAAACTGCATTTTGACCAATAGGAAGTCCTGTCCTTCCCAGGCTTTGTACCAAAGGTCTTCTTCTTGCCCTCTGAGAGGTGTCTGACTGTTGTCCTGGCATCTTTATCTAATGGCGTTGGACAGTTTGCTTATGTTAGTCCACCAAGATCCAATCAAAATGTAGAAAACCTTTGTCCACTATTGTGGTCAGAGAGGGGCCCCGCCATAAACTGGGCCCTGGAATGTGCTGTCCACTACAGCAGTATGTGTCGGTTTTAGAGAGAATTGCTTAGGGAGGAAGATTCTCTCTACATACCTTTAGGTCGTAAAGCTTATCAGATCTGGCTGAGGTGTCCTGGCCAGGAGATCGTTCACAGACATATAAGCACCGAGTCTGGTGTTGGGTGAGGGTTCGGTGACTGTTTGTTAATCTAATGAATAATTGGTTTGTTAAATCTAATGAACAAATGTGTGTCTGATTGGTCCAAATGCTTCATAATTCCCCCCTTTCGAGCGTTGTTGTCCGTCCAATAGACAACAGCGAGCGATGTTAAAGATGCAGAACAATCAGACACACACCTGCCACTCATGGCTGGGAGACAGTGGTGGCCCTCGGGGTGTTGGTGCCTCCAGGAGTGGTTATGGTGCGGTCAGGCGGTGTGCTGAGGTGATGTAGGCTGTAGTAAGGTGCGGGTCCTCGAGCTTGTGCAGCAGGTGTCGAGGCAGTGTCACCTGTCGATCTGAAGTGAATTGGTCCGGGTCAGATGGTTGTTGATGTTGTTAGCCATTAGGCTATCTGTGGTACCCGCGGTGTGGAACAGCCGGGTTAGACTCTCACTGGTGAGAGTGCAGGTGGTTCCAGGGGTCGCAGGGAATGGTTATGGAGATTTTGTAGTGTGCAAAGAGTTTCAGACTGATCTAGTGATGATGGCAGCAGGGCAGCCGGTGGTTGTTAGCCCTCTGTTCTGTTCAAACATCACCAGAAGTCTGATGTTTGCGGTGTCGCTTTGCTCTTGTGGCGGCATCGACTTGAGCTTGCCTGAGTTGTGTTGATAGAGGTTTCACTGTTGGGCATGTGGGCCCGATGCTTGATCCAACATTGTCTGGCTGCTTCTGGGGTGTCAACTGGTTTTAAGGGATGCTCCTCCCTTGGAGGGGTCTGATGCTGTGTTGCGTCAGGCAAGGAGTCAGAAGTTTGTCCTTCCCAGTACTCCTCAGTTGAGTTTTGTTCAAGGAGCTCTTTTGCTAGAGTCAGCAGCTCCTGTAACTCAGAAGTAGGCATGTCCAGCTGTCCTTGTGCAGAATCCGTTTGGCACCTGTGTGAAGGGTGTGGAGGAGGATGTTGTGGAGGACTGTCGTTGGACATACCGTGGTGTTCGCAGGATGAGGATGGCCTTCTCCATGGTTTCTGCCAGTGGTTGGTCTGGGACCTGGGTCTGTTGCCATGGTGACGGCTCTGTCCTCCGCTGGCTAGTGGCTTTCTGTAGAAGGGCCTTGCATTGTGGCAATGCTGGGTGCCTTCTGGTGCCTGCTTTGGGTTGTACAGTTTAGAATCAGTGGGGTCTTACAAACAACTTTGGTGGAAGCCTTGTGCTTGTTAAAGGCCTTCTGTGTCAGGTCATGCAGTTGTTGAATAGGAATTGTGTGGCAGGCCATAATGCCTACATGGTGATTTACAATGGGGTGGAGGTTTTGGAGAAAAAGGCTCTTAAAGCTAGTGTCTTCCTCCATCCCAGGTTCACTGCGAGCTCCGAAGTAAGCTCGTCGAAGTCTGTGGTAGTAATCATGGAGAGTTTCATGACGCCCCTGTTCGATGGCTAGGGCAGCGATCAGTCCGTATTCAAACTCTGGGTCTGAAAATTCCTTTATGATGGCTTGTTTAAGCTGCTGGTAGTCCGATTGAATGTGTCCTGGCTGTCGAGCCAGGAAGCGTCGCACTTCCGGGCTAGAAGTGATCCAGAGCAGATAGAGTCTATTTTGGTAGTTCACCCTGGTCCAAGACTGCAGGTAAAAGTCAATCTCTCTTAAGTAAGCGTGAACATCATGTTCTCCTGCAAGTTCTGGTGTGATCTGGTGTGGTCTTTGAGTGTCACTCCATGTGCTCTTTCAGGGCTTGCCTGAAAAACTCCCTTTCCTTCTGCAGCTGCAGAGGTTTTCAGGAAGCTGACTTGTGAAGTGTCAAACAGAAGGCTTTGGCTCCCCCCTTCGTATCTGTGTACGGGGGTGAGGGGGCTTGCACTGCTGGCTGTGTGACGTGCAGCAGGGTGTCTTTTACTTGAGTCCATGAACAGTTTGTAAGACTGTTTTAGTTCTCTCTGAACCATGTCAAGCTCCTCTTTAATGTTGCAGAATTGCTGAGTCAGGGTTTGGACTTCAGCTCTGGCTGCATGCAGATGACCTTCTAAGGCCTTAGCTCTGGTGTTGCCCTCATTAAGTTCCACATACGCTGTTTTTAACAGTGACTTTGTGTGAAACAGTTCTCTTTCCAAGTCCTGTCTGATGGCTTTTTCCAGCTGTGCTTGGTGTCCAGCAGCTGTTAGAGCCTCCTGAAGACTGGTGATTTCCTTCTGTTGTGCCATTCTGTAAGGTTCTTTGCATCCGTTCTGTGCCTTCTCTCACTGAGCGGGTGTCAGTTCCCTGTAGAACTCTGTGACTTGCAGGTTCAGTTCATTTACCTCCTGTCTGAGGCCCTTGAGGGTGTGGGACCAGGAGAAGATGATGCTAGTCAGCTCCTGGTGGTTCAGGCTGGGTGTCAGGTGTCCACTTGTGTCACAGTCTCGCTGTTCTTTTCTCTGCCATTGCAGGTCATTGGCTGCTTTGGGCTCTCATGCTTGTCATGTGACACACAGCAGCCAAAATACCACTGTATAACTGATATAGGCTTATGTCTGTACTGAAAAAAAACAATAATAAATCCATCACAGAAAATTTTAATGGTTTACACTACAAAAACCATTACAAACCATCAACATTTAACCATTAAAAAATGGTTTTCTGTAGTGTGTTTTAGGACATATTCCATTAGGATTTATTGGTTTTAACAAGCCACCAATAGAAGGCAACCAATTACCATTAGAGACCAACAGGGTCCATTACAGTTTCCAGTAAAACCAATACAAGTCCCATTATAACCAGTAAAACCATTACTAATTTTGTAATGGTGTCTATTGTTTTTTTTTCAGCAGGGGTTTTATTTATTTATTTATTTATTTATTTATTTATTTTTATATTCGATATATCACTAAAATATCATCATAAAATATCATCAAATATCATCAAATATCTTGATTCTCAAATATGTGTAAGTAAATGCATTTAGCACCTTTATAGATTATTTTAGTTGATCTATAATGGGCGATGGGCAAAGTAGCCTAACACTGTAATCTATTAACTACACATAAAAGCCCGTCTTTTTACTTAAGTACCAGATATGGGTGTCATGCCATAAAATACTTTTAATATGACTGACTTTGTATTTAATGTGAATTTAATAAAAACATTGTAAGTTACTAATTAGCCTATAACATTTTCAGTGTACAAGAAGAGAGCAAAGAACGTTTACAATATCAAAGAACATTTTCACTTCAGTCCAGCGAGTTCAAGCACTCTCAAAAACTGTCATAATAATCTCTAAAGCTGTTTACACTGTGAAATTAATATCTTACTTACATTTGTACTTCTTCGCTTTGTTGTTTCTGATGAGAGAATTAGAATTCAGTCAGCCAGTGCACGCGGTAACGAAACAGCGTGTTTCAGCGAAGACTCATCTGAACGCCTCTGATTGGTCCTTGCATTCATAAGCTCAACAGAATCGTATGTGATTGGTTACAATGTGCAGTGCTTTAAAAACGTGCGTACCTCTGGCTCTGTGCCACCCAGCGAACGCAGGTTTGAATTTAGCAGCTGGTGATTTTTTTCTTTTTGTATACATATAGTTTACAGGACAAACTGCACATTTCACCCAAAATTGTTTGCTGTAATATGATTCCAAATTTAGGGGGGCCAAAGGGGGGCCAAGCTCGTTGACAGGGGGGCACTGGGCCCCCCTGCCCCCTGGGTGTAAGGAGGGTAATAGAGGAGACAGAAATTAGGCTACTAATAACCTGTACAGCTCATTAAGGGGACAATAGTTGCTAGAACTGCTCTAATCCTATACCGAGAGGGAAGATGGTGATGGTCAAATAACTAAAATAAGGTAAAGGTAAAATGAAAATGTCCTAATAGCTTTAGGAAACTAAAAGGAATTTAAAAAAAAAAATTAAAAAAAAGATTTAATTAAATCTCAGATTTAATTAAAATCAACTTAGCTGAATCTGTACATTTAAGATAAGAAGTAAATGAATGAAATGAAATCAAAGAGAGGTAGAATAAAGTCAAAATAAAAATAACACAAATAGAACCAACGTATGTGAGGAGGGACTGACCTAACTGAGTATAAACAGAAGGTGATAGCACAAACAGGAAGTGAAACCAAGAGTGAGAGAGAGAGAGAGAGAGAGAGGAGTGGCTACACTTTACTCTCACAAGTATCTGAAGTGTTAGTCGGATGCTAACAGTTAACAGTTGAGGTAAACGGCTTAGCTTAAATGCCTGTGCGGCAGCTAAGAGAGTTAGCTTTGGCTAAACTCAGTTGTTTGTTTACACAAGGGTCTGTGACGTGTGTGCTGTTATCAGATTGAACCAGAAGAGGCTGTTCTCAACTTCCGGGGTCAGATGTTGCTAAGAGACCGATGCGAGCTTACAACACGCGCAAGTGGAGCAGAACTTGCGCTGCTGTAAACATGCATGGGAACTCACATGCAGTCAGTTATGACATATCGCATACAACTTATTTGGCAAATCAAAACAGAACATTCACTTCACAGACCATGGCAAATTACTAGTTAGCTAGGCTAGAATTACACCATTAATTCGCTATTCAATTGCATCACTTCACTGACAACAATGATACATGAAGGTTACAAGAAGGCCTTAACTCAGGGAGATGAGGAACATCGCTCAAATCACCATTTAACTAAATATCCTGTAGCAAGATTTCTTCATTGGCCAGTTTTAATATCATTGCAAGTGGGATTTCTTCACCATGCAGATAAATTTGTGCCGCTAATCAGAGATTTCTTCGTCAGAGAAGACTTACACATTTAAAGCTGAAATGGGGATTTCTTCGCCCAAGATCAGATTATTTTATTCTGGTACCATTTATATGGGCTGCTAATCTGAGATTTCTTCGTCAGAGAAGGTTTACGCTCTACTAACAACAGAAATTAGGATTTCTTCACTAATATCAGGTTAGTTCCTTATCGTACAATTTAAACACACATTATAGCATTGATAAACTTTCTACTGCTCATAGTAAGGTGCATTCAAGTTATAGTCTATCTGATTTTATCAGAAACTGCATGCGTAGGACGTTAATAAAATGTATGAGACAAACACACAAGTTTGATATGTAGTCCGCTTGCAAATAATGTTTAAACGATTGCCCACATTCTCCACCATTTCATGTAGCAAATCAGCTCAAAAAGGTAAATGTATATAATTAATTAATTAATTAATTAATTAATTATGATTAATTACCATTATTTATATTGGCTGACAGTAATAAACTGTAGCAGAATTAAATTGCCATCAGCTGATCTGTTCGTCCAGCGAACATTCAGTGTGGGTTCATATCAACTCTAAGAAAGGATATTTCCGTTGCCACAGAAAATACTTTCCTATTAATGCATTAGAGCATGTAGCGAGGCTCAAAATCGTAAAGAGACATTAATTTGCAAGGCAGAACCAGAAACTCATGTAATTTACAAACGAATAAACATACACTCACGCATACATACAAAGGGGAGCTAAAGTGGATGAATGAAGCCATTAGAGAAAACAGAGAATGCAGTTAGGGAAAGAGTCAATTAACCACCTGAGTAAAACCATCAGCGCCGTTTATAACGGGTCTATAACTTATACTAAACCTCTGTTTCGTTTAGTTAAATGTACGATACTTGCATTGCCTTGATCGTTGACGAGTGTCCAGAATGCAGTCTTGGATGAAAGTCTTGATGGTTTCAAGGTTTTGGACTTGCAATCATGTTCTTCCTGGTTTGAAGAGTGATGAATTCCAAAGATGTTCTGACTCGATGATGATTGGGAGTTTCTTCCCAGGTGAAAAGTGAAGAAGAGTTAAGAGACATCAGCTAAGATCCGAGAATCTTTGGTTGAATGGAAAGACAAGGCTGCAAGGCCTGGCACAAAAACTTAAAGGTCCAGAAGAGTTCTAGCTCACATTCCTCATCTTCTCAGAATCTAAAAGATCCGCAGACTAGTTGTGCTGAGGTCTGCCAGACGCGGTAGCGTTGCCCCTGGAACCTAGCAACCAGAAGCTGGAGAGGGGATGGGAGACGAGTGAAGAGACTAAAAGACTAAAACTAAAAAAAAAAAAAAAAACTAGGCGGGTCACTGAAGTGAGGTCTTTTAAACCCTATGGAGGTCACACCCCTGGGGGGTCAAAGAGCCAATGGGGACTTGCACTTCTGTAGGGGAAGTTTACAGCTCTTTGTCTTAGACCATGGTATTTTGCATATTATAATTTGCCTGGGGTTAATGTCAAGTCAAGTCACCTTTATTTATATAGCGCTTTTAACAATACAGATTGTGTCAAAGCACTTAACAGTATCAAATTGGAGGATAGAGTGTCAGTAATGTATAATGATAAGATTAAACACTCAATTTTCAGTTAAAGGCATTTCATTATTGAATTCAGAGATGTCATTGTCTAGCTCAGTTTAGTTTAAATAGTATATATGAAATCAAATTGATGATAATCGTTAGAAATTAAGTGTCCCCAACTGAGCAAGCTAGAGGCGACAGCGGCAAGGAACCAAAAGCCCCTCTGTGACAGAATGGAGAAAAAAAAAAACCTTGGGAGAAACCAGGCTCAGTCGGGGGGCCAGTTCTTCTCTGGCCAGGATATTATTGTTTTTTGTTTTTTTTTCTTATTTTTTTAATTAAATTTTAAATGTATAAATGTATTATATTTCTATTTTTATATTGTTGCAATTTCTAACAATAATAGTATTATGTAGTTAGGTATTTTATTATATTTTTAGTTATTTTGTTTTACTTTCAGTTTTATTGTATTTAAGTCGAGGTCTTCACTGGGAATATGTCCAGGTGTCCGGCCTCCGCCGACGATCAGGGTCGCAGACATCATCTCCCGGCTCCGATCCACCATCTGATCCGGACACAGACTGAGAAACAGAATAAGAAAGAAACAGACAAATATTAGCGTAGATGCCATTCTTCTTACGATGTAACGAGTACATCGTGTGTTATGAGGAGTGCTCCCAGTTCCGGTTGATCTAATTAATGCAGCTTAACAATCCTTTAACGGATTTGAATAATAGAAGTGTATTAGTGTGTTATGTGTAAGCCAGGTTAAAGAAATGTGTCTTTAATCTAGATTTAAACTGACAGAGTGTGTCTGCCTCCCGAACAGTGTTAGGTAGATTGTTCCAGAGTTTGGGCGCTAAATAGGAAAAGGATCTGCCACCCGCAGTCGATTTTGATATTCTAGGTATTATCAAATGGCCAGAGTTTTGAGAATGCAGCGGACGTGTGTCAGGGGTGTGGTGAAGAAGGACTCAGATGCAGAGTAGGAGTGCAGGGAGAATTTATTTCTCGTCACAAAACATAAAATAACATAAATAATATTTAACTGCCGCTTAGGCTTGAGGAGATTCCGGAGCTGGCTGGCAAACACTGCGGCCACACAAGCTGCCGGACTTCCATGCTACGAATCCTGCAGTACAGGGGAACAGAGAGTCAGAGACAGAGGCGTGCACATGTAATGCGAACATACGCAAGAACAAACAATCTACTCACGACGAGGAACAGAAAGGTAGAGCCATATAAGGGAGTGGGGGAACGAGCGACAGGTGGGGGAGAGACGACTCGTGACTCGCGCACCCCCGCTGAGGGATCAGCGCTGATTACCCGGACCACGAGCCGCCGAACCTGACAGGACAACACAAACCACGAGAGGAGCCAGAGCAGCCCCCTGACCCATGACAACATGGAGTACTATAATGTGATAAGAGCTCGCTCAAGTACTGAGGAGCTAAGCCATTCAGGGCTTTATAAGTAATTAACAAGATTTTAAAATCTATCCGATGTTTGATAGGGAGCCAGTGCAGTGTTGACAGAACCGGGCTAATATGGTCATACTTCCTGGTTCTAGTAAGGACTCTAGCTGCTGCATTTTGGACCAACTGTAGTTCATTGATCAAGTGTGCAAAACAACCACCCAGTAAAGCATTACAATAGTCTAACCTTGAGGTCATAAACGCATGAATTAGCATTTCTGCATTTGACGTTGAGAGCATAGGTCGCAATTTAGATATGTTTTTGAGATGGAAAAACGCAGTTTTACAGATACTAGAAACATGGCTCTCAAATGAAAGATTGCTATCAAACAGCACACCTAGGTTCCTAACTGATGAAGAAGAATTGACAGAGCAGCCGTCAAGTGTTAGATAGTGTTCTAGGTTATTACATGTGGGGTTTTTTGGTCCGATAATTAACACCTCTGTTTTTTCAGAATTTAGCAGTAAGAAGTTACTCGTCATCCAGTTTTTTATATCGACTATGCATTCCGTAAGTTTCTCAATTTGGTGTGTTTCACCGGGCCGTGAAGAAATATAGAGCTGAGTATCATCAGCATAACAGTGAAAGCTAACACCATGTCTCCTGATAATATCTCCCAAGGGTAACATGTAAAGCGTGAAAAGTAACGGCCCTAGTACTGAGCCTTGAGGTACTCCAAACTGCACTTGTGATCAATATCATACCTCTTCATTTACTGCTACGAACTGATGGCAGTCAGATAAGTACGATTTGAACCATGCTAGGGCACTTCCACTAATGCCAACAAAGTTTTCTAGTCTATTCAAAAGAATGTTGAGGTCGATAGTGTCGAACCCAGCGCTAAGATCCAGTAGAACTAATAAAGAGATACAAACACGATCAGATGATAGAAGCAGGTCATTTGTAACTCTAATGAGAGCAGTCTCAGTACTATGATACGGTCTAAATCCTGACTGGAATTCCTCACAGATACCATTTTTCTCTAAGAAGGAATATAATTGTGAGGATATTACCTTTTCTAGTATCTTTGACAGAAAAGGGAGATTTGAGATCGGTCTGTAATTAACTAGATCTTTGGGGTCAAGTTGTGTTTTTTTAATGAGAGGCTTAATAACAGCCAGTTTGAAGGTTTTGGGGACATATCCTATTGCAAAAACTACTAAAGATTCTTAGGACACTAATATGTTGCATAGGTATCAACATGTAATATACACTGTCATTTAGATCATCCAAAGACGAATTGATAGAGACCAAACATGTATAAGGTGATATTAACTAGTGATCTATCATAAGCATGCATAAAACAGTATACAATACACAAGAACATATACAAGAACAGTAGTAATCATACACAAAGACATGGGGATATGCATGGTAGGAAAGTCATAGAAAAATTTGTCTATGAATTAATGAACGACGTCATTTCCTATAGCAGTATGTGTCGGTTTTAGAGAGAATTGCTTAAGCAGGAAGATTCTCTCTACATACCTTTAGGTCGTAAAGCTCATCAGATCTGGCTGAGGTGTCCTGGCCAGGAGATCGTTCACAGACATATAAGCACCGAGTCTGGTGTTGGGTGAGGGGTCTGTGACTGTTTGTTAATCTAATGAATAATTGATTTGTTAAATCTAATGAGCAAATGTGTGTCTGGTTGGTCCAAATGCTACATTGCCATAAATGTGATAGGAATGCTGTAATATTGTGAGATAATAGCGGCCGTTTGTAGTTGTGGTGGGCCTATTTGGGAGAAAAGATAAAGTTAACAACTTTAAAGGCATTTTTAAATTATTAAACATTTCAGAACAAAATAAAATTCAAATTGAAGAAGAAAAAAACTTCGCAGGGAGTTTGACTGACAGGTGATCTGACCAATCATAATGCCGAATCTGCCATTTCTGTCCGACAAACAAACCAGACCGGAGAGTAGATTAATGTCGGTGGACTTGAACTTTAAAAATGGTGTGTATTGACATCTTTCCACGGTTGAAACAAGATACTTTCTGATATTCGTTCGTGTTTATTTCATGCTATAACTAGTAAGCGGAAGAGACAATCTGTTGCTTGAAATGAGGCGCTACAGCGATCTGTCACAACACATTAAACATTTTTTTTTTTTTTTGAATTTCTTAAGAAATGACCAAATTTGAAAGCTGAGACTTTGTTTCATACCAAAAGTAACCTGTTCTGTCTTGTCTGTCAATTTCCTCTTTGCTCCGCAATGTATTTTTCACTGCTTGAGAACACGATGTGTGGCGTGAGAGCAGCATAGCTTGTCAGACTTAGCAACAGTAACTAAGAGGGGCAGGTCTTTGCAAAGGTTCATCCCACTTATAAATGTTGCAGGGTAATAAAATGTCATAAAACTTAAATGGCCATTGTTGTCAGCAAGGCCTATTTAAAATGAACTCTTCAAATATTTGTGGTCCTATCACCAATTTTGTACAGTATATGGTTGCCTTGCCTAGAAACAAGAGGTAGCTCCACTTTGCCACAGGTTCAAATCACCCTGCTCTCTCCGCTACTGCATTTACCCATTTTGATTACTTAAACAATTGAGAAATTATTTGATATTTAAAATTACACATACACCAAAAATTACACTTGTTGCCCAAGAGATATTACAAAAATATGATTCATTTTAGTTGAAAGACTGAATTTACAAAAAAATAACTTTTCAGAAAGTTTTAAAGATGTTTTGAAACCTTAGTTTGTCCTTTTGTTTCTTACCAAAAATGTCATAAAGATGAATCTTTTACCAATGTAAAACAGAAGTGCCTATCAGCCTATAAACTGATAGTCAATTACAAAACAAAGAACGAAATCAAAAACGTTTGGTCTAAAATTAATAATTCAATGTAGAATTACAGTAAAATAATACTTTATAAGTAAGAAAATAATTATTTTGAAGATGTTTTGAAACTAACATACAAAACTTTTGTCCTTTTGTTTTTCACCAAAAAAATGTCATGAATATGAATCTCATTGTTGAAGAGACAAACCAATCAGAAAATATATATATATTATTTTAAATGGTGATTTTTAATATCTCATCCATATATGCTCTCAAAAAAAATAAAAAAGGTTCAAAAGCTGTTACTGGCGCGGTAACTTTTCAAACGGTATCAATATGTACCGTACACTTTAGGTGTACACTTTAGGTGCATTTTAGAATCTTTAAGATTTTAAAATGCACCCTTCACATGTAAATATGGTAGGCTACAAAGGCTACAAAGTTGCACCTTTTGACAGAGTACGTATAATGATCTATATCGCCTACATATATCAGTGGTACTGTCCCAGTGACAGCTTTTGAACATTTTGATGGGGACATTCATGTATTCTACCTTGTGGATCCACTGATGACAGAAGTCACTGTTTCTCGTCAGTAGGTGGAATGCTGTTCCCTTTAAGGGTGGCATTAAGACGAAACCGCAGTGTTCACAAGAAAGGCAGTGTGTAGTCTTTTAGTCTGTCATTGCAGAAATTCCGAGAAGGCGCGACAGAAGTTTTGAAATCATACTGTATGACCATCTACACGAGGTAAGACACGACTGCTCTTCTGCTACTGTAGTCACCGCATTTGAGTTATTTTGTTGCATAGTTTTATTCCTAGTAAGCGAACATATTTAAGTGTTTCTTTAATATTATAACTGAAATTTGTTCCACACAACCGATTTTCTTTGGGGGAAACCCATCATGCTTTGCTTGAAGGATCATCATTAACATCTGCCCACAACATTTTTGTGTGGAAAACCCGATAATACGTCATTTAAACATCAGTTTGAGGTTTGATTATTTTCATAACTTCAAAGTTTTACTTGCACAGAAATTGTTGCCTGCCAACTGATACGCAACCTTGTTTTGTCATGTTTCTCTGTGAAAACGGGAAATATGAGTTGTTTTTGTTTCGTATCCCAATCTGTCACGAGGGATGAAGTCTGTGGGTGCGTTTTTGTTGGACGCTCTTTTATAGCTTATAACGAAAAATAGGAGTTATCGTTTTTCATGTCGTTTCCAGGAAAGCGCTTTAACCTGCCAGACCTGCTGTCACGAAAACCCGAGATGAGCGCGTTTTATTTTCGATGGATTTTACTCTCAGCACTTTGGATTGCAGGTAAGAGTTCATTTCCACGTCGCTGATTGTAATCTACACTAGTTAGGTTGGCTTTGTCGATTGTTATGTTGGAAATGAGGAACTTGTATTCATCTATAGGCTGTTGTGGAACGTTTATTGTGGTCGTTTAGCGATCAAACAACGGGAAAGAATTAATAAAGGTGATGCTTTTTCAAAAGTGAAAAACTGCGCATAAATATGTTTTTTTATCTCTGGTCATTAAGTTAATATCTGTATCACTGTACACTGAACGAACACTTGATTGTTTTCCTTGACTGCTAGGCTACAGTCTTCCTAAACGTTCAGTGCGTTCAACAACACCATATGAAATGCATTGACACAGATTAAGTTTTTAAAATAGGCTACGTTAGCTATTATTAGCAAAAATTATGAAGATGTTGAAGTTTCATTTGCAGTTGTTACCTATGTGTTCAAAACTTCAAAGTTCCCCGCTTCACGTGTTCACGTGACATAGGCTACTGACCTCGAAAGCGCGTTCTCAGCTGCGGTTTCGGAACTTTTCAAAACCACCACTGCTGAAGAATGCTTACATGTGTTAAAATTAGGTCAGACAATAGCTATGCCCTTTTACTTTTATTTCAAGGGTGGTTTTAAACGTTTCAGAAGCTACAAAGGTCGAGTTCGCTAAAGAGACGCTCGCGATTAAATCGCGTTCGCCCGAAGACGACCGGAGATCGCGATTATTAATTTATATAGCCTATTTATATACGCTAGCCAAGTGATATATCAGAGGTTGTTAGGCAAAAACGGTGCACGTAGCCTATATTTCGCATGTAAAAACACTTTGTTGTAGATTTACAAAAAAAAAAAAAAAAAGTTTCGTTTTTTAATGTAAATCACGTTAAATGCGCAATGTGTGTTTTCTGCACCGATCATATTTGTAAAAATCATATACAGTAGCCTATATCCATTTTACTTTCCTTTCAACTGCGCTTTTCAACGTTTTGGAAGCTACAAAAGTCAGAGTTTGCTAAATAGTCGCTCAGCGAATAAAGCCGCGTTTGAGGATATCCATGGCAACCGGAGATCGCTTGCTCACTCTATCGATCACGCGTGTTGTTAGACTTAATCTGTGCATATAAATCATGCGATTATTTAACGCGCTTTATTTTACATTTACAAAACACAAAAACGTTTAGTCTTTTATTTAAAATGCGTCTGAAAGCACAATACATCCATTATACTTTAGTTTAAAATGCGTTTTAAACGGTTTAGAAGCTAGAAATATCAGAGTTCGCTAATACACTTGCGAATACGAGTCGCTTTCGCCCAGGATGTAACCATAGTAACCGGAGATCATTCGCTGGCGTATTATTGGGCATAATCGGTGCCCGTAAATCACGCATATAAACGCACCGTTTATATATTTAGAAAACGCAGAAACATTTAGTTTTTTAAAACTTGTTTAAAAATGCAGTGTCTTTTCTGTATCAAATGCAAAATAATAGCTGTGTCTGAAATCACATACTTTAAAAGTATTGTATTCAGTGTAGAACCGGCCTCTTAAATGTTGTTGAATGCATTATTTAGGTACATTTGCTCTTACCCTGATTTTTTATTTTTTATTTTTTAATTTTTTAATGACAGTTGTTGTCATTAAACAGGTAAACTTTAATGACAAGGCGTAAAAGAGAAATTTGGTTCAAACATTGAAACAGTAATTAGTCCCATACTAGCAAAATTTATTTACATTTTTTCCTCTTCAAGGGAGTGAAATGCGCATCACAAATCTCAGATCATATACCATCAGTGCTGGTCTTGCATTTATGCTTGAGTGCAGTGAAGACCGAGAAATGCAGAATGTGAGCTGGAGCCGTGTTCCTGATCAGAGTCTGGAAAGCATCAGCGGAATAAACATTTATGGAAATGCGCTATGGTTTCTACCTGCTGACCTCTCCCACAGCGGATCCTACTCCTGTCTCAGCAGGTATGATGCAATTCACAAAGTTGTTTAGTTTTGACACGTATGTTTTGAATACTGAAGAACTTGTTTTATCACAAATCATGTTCAAGTACCTTTGTTTTGTCCAGCTAAGGTCCACTTAGAATGTTGAAAATGCTAATTTTTTTATTCAAAATGGAATGTAATTATTTTAACACTCTCTTAGCATTAACTAATCTGAAATAAAATGACCAAAATGATCAGTATTCTTGTTCAAAACAAATGTCCTCCTCTTGTTTCTAAAGTTGACAGTGATTCCTGTGAGTGAACACTGAATAGTCGGCATTGATGTTTAAGTTCAGATGGTTACACGATCAAACAATCTGTTCAGAACAAGCCGTTTATGCAATTTTGTTTTCACTAGGATGGAAATTCTGAAACATTTCAGTATGATTCATTGTACAATGATGCTTTATTTCTAAAGGAAATTTGATTACTGAAATCTTACTGAAATACTTTGGATAATTTTTGGATACTTGTTGTGAAAAAATATTGTGAAATGCAAGCTACTTCAGATCAAATTATGCAAAATGAGGTGTAGAGCATAAAGATGCAAACATAAATTAAAAACATGGTAACACTTTCCTTATAATACACTATAAAAGTATTTTTTTAATGCATTAATTTTGCATTGAAGTTATAAAACATTGCATGATATCATTGCTATTTGTAACCACAGTTACAGTATCTCACAAAAGTGAGTACACCCCTCACATTTCAACAACCATTTTAGTATATCTTCTCAAGGGACAATACTATAGAAATGAAACTTGGATATATTTTAGAGTAGTCAATGTGCAGCTTGTATAGCAGTATAAATTTACTGTCCTTAAAAATAACTCAACATACAGCCATTATTGTCTAAATAACTGGCAACAAAAATGAGTACACCCTTATGGCGCTTTTCCACTGCATGGTACGGCACGGTACGGTTCAGTACGGCTCACTTTTGGGGGGTTTTCCACTGGGTACAGTACCTGGTACTTTTTTTAGTACCACCTCGGCCGAGGTTCCAAGCGAACCGTACCGTTACCAAAACATGACGTGTAAACTCTGCTGATCACTGATTGGCCGGAGAAAATCGTCACTGCCTGCATCATTGAACTTGTGGCACTAGATACAACAGACACAACAAGATCGAACGCAACTGTTTTGAATGAGCGCACCTTTCTTTTAACAACTAAAAAATGGCTGTTTTGTTGTCTGTTGAGGAAGTACAGACGTTCCTCTCATTGATAGCCAAGGAGCGGATCCAGCGAGAGCGTGATGGAGCGATGCAGAATGAAAAAGTTTTTGAGGGAGTAGAGGCGGCGCAACTATAACGACACGTGAATAATCCCGCCCACTCTAAAGCGGTACTAAACTGCAGAGCCGAGTTGTACCACGCAGTGGAAAAGCGCCTTAAGTGAACATGTCAAAACTGTGTGGACACCATTGTTATCTAGCACTCCCTTAATCCTCCTGGGCTTGGTATTGACCAGAACTGCACAGATTGTTGCTGGGATCCTCTTCCACTCCTCCATAATGACATCACGGAGCTGCTGGATGTTAGACACATGACGCTTCTCCATCTTCCGCTTTGAGGATGACCCACATGTGCTCAATAGGGTTCAGGTCTGGAGACATACTTGGCCACTCCATCACCTTCACCTTCAGCTTCATCAGCAAGGCAGTTGTCATTTTGGCCGTGTGTTTGGGGTCGTTATTATGTTGGAAATCTGCTGTTTGGCCCAGTTTCTGAAGGGAGGGCATCATGTTCTGCTTCAGAATGTCACAGTACATGTTGGACTCCATGTTTCCCTCAATGAACCGCAGCTCCCCAGTACCAGCAGCACTCATGCAGCCCCAGACTACCACCACCATGCTTGACTGTAGGCAAGACACAATTTTCTTGGTACTCCTCACCAGGGCATCGCCACACATGCTGGACACCGTCTGAGCCAAACATGTTTATCTTAGTCTCATCAGACCACAGGACATGGTTCCAGGAATTCATGCTCTTGGACAGGTTTTCTTCAGCAAACTGTTTGCAGGCTTTCTTGTGAGCCAGCTTCAGAAGAGCCTTCCTTCTGTGTCGACAGCCATGCAAACCGACTTGTTGCAGTGTGTGGCGTATGGTCTGAGCACTGACAAGCTGACCTTCCACTTCTGCAACCTCTAAAGCAATGCTGGCAGCACTCATGTGTCTGTTTTTTGAAGTCATCTTCTGCACCTGACGCACACCACGAGGACCTAACTTCTTTGATCGACCCTTGCGAGGCCTGTTCCGAGTGGAACGTCTTGGAAAACCTCTGTATACCACCGGCCACTGTACAGTAACTCTGTACTGTAAGTTTCAGGATGTTACTGATCTTCTTATAGCCTAGGCCATCTTTGTGGAGAGCAACAATTCTAATTCTCAAATCCTCAGAGAGTTCTTTGCCATGAGGTGCTATGTTGAACATCCAGTGGTCAGTATGAGAGAATTGTACTCAAAGCACCAAATTTTAACTGCTCTAATACAAGATACACAAATTTGTATAGTCCTGTCAAGCAGACAAAAACATGAACATGATGAATAGGACATGTGGCTTTGCATGGTTAAATGATGTATAGCGCTTATCAGTTAGGGTGTACTCACTTTTGTTGCCAGCTTTTTTGATAATAATGGCTGTATGTTGAGTTATTTTCAAAAGACAGTAAATTTATACTGCTATACAAGCTGCATATTGACTACTCTAAAATATATCCAATTTTCATTTCTATAGTATTGTCCCTTGAGAAAATATACTACAATGGTTGCTGAAATGTGAGGGGTGTACTCACTTTTGTGAGATACTGTATAATACTTATCTATACATTATTGCACTTTCAGAAAATATAATGCATTAAAACGTAACAAGAACTCCTCAAATATTTTAATGAATTTCATCTTTGGTTATAATTATTTATGAAAATATATAATGCATTACAACATACACAAATACCTTCATAATGCATTATACATAAAGGCTTCAAGCAAAATCTTACGAAAAGCAAGTTGCATTGTATGTTTTCTGTTCAGTATTTCCTCATGGCCGGTCTTTCATCCCAACTGTTGTTCTATATGGCAGAAAGGGGAATGAAACCTGGGAAACAATATTTGACGTCTCCGTTGAGAATAAAACATGCCCCTGTGCGAACAGAAAAGACGAAGTAATGAGCACAAAGGACATCACTTGTTTGCTTCCTCACATCTTTGAGATAGACCCTCAGGCTCAAGTGACCTGGAGAAATGTAAGACATGATTGTAAACAGATCTGAATCCAATCACTACTGCACAAGACCAACATGCTAAATATGACTAAAAATCGACTGACTTTAAAGGAATAGTTCCTGCAAAACAATGAAAATGTGCTGGAAATGTCCTCACCCACAGATCATCCAAGATGTAGATGAGTCTGTTTCTTCATCAGATTTGGAGAAATGTAGCATTGCATCACTTGATCATCAGTGAATCCTCTGAGAAGACAACATCTTGAGAACATGTTGTCTTCTCAACATCTTGAGAAGACAAAAGCTGCATGTTTGTAAGAAACAAGCTGCATGTTGTAAGAACCATCATTAAGATGTCTTTAACATCAAACCATTGTTTCCGGTTAAAAAATGAGTCCTCTATCCTTGATAACGCTTCCTCCAAATGAAAAGGTCATCTGGTCCGAATCAGGAGAGAAATCTGCACAGATCAATCACTGTTTACAAGACAAAACAGCTCTAAACAAATGTGGCTGGATTTTGATGTGAGAGACAACAGGAGATTACTTTTTCACTGGAGGAAGCGTTATTAAGGATTATGGACTCATATTTTAGCTGGAAGCAACAGTTTAAAGTTAAAAACATCTTGATGGATTTCTTTCTTTTGTCTTCTCAAGACATAACTGATGGACTGGAGTGGATTATTTGGGGATTATTGTGATGTTTTTATCAGCTGTTTGGACTCTCATTTTGACGGCACCCATTCACTGCAGAGAATCCACTGGTGAGCAAGCGATGCAATGCTACATTTCTCCAAATATGATGAACAAACAAAATCACATCTTGGATGGCCTGAGACTGAGTACGTGCATTTTCAGCAAGTTTTCATTTTTGGATGAACTCTTCCTTTAATGCTTCTCCCGTGGTTAACAATAGCAAACATCAGACAAGTTTTTGTTCTGCAAGACACCAAAACATTGCTAAAGTCATCAATATGTCAACCATTGTGCGTTTGGGAGTTCCTTACATGCAGTTATAACTTAGAGCATTCATTTTCACTCGTCACTCCTAAATCCATGCATGTCTGTACATGTACACTGTAATTGTTTTGTCTGCTAAACGGTTTGTTTTTCTCTCTCTTTAGAAGTGCCACCCACTCAATGTGACAAACAGTAAGTTTTTCCCGATAAACAGATCCCGAGACATGGTTGGACTCTATACGTGCTTTGTGAGCTTTACTTTTGCAGGGCAGAATTACTCTGCTGCCCAGACAACAGAAATCTACAGCCACTCTAAGGATTATGGTAAATGACACTTTAAAATCTGAAAGCACTCTAGAGGCTCTGTTTCGAATCCTAGTGAGTTGCATGCCTACTAGCTTTGTATACTATTATTGTACACTCTGAGGGAACAAACATTCTTTCTGCCTTATTTAGCCCTAAATGGTACACACACATATACCATTATTTTATTTCAGCTAGTTGCTTTTCTTATTTTCATTCAGTTTTAAAATCACACCACAATATTATTAAAACTTTATCTGAAAAATAAAATAAAAATATACAAACTACTTCAAAATGTTAATAAAAACAATAATAGTATCTCAGTAATACTAAAATAACCCTGCTTGGAATCCATTGAGAAAAACATCTAGTCAACTACATTTTATCATAAAGATAAATAAATGCTTTATTAATATCCACTTTGGACCAAGAGATGGCAGTATAGAGCTGAAGTGAAAATGTTCAGATTGAGAGAGTTTCTGTGGTTTGATCAATAATGCGATAAATGTGTTTCGTTAACAGTGGTGACAAAGCCTGAAATCATCTACCCAAAAGAAGAAACACAAAAAGTAACACTTGGTGAGTGATACTGATGACGATATTTTATCTTGTGTCATTTAAGCCCTTCTGCTGCTGTATGTGTGCATTTAGTTCTTATATGTTATATAAAAGAATAGTTCACCCAAAAATGAAAACAGTTTGCTCTCCCTCAGGCCATCCAAGATTTGGATGAGTTTGTTTCTTCATCAGATTTGGAGAAATGTAGCATTATATCACTTGCTCAGCAATGGATCCTCTGCAGTGAATGGGTGCCGTCAGAATGTGAATGTGATAAAAACATCACAATAATCCACAAGTAATCCACACCACTCCAGTCCATCAATTAACATCTTGAGAAGCCAAAAGCTGCATGTTTGTAAGAAACAAATCCATCATTAAGATGTTTTTAACTTTAAACTGTTGCTTCAGTCCAAGATACGAGTCCATAATATGTGGCTGAATTTTGATGAGAGAGAAACCAGGATTTTGACTTTTTCACTGAAGGAAACATTATTATGGATTATGGGATTATAAAATGGATTATTTTAGCTGAAAGCAAAAGTTAAAAATGTCTTAAATCTGATGAAGAAACAAACTACATCTTGGATGGCCTGAGGGGGAGTACATTTACATTTTTGGGTAAACTAGCCCTTTAAGTTCAAGAAATGAATTGGAATGTCAATTCTGATCAAGCCTGATGTACATGAGCATGTGCAGTATGTGTTTGAAGAGCACAACGTTCATGTCATTACAGGTCAAAGTTACACACTGAACTGCAAAGCTCTTGTTGGTAAGAACGACGGTGGAGAAACTTCCATGTACTGGCTTAATGGCTCTAAATTTCTCGAACTGAACTATGACACAAGCATGTAAGTACAAAAGATACGTTTGCTTTTCACTCTTCATGCATACATACATCTATCCATATATACATATATACTGTATCTATATACTGTATCTCTATATCTATGTATCTATCTATCTACCTGTCTATCAATATATATATATATATATATATATATATATATATATTGTGTATTACTGCTGTCAAACAATTAATCGCATTCAAATTAATTTTTTTACATGATATATGTGTGTACTGCGTATATTTATTATGTATATATAAATACACACGTATATATCTAAGAAAAATATGTTGTTTATATATAAAATATATTTATAAATAATATAAATTATATGAATATACATATATGCATGTAAATACATGTAAATATTTTCAAAATATATACATGCATGTGTGTGTATTTATATATTCATAATAAATATACACAGTATGCACACATATATTATGTAAACAAAAACTTTTATTTTGGATGCGATTAATTGCGATTAATCGTTTGACAGCACTAATATATATATATATATATTAGTGCTGTCAATCAATTTAAAAAATTAATCGCGTTAATCACAGTCATGGACTGTGATTAATCATGATTAATCACAAATTTAAAATACTAGGATTTACCTGTAAATGTGTTGAAATGAAATGCATGACAAACTAGTTTAAGGAAACAGAACCTTTCACACCTCCGCCAGGTATGAGACATAATCCTTATTATTCTTTTATCATTATTCTTCTGTTTTTATTCAGCCATTATCAGTCTTTATACTGACAATAAAACGTTTACCAAGCCACATCGCTTCAATCCCAGTTTACATTTACCCAACTATTATCAAAAGTATTTCTAAATAAATACAACAAAACATTTTCTTGCGACCTTACGTGAAGTATTATGACAAAATGCATTATGAAGAAGAATTGGACCTGTTCTGCAGCTGCATTAGAGCTAACATTAGCATCATGCTTCATTAGACAATTTATGAGATTAATAGTACACTTTCACTCAGAACTCACTTCAAACCACCATCGAGTGTTTGTAATAACTTCCTTTTGTGATCACATGTGGAATTTGGTTGTTTACTGTTGTTAAAATATGCTATTTATAGCCTTTTATATCGCTGCACAAATTAGCATTTCAGATGTACACATTCATCTTAAGAAAATCACATACAAACCATATCCTATCGTAATCGTGTGTTTATTATCTTACATAATCTATAGTGGCTGTTGTCATGTTTATTTCTGCTGTGTAAAACCCTTAACATGTATGCTCTGCTGAAACTCACGTTGTTTGTGATGTTTACAACCGCCTCTCCTTTCTTAAATTGCCAGGTATACATTCCAACTATAATACATATTAGTATTTTAATTTTCATTTGTCTATATACACTTTGGGCGGCCGCGGTACATTATAAAAAATAGCTCAAAAAAACCGCAACCCGCGGCTCTGTAATTTTTCCCGCGACTGTATTTTTAAAATAGCTCACTTGTGCCGTTACCCTGGCAACACTGGTTCACTGTGACCTCATCACACACTGATAGATAACCTTCCGCGCTGCGATGACGGGAAGAAGTTGGGGTCAAACCTCATCACATGATTAATTTGCGTTAAAAAATATTAACGCGTTAAAGATTTTAGATTAATCGCATCCGTTAACGCGTTAACACCCCTAATATATATATATATATATATATATATATAAAATATGAATATATGTATGTATGTATGTATAGAGAGAGAGAGAGAGAGAGAGATATTTTTTATGATGTGTCCAACCACTTTGCTTCTGCATGTCTTGTTTCATCAGTGTGAAAGATGGTGAGCGAAACTACATGCTGTCTGTTATATACATCCCAGAAGTCACAGAAGATTATTTATACAATAATTTCACCTGTGTCGTTCAACACGCAGCAGGTTCAGATTTTGGAAAAGTCATTCTTATTCCTGGTGAGCTCTAGTTCATCTTTTACTCTTGTACATTATTAGTTAAAGTCTCCTCTTTTCTAACCTGCTTTCTCGTCTTTCTCTCTCCAGCGAGTCAGAATGAGCATTATTACTGGATCGGTCTTGGTCTGGTGGCTCTGCTCATATTACTGTGTGCCGTTGCGTTTCTCTTTAGAGTCGATCTGGTTCTGGCTTACAGGGCTGTTTGCTCGTCTGCTGCCACAAGCAGTGGTATGTTTTTATCTCAGATTCATTTATTTTATTGACTGTTATCTGTAGAGATGCTTTCAAGTAGATTGACCTCAATGACCATGTCAGTGGTTTAGTTTTAAGCGAACAGATTTCACTGTAAGTGCCTATAAATACTTATCCATTCACAAAACAATTTCAACTGCACAAAACCATCACATTTAAAATTTTATAATAATTCATATTAAATATCATTATACATTTTACATTAAATATGTAAGGGATAATCAATGGCTAGCTGTGTATTAAAGGATTTTAATGCACGACGTGGAGGCAAAGAACCGCCCGACGCGAAGTGCATTAAAATCCTTTAATGCACGGCTAGCCGTTGATTATCCCGCTTATTCCATGGTCATTTGCCAAGTTTTAAACAAGTTAAAACTTGTATTGCTCTTTGCAGCGCAATATTTGAACGAATGGGTAAAAAAAGGTTATTTTCGTCAGTTACGGCTTAGAGCTAGCATTCTGCCAGCTTCAAATCAGACACAGAGATGAAATAGTGCGGTAAGACTACATTTATTTGAATGAATTAAAGCATGTATTTCAATTAATTATCGATTGAGAGAGAGAGAGAGAGAGAGATATTATTATTAAATATAGATATATATATATATTATTGTTATTATTATAAATAATTATTATATTATAATAATTGTTATATATAATTTTTTTGCATTGTGTTATTTCAATGACAGTTATGCACATTTTAAATTTAAATTCTCATTATAGTAATTTTTCTGAATGTTTTTTATATATATAATTTTTTACTTTAATACAGTATTTTTGTTTTAAGTCAGCCAAAATTAAACAGTACAAAAGAATACTACTATAATTTGTTGCAATTTCAATTAATTTTTAGATTATGAGAGTTTTAAGTATATTATGAGAATGAAATGAACTGAAAATAATGTTACAATGCAAAAATCTTAATGCTCCTAAAGTAGGCTTGTGCAAAAAAAAATATATATATATATATATATATATATATATATATATATATATATATTTTTTTTTTTTTTTTTTTTTTTTTTTGTAAAATATGACTTGGACATGTTTGGGCAATGTTTCCCAGCTTTAATGAATATTTGTAAAATCATCACATTAAAAAATATTATAGAGTATAATATTGACTGCAAACCTGCATGAATTGCATGATTTTATGATAGAAGCATGTATCGGCTATTCACTGTAATCCAACAATGTGATGATTTTGTCAGCAAACCAATTACACATATTTATTAAAGCTGGGAAACATTTCCTAAACATGCCCAAGTCAAATTTTACCTTAAAATACAAAAAAACAAAACAAAATCAGTGCACAATCAAGAGGTGACAACAACAGCATAGCACTACTTGATTATCAGTATTTATTTTCATGATCATATAAAATAATTGTACATATTTATTTTTATTTTTATATTTACTTTTATTTTTTATTTAATGAAAAATAATTAAATTGTGATAATTCTTGTTATATTTTATTGTTAGATTTTATTGTTATTTTATTTTTGTAAGTGTCAATTATTCTCATGCTTTATTTAAGATGGCAAGTCGTACGATGCGTATGTGAGTTACCTCCATGGTGATCAGCACGGCTCAACTTCTGCAGTGATATTTTCATTGGATTTCCTTCCTGCGATGCTGGAGGATCTTTATGGTTACAAACTCTTCATCAGTGGTCGTGATGAACTTCCTGGGGAAGGTAAACATCCTGTCACATGATCACAGCTCTAATGACACAAAGTAAAATCCTGTTAAAAAAATCAAGAATGAAAAATCTTAATTTTAAAAATTTTATATTGTCTATGCAGCATAACTCTCCAAAAATATATACATTTAGATTAAGATTATTTGAATTGCATATAAAATGTTTATGCATTTGTATTACATGGTTTTAACATAAACAAACTAATAATCTTAATGTGATGCAAATTTGTCAGTCATGCAGAAATTAAACAGGTCAGGTTTATGTAATAGTACTAAATAAAACTAATAGTATTAAACTGAATGTGTTTTAAATACACAATAACCAGCTTTATATATTTATATCAATAAACATACATTTTCATCTCATACATTTTAACTAATTAAATAGTTTTTCACAACTAGCCATATTTTCATACTTTTTAACTGAATAAATGTTTTTTTTTCCCATAGTGAACAGATTTATGAGTTTAAGCAATTTGAATAAATGCATTTTGAAAATATGATTATTTAAATAAAATCAAATAGATGCAAATTGTTAATAATAAACTATGCCATGATTTCGAATGCAGAAATATTACATCTATGTTTGATAAATATGCATCATAATTAGTTTATTAAAATTCTGTAATCCAGTGTTAGTTTAGTATCTTTGAGATACTCTTATAATTTTTATTCATATTTAGAATCAGTTTTTGTAGTTTGAAAGGTTTAGTAATTTTTTGTTTTTTCATTTTTAGAATTTTTTGTTTATATATATATATGTCAAACCAAAAATTATTCAGACACCTTCAACATTTTTCACATTATCAGAGTTTATTCGCTATAGTTTAGAAAATGGTAATAAAATATGACAAGAACTCAAGAGTTAAACTATGTCAAAACAAATTCATCTTGATAATGTCAGATGACTTTGATAGAAACACTGTCAGGTCAAAGTGTCAAATCAATTTTTTTCCCAAATTTTTATCAATTTTACTGGTAGTCCACTGTATGAAGAATTTTTGGGTATGTCACAGCTTACTTTATTTTGCTATCCTCACTTACTTAAATGAATTATAGTCTCCTGCACCCACTAGTAAAAAAATATAAAAAAATTATATCTGGTGTCTGAATAATTTTTGGTTTGACTGTATATACAATTTTTTTAGTTGAATTTTATTTTAAGTTAATACATTAAGTTTCAGTTTTAGTTAACTATAATAATTACCCTGGTCTAATCCAAATGGATGGAAATTTTAAATGCAATTCAAATACCTAAATCTTTAGGCCTAAATATTTCCTTGACTCTTTATTGTAGCACAATCATACTTAAAAACAAGCGTTTTACATTAATCGACTCTCTTTTTCAGCGGTGCATGAAGTCATTGCTGACAGAATGAGCCGAAGCAGAAGGCTGATCATTGTTCTTACATCACAGAGCTGTGTGTCGCCTCAAACCGACGCATGCACCAAGAGCCTTTTACCACATAAACTCCCCATATCAGACCGTGATGTGCAACTGAAAGCAACGAACACTTCCTCTGACCAAATATGGGCCGCTTACGAGCAGCGGGTGGGTCTGTATGACGCTTTAGTGAAGCAGGGTCTGAAAGTCATCCTGGTGCAGGTGGAGGACGGGGTTGAAGAGGCTCTGCTGCCCGAATCTTTGCGTTACATCAGCCGCACCAAAGGCATCCTCAAATGGAGGCAGAACGCCAGTGATCGGGGGAACAGAAGCTTCTGGAAACACATGCGCTATCAAATGCCTCCAGGGAAGCGGCAGAAGAGCCAAGAGCTGACGGTGCTTTGAGATCCCTTTGACCCCAGAAACACTCTACACAAGTTCATGAACTCGTTATGAAGCGTGTATAGATTACATGACTCAAGTGTGCTTCAAGAATGCACACTTAGGGGCCGTTCACACAGAACACGTTTTTACATTACAATGCGCTACTTTTCCATTGTTTTTCTGTGTAAACGCGATATGACTCTTGAGCGCTGCATTTTTCAAGTTTCAGCTTTTATACACGCAGCGCCGCTCGTCAATTTCAGTTCCAAAACAGTGGACCAATCAGAAGACCCCGGAGGCGGGGCAAGCGTTGCGAGGTTTTGTTTACAGTAGCAAGTTGGCATGGCAACTGTTTTATTTGACGGAACATGGCAGAGGAGGAATTCTGCGCTGCGCTTTTTAAAGTCCCCATGAAATCAAAATTGAAGCTTTTTGGCTTTTAGTATGAATATGTTAGCCTTAACATTATCGCTAAGCTAGTGTGCTTCAAAACAATGACAAAATTTGCATTTACAAGATATAACCATTCAAAACTTGCAGTCTCTCACTTCCGCCAATATGGATCAATGCTTTTGATGGCTTTGCCCGGCCCCTGCACTTCAGCTTCTCATTAAACTTTCTGTCCAATCAAATGCTAGAATCAACCGCCTATAAATAGACGCTGAAGCTGCAGCTGAAATCGGTCACTTATTCAAAGATTTTGTATTTTCTGTACGGTGAATGTACGGATAGAGAAAGATTCAGACCGTGTAAATTGAATTTGAATTATACATGGAATGTTATATTTTATAGCAATATGGATGAGACTGTGGCTGTCAAATGTGGCTTCACCGAGCTCAAGGGCTCTAGCCCAAGCTGTGATATAAACAAACGCTATTGGCTATTTAAAAAGGGGGTGGGGCTACTTGATATATCCCGCCCTGTCTTCCTGTTTCAGTTAAAATGACGTCAACATTGCGTGTTTCAAAGCACTTCAGTGGACCTTTAAAACCATTCCTGAGCACTGTGTCTTGCGTTTTTAGATGCAAAAATGCGTTCTGTGTGAACGGCCCTTTAGTATGTGAGCTTACGATGCATGAGTTTGCGTATTTGTGTAGAGAAGGTTTGTTGCGTTAATGTGAAGAAACTTTGCCAAGTATCTTGTAACTGTGATGAAAAACTACAAAACACTGACAGGTGAAGTAAGTTAGCAATACAAATAGAATAAATGTATATAGAAGTGTTTTTTTCAATAGAACTATTTTTTAAAATAAATTTCCTCTGTTTTTATATTCTTTTGTTAATGCAGCATGTTGAACTAGTGCATATGCAGTTGGGTATTTTGTGTTTACGGTTGAGTTTCTACTTTTTATTTGTTTGTTTTTTTTTATTATATGTTATGAATTGTTATTATTACTATTTTTTCCAGAATTATTTAATATATAAAAAATATTTCAAGCTTTTACAAGTGGCATTGTGACTCCAGTTCATGTCAGATAAAATATTGTTAATGTTTTTTTTTTATGTTTATTCACTGATGTTTCATTTATTCATGTCGTAGCCTATAAAATAATGATTTATTAAAGGTGCATCTAATAAATATTTGTCAAATATGTCGCTCTCATAAATTATAAATATTATACACTGAAAAAAGATCATTTTCACTCAGAAATTGCTAGTAAATTTCACAATTAATTACAAAGAAACTGCCAAAACAACACATTGTGTAATTAAGCTGTCTATGGCCAGCAAAGCTAATGACTATATTAGGACAATGTGCTTAGAAATGTATTAAATCATGCTAGTGATGTGCTAATTCATGTTAGCAACATGTTAACTCATGTTAGCAATGTGCTAATTATGATAACAACATGTAAAAATATGCTCGCAAAGTCAATTCATGTTAGCAACTTGTTAAAACATACTAACAATGTGTTAAATCATGTTAGCAGCATGATAAATCATGTTAGAAACGTTAATTAATTAATGCTAACAATGTGTTAAATCATGTTAACATTAAAACATGAGCTACGTTAAATCATGCAAGCAACATGTTATACTTGCAATGTATTAAAATGTGCTAGCAAAGTGTTAAAATATGATAGCAATACGAGAATTCATGTTAACAATGTGTTAAAACATGTTAGCAACATGCTAAATCAAGTTAGCAACTTAAGCATTTTAGCAATGTGTTTGAACATTTTATTGACTTCAAGTAAAATCTTCAAACTTAAAGCTTTAAGTTCTTGAAAACTTTCAAACTAGGCTGTCAAGCCAACATCAGCGTTTGTTTACAAAGTTTACTCATCTATATCTACACTAGTCAACATTTGAAGTGGATCAAAACCTTTCATCAAAGTTGTCCTAAAACCAAAATGCATTATTGTCTTATGACAGCTTTGATCAACTTTTTATTTTTATTTTTATCCCCTTCAAATGTTGACTAGGCTACTGTAGCCTATATTATCTATCAATGGTTGCTTACAACTTAAATGGTGAAAGAATAAGGTAAGAACAGGTTATTGCAATTATTATTGCTGATAAATGTAACTGATTCATGTTTTGAGAGCAGTAAGGCAGATCTGAGTGGTTTTCATCATTTCGGGGGTTTCCACTGCACATCATGTGGAAGATCGCTGTAGATCACTTTACTCAGCACTGAAGAGAAAACAGGAAGCTCTTGCTCTGCTTGTGGCTTATAGGCAACTGTATGTTGGTGGATTTTCATCTTGCTTCATTTCCACATAAGTTCATACGCCTGAGCTCTGAACATGTGACTGCAGTCAGCCACCTGAACTCAAACAATGAATGCAAATGACCCATACATCTAATAGAAAGTGCTTTCTAGAATGTCTAAGTATCTAAATGGTCTGATTTGAGTGAAAATAACTAGACTTCATGGTGCTAGAATATGTTTTCATATTCTACGTTTTCATTCAGCACGTGCAAATTTTGGGCACTTAGTAAAATAACAACACACTCTCCTCACTAAAGCAGTGATTTGAGTCATTCGTGTCAGTGGAGCTAATATTTTGTGATAAGTTATGCTGAGGTTAAGGTTATGGGTTTGTTCTGACCACTAACCTTGTAATTATGAGCGATAACAATAGTGATGCTTGCATTGTTCTTAACGATTGCACTTAATTTCTAACGATTATCGTCAATTTGATTTCATAGATACTATTTAAACTAAACTGAGCTAGACAACGACATCTCTGAATTCAATAATGAAATGCCTTTAACTGAAAATTGAGTGTTTAATCTTATTATTATACATTACTGACACTCTATCCTCCAATTTGATACTGTTAAGTGCTTTGACACAATCTGTATTGTTAAAAGCGCTATATAAATAAAGGTGACTTGACTTGACTTGTTATTTTAATGTAATTATTCTTATTTTTTATTTTTTAAATATTTACATTTTGATTAAAAAAAGGTTTTATTTATCAATATTTGTATATATTTATACATTATTTACTTATTTAATACATTTATGTGTTGGTATTAATTTTTTAAAAATATTTTTATTTATACATATTTATGTTTTTTCATTAAATTAATTTTTATTTGTATTTATTTATTTTTTAAGGGATTATTAATTTTTTAAGGGATTATTATTTTTTAAGGGATCATTTTAAGGGAAGTTGAAGCCTGTATTGAAGCCCTGAATGCAATGTCATCTTGGATAAAAGCGTCTGCCACATGCACAGATATTAATGTAATGAAAAGTGTTTATTGATCTTGCTCCAAAAGGCTCAAAATGTAAACCTTTTTAACATTTTATGAACTTTAAACCAGTTAAAACTAGTTTGATCCCTTTAATCTCTTCTTATGATATCCTGTTTTCTAATGTAAAAGGTCAAAAATGAGAGATAAAGTGGAGATTGTCTGATAGAAGAGTTGAGTAAATTGCGACACATCCTCTTTTATCTGCTCAACACTAGTTGAAAATAACTGAAATAACTTCAGTCGTCAGCTTCACTTCAACTCATCTGGAGCCTGTTACACATGCAGGCATAAAGGTACCTCACTTTCTTTTCTATTACAGTCACTAACATGGTGCTGAATTATGGTAAAATAGTTATAAACTGAAGTTTTACCCTTTAAACTTTGAGATTAATTGCTTTACAGGGATGATGATGAGGAAGATGATGATGATGTTACGAATAATTTTGCTCCTGACTAAATCTGTTCTGGTCTCTTCATATGCATTAAACTCCACAGGTATCTTCATAAGAGCATATTTGTTATAAAAATGTTAAGATTGATTGATTTAATTTGTTTAAAAAAATAGATATTTGTGTTGTTGACAAATTGACAGATTTTAGTTTAAAACGATATGCTTATATGTTGTTGGTCGGCAAAGAAAAATTATTTTCTCAAAAACTAAACTGGTTGACCTCTTTATTTATTTGCACTTTTTTAATAGATATTAGGGCTGTTGCCAAATGGACAGATTTTTCAGTGAAATTCTGAGATGCTTTTCAACAAAGAAAAATATTTTTGTCCAAAAATAAAGTGATTTGATTTTTTTTTAAGGATCATTGAACTAAATTTTAATATGCATAATTTAGCTCTTGACTGAATCTGATCTGATGTCTTCGTCAGCTAACTTCATATTAGCATATTTGTTATAAAAAAAAAAAAGTATATTAGGGTTCTTGATGAATGGACAGATTTTCAGTTAAGAGTAGATGCTGAGATGCTTTTTTAGCTTGGATTGTTTTTTTGTTTTTTTGGGGGGTTTTTTTTGTTTGTTTTTTTTTTCAAAATATTTTTTCATTTATTTGAAGGGTTTACTGAACTGAATATTCATAAGCATTCAGATAATTTTGCTCCTGACTGAATCTGTTGGTCTCTTCATATGCATTAAACCCCGTTGGAAATTTCATATTAGCATATTTGGTTAAAATTTGGTCCATAATCACTTGCAAGTCAATTAGACATCAACACAACAGCTGGATTGAAACCCATGTGTCTCTTTTTTTCTCAGTTCGGTGTGAAAGAGGCGATGTGAGGAAGACACAGGGAGTGAGAGCTGGAGAATCTTTATATCTGCCCTGTCCGAATCTCCATTGCTTTGAAGAGACTGTAAACAGCTCATATGTTTGGTTCAGAAACCTCAGCACAACAGAGCAGGTCGAGCGGATCGGGACGGAGGAGAGCGAGCGCGTCCATTACCATCAGTCTGCCCTATACATCCTCTGGTTAAACCTGAACGACACGGGACGATACATCACACGCTGGTGATCACACACATCCATTCAGCTCTCAATGCACATCCATGTTGTTCCAAACCTGTCCGACAGGCATTTGTTAAATATGGAAGGTATTATTTAGAAAATACAACTTTCCATACATTAAAAATGCAAATAAGCAGCATGAAGTATAATGCATATGACTTAAGCACTATATTTCAAGTCTTGTGAAGTCACATAATAGCCTATAAGAACAAACCCAAATTTAAAGTTTATTATTTTGTGTTTTACAGAAGAAAGAAAGTCATACATTTGGATCAACATGAGGATGAGTAAATGATGACAGGATTTTAATTATTTGGTGTACTGTCCCTTTAAATTAATATCAACAATTAGAAAACTAGAAAAGTAGTCACACCTAAAAAAAAACAAATGAAAAAGAATTTAAACATTAAAATGAGTTTTTACTTCATTCATGTGCAATAGCATTCAAAAATTTTGGGTTGGTAAATTTTGTTTTTGAAAAAAGTCTCTTCTGCTTACCAGGGTGCATTTATTTGATCAAAAATACATAAAAAAAAATTGAGAAAAATTTTTTCAAATCAAAATAACTGTTTTCTATGTGAATATATTGTAAAAATGTAATTTATTCCTGTAATCACAGCTGAATTTTCAGCATTATTACACCACATGATCCTTCAGAAATCATTCTATGATGAATTGCTGCTCAAGAAACATTTCTGATTATTATCAGTGTTGAAAACAGTTGTGCTGCCAAATATTTTTGTGAAAACTGTGATATATTTTCTTTTTTTAGAGTTGTTGATGAATAGAAAGTTAAAAAGAACAGCATTTATTTGAAATATAAATATTTTGTAACATTAGAAAAGGATTTACTGTCACTTTTGAATCATTTAATGCATCCTTGCTGAATTAAAAAAAAAAAAAATCATACTGACACCAAACTTTTGAAGAGTAGGCTAGTGATTTTGTGTGGTAATATCAGTGGAGCCTGATATGAATGTGTGTGTTGTCCTGTAGGTGGTATGAAAAGGGTCGATGTGCTGAATACGAAACACATGTTGTGGTTTATGAGGAGTTCAGCACGGATCTCTTGTACCGCACGTTGCCAGAGCAGGTGGCATCAAGAATCGAATGTCCCGTGTGTGAAGATAAGCAGGGCTCGATCGTCTGGTATAAGGTCTGTTTGGGTGAATGTTTGCAGAGTGTGAGTCACAAAAGAGAGTGAGAGATGCTGATCACTCATCATTCAGTGATCAGTGATGTTACTGTTCCTGATCCTGTTTACTTGGAAACATGAAGTAGAATTTTACATTGACTAAAGCAAACGGGCAATGTATCAAATATAGATATATATATATATATGTATATGTATAACCCTAACCCTCTGCTTTCAAGGTTAATCAATGTGTAACTGTAATTTTCTATTAAATTTTTGTGAAAAAGTGAAAAAAAAAAAAAAAATAGGAAAAATATTTGTGAAAAAGTTTCAAATTAAATCCTACACCACATTTTCCCCAATGTACTTAAAAGGGTCATAAATTCATTTTTAATTATTTATTTATTTATTTGTGTGTGTGTATGTGTGTGTGTGTGTGTGTGTGTGTGTGTATATATATATATATATATGAAGAGTTTATTTGCAAAAACAGATAACTCTGTTAGATAACAGATAAGTTTTATTTTAAATTTTCAAAAATCATGTGTTTATTGTTACCATGTTTTTATTGTGTTAGTTAGCTGTTTTTTTTTAGTTATTTTTTAACCTAGTCAAAATAACCCAACTGCAGTTTGATTGACATTAATTGGAATGCACAATGAAAAAACATGATTTCTGAGAATTGTTAAAAACGGAGTTATCTGTTTTTGCAAATGAACTCTTCATATACTGTATATATATATATATATATATATATATATATATGTATGTATGTATAAGTATGTATGTATGTATATGTATTTCCTAATGTGTATGGAAGCTGTGTTTTTATCTCATAATTCAGTTTTTTTTTCTTCACACAATTATGTCTCGTAATTCTGAGTAAAAAAAAAAAATCATAATTGCTATAAACAAACTCAAAATAGCAACAAAAAAAAACTGAATTGTATATAAACACAATTATAATAAAAATAAAAAGTTGCATATACCCTTATTTATTTTTTATTCAGGTGGGGGGAAAAAACTGAATTGTGAGATATAAACTTGGAAATTGCAAGAAAAAATTCAGAATTAAAAAGTCAAAAATACCTATTTTGTTTTTTGTTCAATGGCAAACAACAACAACAACAACAAAAAACAGAATTGAGATATTGTGAGAGAAAAATAACTCTTTTATCAGGTATTTTATTCCATGGTGGGAAAAAAAAAAAAACAATGACAACAAAAACTCTAAAAAGTTGTAGCTAATTTCAGTTGTAGCCTTTTTGTTTTTTTTTAATTCCGTGCAGAAACAAGCTTCCATATTACTATAGTCCAGTAATAATGCTGATAAGATTTTATACATGAAAATCATAATTTTGCCATTTTTAATTTTTATAATCTATTATTTAGCCAATTTAGCCATTTTCTACCCTGTTTTTGATCTGTTTAAAGGGGTGTCTCCTTAAAGACATGAATGCAAACGCCCACTGCTGTGATTGTCTAACATCTTTTCATATGAAATAAGCATTATGCATGAGGAACTATTGAAACGCGATTGTTTACAGCTGCTGTGATTAACTAATCGTGTAAAGTGTGGATTACACTGTGATGTTTACATCTGCTCTATCAAAGGTTGCTTTGTGTTTTGGCAGGATTTCTCTTTTATTCCAAACCAAGAGCCTGGAAATGTTTTACGAATTCGTAACTCTTCAAAAGAAAGCGAGGGCATTTACACCTGCGTGTGTACATGGGAGCATCATGGGATAAAGCACAACTCTTCTGGATCCCGCAGACTGATCATCAAACCGCAGACCATCAGCAGTCCTCCAAAGTTTCTGCTGCCCATCAATAACTCTATTGTGATCACTGATGTGGGTGAGGAAACACATTCGGATCAATTACCATCATAACGCTGCTTTATCTTCCTCTCTGCTATGTTAAAATTCTGTATACGACTGTTTTTCACCTTAATTGGATTCTCTACAATTTACCAAAAATAACACTATAAAAATCAGTCAAAAAACAGTAGACTAAACTTTTAACGTTAATACTTGGAAAAAAAGAGGGAACATGTGAACATATGATTTTTTATCTGTTTTTATGTTCTGCACAAAATGTGAATATTATAAACAGTACTTTGAATATTTCTTAAATGTATGTTTTTTTTTATTTATTTTATTTTTATGTGTGCTTTCCTGAAGCTCAAACAGTAATGAATGGTGCTCGCAACACCAAGATCATGGGTTCAATTCCCAGCAAAATTCACATGCATGAATTTATTAAAATTTATGTCTTTAACACATTTAATTTTTTGAATGAAATTTTTTTGTTGTTGAATAATTTGTATTAATAATTTTTATTTAGTTTGTATTAATACAGTTCACAAAAAATGTCACCATTAAAAACCTGAATAAATCAGTTAAAAACAGTAAGCCTTTAACATTAATACTTCTCACACATTTCTAAGAAATAAGCATGAGAACATATGATTTTGAAAACTATTTAACTGTTTTTAAAACAATTGTTTTTTTTTCACAAAATGGGAATATTATAAATAGAATAGAAATACTATTGAATATTTTTTAAATTAAAAAAATACATATTCTAAATTTTATTTTTTAAAATAAAAAAAAATAAAAAAATAAAAACTGTATTTTCCTGAAGCCCACTGGGTAATACTTGGCACAACACAACACCAAGATCAGCCAAATCCACATGCGTGAAAAAAAAAAAAGTAGAAATGAGAATGTGATTTTTTTTTTTTTTTGTATATATATTTTTATTTTATTTTTTTTACATTTTTTTTTTTTTTTGTGTACTTTCCTGAAGCTCAAACAACAGAGTATGGCGCTCGCAACACCAAGATTATTAGTAAAATTAGCATGCATTATTTGATTAAAAACTGACACCACCAAAACAGCATACATTTCTTCAAATAAAATGCATAAATAAAAATGTAAATACCATCGTACCCACAACACTTCAGAGTGTCAAAATTTTACAAACATGTTCACGAGAAATAGACACACAATTTCAAGAAAAGCATCCCAAGTTAACCAGTTTTTTTTTTGTTGTTGTTGTTGTTGTTGTTGTTGTTGCAGGTCAATGTTGGTGCTGTTTTTTATGCACCAAAATTACAGCATGTTTTCATAGTACAGTGAACTCTGGAAAAATTTAATGTCTGAAAGCCTTGATTGCTCTTGTTTCTCAGGTTCAGAAGTGATCCTCAGTTGTTCGGTCTTCTTTGGACTGACTGTGTGTGATCAGTGCTCTATTCACTGGGAGATGAATGGGACCATGCTGGATGGGTTGGATGGATACAAGCTGAAATACAGGTGGAAATCTCCTTCTACAAACTACAACTTTATAATTAAACTGAGCTACATTTTGAGAAAAGTAGGGCCCAAAATATTTTTTTTTACACTAAACACAGTTGATCATCTGCTCTAGTTCTTGTAGTATCTCTAATATGAATAGAAACGCTGTGATGAAGATCTCGGTACTCAGTGCTGTTTTTCTCCAGAGAGACAGACGGCACCATTCAGTCGGTTTTGACCATCACTAAAGTTTCTGAGTCGGTCCTCCATTCAGAGTTTCGCTGCAAGGCTAAAGACTCAGTTAAAGTGATTTTTGTGTCAGTCACTTTGAACAGTCGAGGTGAGATCTTTTGATCTTATCTATGAATATAGTTCAGTTGGATTACAAGTGCATTATTTTACTCAAAATATGTGCTATGTATTTTTAAGCATATTGAATGTTCTATATTGTGAGTAATATATCTTGCATAGTAAGCAAAGTTAATAGTTGAATAAAATGCTGCTAAGTGCTTCAATTTCCATTTTAATATTTTATTAACACTGTAGCATCTTATTATAATATTTTAATATTATATTTTGTAATGCATAAACATTAATATTCTTTAGTCTTATATACATACCGTGCCCTCCACTAATATTGGCACCCTTGGTAAATATGAGCAAAGGCGGCTGTGAAAATAAATCTGCATTGTTTATCCTTTTGATCTTTCACTCAAAAAATTCACAAAATTCTAACCTATCATTGAAGTGAAACAACTGAAAGTGGAGGGAAAATCTCATGATGAAATAAATGTTTTTCTCCAATGAATGTTGGCCACAATTATTGGCACCCATAGAAATTCTTATGAGTAAAATATCTCTGAAGTATATTCCCATTCATATTTACATTTTTTAGCACACCAGGGTGATGAATATGAAATTATCCAGCCATGGCTTCCTGTTCCACAGGATTATAAATATGAGGAACACAAAGGTCAAATAAAAGAGTTAAAGCATTGAAAATCCCCATTTCCACTATCAGGGTAATAATTAAGAGGTTCCTATCAACTAAAGATGTTAAAAATCTGTCTGGAAGAGGATGTGTGTCTATATCATCCTAATGCACGCTGAGGAGGAGAGTTTGAGTGGCCAAAGACTCTCCAAG
This sequence comes from Spinibarbus caldwelli, assembly GCA_039654775.1. NCBI lineage: Eukaryota > Metazoa > Chordata > Actinopteri > Cypriniformes > Cyprinidae > Spinibarbus > Spinibarbus caldwelli. The sequence goes on from CM077232.1 coordinate 2,951,866, forward strand.
GATCACAGCTGGAGAATTGCAGAGATTAGTTAAGTCTTGGGGTCAGAAACCTAAAAAAATATATTACATTTATGCAGACGCTTTTATCCAAAGCGACTTACATAGCATTCAAGTTACAGTTTTTACATTTTATCAGCTCTTGCTTTCCCTGGGAATCGAACCCATGATCTTGGCGTTGCTAGCGCCATTCACTACTATTTGAGCTACAGGAAAGTGTATATATATCAAATATCCTCTACATCACCACATGTTGTTCAGGAGAGTTTGAAGGAAAATTCTCCTCACTCATCCAAAAACAAACTCCAGCAAATTCAGTTGTCAGACACGACTTGAACTTCAAACGGCGCTGGCTTCTATGGTCAGATGAAACTGAAGAAAGAGCTTTTTGGCAGCAAACCCACCAGATGGGTTTAGTACAAACAGGGATAAAAAAAAAAAGTACCCCATGTCCACGGTTAAATATACTGCTGGATCTTTAATGTTGTGGGTCTGTTTTTCTGCCAGAGGTCCTGGACATCTTGTACAGATGCATGGCATCATGGATTCTCTCAAATACCAACAGATAAAAAATCAAAACCTGACTGCCTCTGTTAGAAATCTTATAATGGGCCATGTTTGGATCTTCCATCAGGACAACAATCCAAAACAAACATCAAAATAAACACAAAAATGGGTCACTGAGCACAAAATGAATCTTTTACCATGGTTGTCCCTGTCCTCTGACCTGAACCCTACAGAAAATGAGTGAGGTGAACTGAAGAGAAGAAGAACTAACAAGGATCTGGAGAGATTCTGTGTGAAGAAAATGGTCTCTGATCTCTTATCGGGTGTTCTCCAAACTCTTCAGGGATTATAGGAGAAAACTCAGCTGTTACCCTGGGAAAAGGACGTTGCAATAATTGGGTGCCAATAATTGTGGCCAACATGAACTCAAGAAAGCATTTATTTCACAATGAGATTTTCCCCCCACTTTCAATTGTTTTACTTCAATGATAGGTTGGAATTTTGTGAATTTTTTTTGAATGAAAGAAAAAAGGATAAACAATGCAGATTTATTTTCACAGCCACCTTTGCTCATATTTACCAAGGGTGCCAATATTAGTGGAGGGCACTGTATATATATATTTCAAAATATAAACATTTATTCGGAATAAGTCATAAGATGCAAGAAGTCAAAGCTTTATTTTCTTGTGCTGTTTTACTCTCTGATTGTATTTCTTTGTTTTATTTTAGCATCAGTGCTCCCTGTGATTCTGGCATGCATTTACACGTTTCTTGTTTTCCTGCTGGTCGGTGGAATACTGAAGTGGTTTTCATTGGATCTAGTGCTGTTCTTAAGGGAAATGTTCGTCAAGCTCTACAGGAAAGAGGGTAAATAATAATTTATAAATATTTTAACATTTTAATAAATAATATATAAAATTTAAATAAATAATTATATACATTAGTGTTATTTAAAATATACAGTTTATTATATTGTAATATTGTTTGCATATATAAAAAAACAGCTAATCAGTTTTTCCTTAAAACAATAACAAATATTTTACCAGTGAGATTAGAAAAATTAAAAAAAAATTCTTTGAATTAAGTTTATTTTTTTGACCTTATTGGCAGATATTTTTATTCATGTTTTAAGCATAAATTCATTAATTTTGATAAATTTTCCCCACAAAACAAGTCATTTTGCTTTTCAAGTAAATGTACGTTGATTTTAAGAATTCATAGATATTTGTACTGGAAAACAAGTCAAACATACTGAGTAAGAAAATCATTTTTATTTGTAGTGTGTGCATATATGTTTTACTTTATATATACTGTTTACTGTGTTTCTCATTTGGACAGATGGGAAACTGTATGACGCTTATGTGATTTACCAAAGAAACAACTTGGATGAGATGACCAGCAAAACTGTAAATGACTTTGTCAGTGGATCTCTGCTGACAGTGCTGGAGAGCTACTACGGCTTTAAACTGTTTATTGACGGCAGAGATGACCTGCCCGGGGAAGGTATGCTTCTATGCTTTTAAACATTAATTTTCAATATGTAGCGTGATTTTTCTCACTCTATATTCCTGACCATCGTCTCTTCCTGTATCTTCACCAGACTGCATGAACCTGATCCAGACTAAGATCCAGCTCAGCCGGAGACTTATCATCATTTTAACCCCAGGAGCAAGTGCAGAGAAAAGCAGCTATTCTCCTGAAGCGTATGATCTGCAGGTAGGGCTCCATCAGGCTCTGGTCCAGGGAGAAACCGGTGTGATTCTCATCCAGCTGGGACCGATGCAGGACTACACACACCTGCCTCTCGGACTGCAGCATCTGCTCTGTCAGAATTCACCTCTGCTTTGGAGAGATGGCGAATCCTCACCAAACTCCAGGTTCTGGAAACGAGTGCGATATTGGATGCCTGCTGCGTCATCCTATCAGAGGAGTCGTGTGAAGAGTAGATCGCTGACGGCATCGTGTCAGGGTTTACTCGTTTGATGCAAGAGATGCATCTCAGGTCCAGGAGCCAGATTCACAAGAAGCATCTGAAAGAAGTTAAGAAATTTCTTAAGATAAATTCGTAAGAATGTTCTTAAGTGCGATTCTTGACCAATTCTTAAAGGGGTCATGAACTGAGAAATCAAAATTCCCTTGATATTTTGACATATAAGAGGTCATTGTGCGATAAAAACATCCTGTATGTTTGAGAACTCAAAACTTTGTCATTAGTCTAAAAACAGTTTATATTGAAGGCAGTCTGCCAAAATGACAGCTTGTGGAATGTTCTACTCTGTGATGTAATAGTGTGGATAAGCTCCGCCTCCACAGAAGAAGATCAATGCCTGCTTCGACATCACTGCCTGTTTAGTCCCGCCCACTGATTCTACATTAGACTCGTTTGAGATGAGCAAAATCTGTGCAGAACCGATCACCGATGATCACTGCAAGATGCATGCCGGTTAGAAATGTTTCCGAGGGCAGTCTGCCTTGCTCTGATGTCATGCCAATGTATGGCAAAAATCTCTCGCGACAGCGAGTCAGCCGTGCAGTCGAGTGCAGTTGCTCTCCCCCAGCTGCGCTGACCAAGAGCATGATGGGAAACAACTTGCTGACGATACGGCTTAATTCTCATATTGGTTCAAACAAACATGATGCTGCATTCTCTTCTAAAATGTTTAATTTCTATATCTGATGCCATGTGATTGTGTTAAAATTATGCATGAATATTCCCAAACACTATGGCAGTGCAATCTCTGAGTGAGATATGTGATTGTCATATTTCCAAAAAAAAAAAAAAATCCAAAATACTTATTTTTATTACAGTAAATATTGATGATAAATGCACTCTTTGATTGGAATTAAATAGCAAGTACTTAAGTGTTTTGTTCATCATATTTATTTCCATATTAAAGCAACTGAAATTATTTAATTTTTTATCAGCAACACAGTGCATAAATGTGAGTGACGCAATATCCGCCTTTGATCTCGTTGGTATCTGTTCCATTTGGAAGGTTAGAATTTGACTGCACTTATTTCACTCCTCCCCTTACTGCAGTCTCCTACTCTCGCCTACATTTCAGGCGAGAAAATAGCTGGACGCGGATGAGACCAGAAGCTAGACCCATAGAATTTACAAATGGCTGTGCCCAATTGTTACGGCAAGAAAAAGGTGGATAGCCGCCTGTTTAGCCCCGCCCACCGATTTTACAGCACTGCCTGTTTAGCCCCACCCACCTATTCTACGGCACTGCCTGTTTAGCCCCGCCCGTCTATTCTACAGCACTGCCTGTTTAGCCCCGCCCATAGATTCTACATCGCTGCCTGCTTAGCCCCGCCCATAGATTCCACGGCACTGCCTGTTTAGCCCCGCCCACCTATTCTATGGCACTGCCTGTTTAGCCCCGCTCACCGATTCTACATCACTGGCTGTTTAGCCCCGCCCACCGATTCTACAGCACTGCCTGTTTAGCCTCGCCTACCGATTCTACATCGCTGCCTGCTTAGCTCCGCCCACCGATTCTACGGCACTGCCAGTTTAGCCCCGCCCACCGATTCTACATCGCTGCCTGCTTAGCTCCGCCCACCGATTCTACGGCACTGCCAGTTTAGCCCCGCCCACCGATTCTACATCCCTGGCTGTTTAGCCCCGTCCACCGATTCAACATCACTTCCTGTTTAGCCCTGCCCATAGATTCTACATCGCTGCCTGCTTAGCTCCACCCACCGATTCTACGGCACTGGCTGTTTAGCCCCGCCCACCGATTCTACATCACTGGCTGTTTAGCCCCGTCCACCGATTCAACATCACTTCCTGTTTAGCCCTGCCCATAGATTCTACATCGCTGCCTGTTTAGCCCCGCCCACCGATTCTACAGCACTGGCTGTTTAGCCCTGCCCATAGATTCCACATCACTGGCTGTTTAGCCCCGCCCACCGATTCTACATCACTGCCTGTTTAGCCCTACCCACCGATTTGCGTACGGAGTAGGTAAATAACAAGAGCAGCAAACGCAGGTCTACACAGAAACCTAAACGATAAACACAGGATTTTCAGAAAGATTGAACTGAAAGGCGATGCTGTACCGACTATGTTGGATCCAAGTGTGAATAACTGCTTTCATTACGTGATCACCATTGCTTTGTCTGTTAAGCGGATCCTTTGATATGAGTATTTATCAGTGGCGGCTGCTGGTCTTTCAAAGAGGGGAAGCTCATTATCAGCCTACATCATAAAAATTGTCCATTTATTTATACGTAAATTCTGCCCTACATTCCTTTTCAAGAAAATGCTATGTGACTTGTTACTGTTACTTTTAAAAGACCTGTTACTTTTCCCTATCTTTTGCACTAAATCAATCTTAGGTGTTGATCTGCCCTGCTGTTTAATTCTAAGTTTCTCCTCATAAGGAAGACTTTCAAATGGCTTCGCCAAAATCAGGTCGACAATATTAGCACTGTCTGCCATCGTGTGCAGTTTGCTAGCTGGCTAGTTCACCCCTACGACGCTAGCCTAGCCTACTGAATGAATGAATGAATGAAACAATCTAAAAAAAAGATATTAAACTCGATGGAGGAAATGTGGGAATTAGGTTAAACTGAAACAAGGAATGTGGTGTATAATTGTGTGAAATGTATGATGAAAATTGGCTAGCAATTTTGCCAAGCTAATACCAAGAAATAGGTTGCAGCAGTTTGTCTTTCGACTACACTTGCAAAATCCGCTATGGGACTGAGCTCGAATAGCTTCAGCGTCAGCGACTTTTTATAGTACAAAATCGCTGTCAGTCAAAAGGAGATGCAGTCTTTTGACAGACCCTCCAATCATCACACAGAAGCCCGGAGTCCAGGCCAGCCCACTCCTCCATTCACCCCCAGAGACGCTGAGCGTCCGTGGGCGGGACATAATCGCAGCATTTATCCAATGACCGTCTAGTTTCGAAGCACTGAAAAAAACTGTTCAAAGCAGCCCCACTGAAGTCAATGGACGCTAGGCTTCAACAGGGAAATACACTGTGACGCTATGGGAATGTATGAGAAGGAAATCAGCCGACCTGCTATACGTAGCTGATTCTGAACAAACTCGTCTTCGAGATGAACGTGTTTTAACGCATTTTTAGTCAATAAAATGTTAACACAATAGTATATATTTGACCATTAATTTTTTGACATTATAGGGGAAGCCGAGCTTCCCTTGCAGTCTTAAAGAAATCCCCACTGGTATTTATGCATTTTTAGCCTAAATCACAGCAGCGTCCATCTGTGAAGGATGTAGACTGTCAAACATACACAACTGTTGGCCAATCACAGCAGTGGGCGTTTACTTCAGAGTCTACAATCTGCCTCGCCTATTCAAACAGAGCGTTCTGATGAGGGGGGTTAAAAACAGGACAGAAAACAGCCTATTCTGAATTATGTTTTTATCTTGATTGCATCTTGATAACATTATAAGTGGACCTCAGAGAACAGTCCAAAAAAAAAACAAAAAAAAACAAAGGCAGTTCATGACCCCTTTAAGAGGTTTTCAGATATTTTCTTAAGATTATCTAATGCTGGGTACACACCACAAGATAATCGTGCTGATTTTGGGCCGATTTCTCCCCTTCCGACAATCTTAGCTAATGTCCCTATTATCTTGGTGGTTCTAAAGATTATCTTATCAGATTTTCCAGTGGTGTGAGGTGTGTTAAGAGTGACTGAATCTGCTCGGAAGAACGTCAGAGGTGCCCCGATCGCGAATCCAAAAACCCAGAGGACACCACACACTGTATGAGCAAAACAGTTAAATCTAGGATTTTTTCCCCTCGTGTTTGTGGTCTGTCACATTTTGAAGATCTTATAAGATTTTAAAAATCTTTTAGTGTGTACCCAGCATTATTTTATTTCCTTAAGAAGATGACAGACTCAACAGGCAATAGGGAAAAGAATAACAGTTTATGAATATTTTAAACCATTTATTTTGTTTTATACATCTATGATTAATTAAATAAAATAAATATATGAAAACTATTTTTTAGCAGATCTTGTAATAATTTATACATATACATATGTTTACTGTTTTTAAATTCACGAAAGCCCTCTGAAGAAAAAAGTTCAGAGTTTTTTAAAGATAAATATATTCAAAATTAATTTCTTAAGAAGAAAATTACAGGTTTTGGCAAGGTCCCCGTTTGACTTGTTTTTTAGAATTATTACTGAATTTCAAATTCAGCAAAGTCGCATGTCACACATCATTATGACCAGTTTATATTATTGATGATTGTCACTTCAGAGAATTTGTGCACATAGTGTTATGATGTCATGCTTAATTACAGCAATTAATTTGAACCAATCCAAAAAAATCATAAACCGTCTTACCTTTGGGGATTTAAGACACATTGGAGGTTATCCTAACCTTAAGAAGTTATTTTCGATGATTAAGATTTTACCAGTATTTTGAATTTTACACTTAACTGCAGTTAATAGAAATGTCCATAAAATTAATGGATATTGTCCTGTGTAATGAGCTGCCTGTACCTTTTCTGTTATTTTACAGATTTATTTTTTACAGTGTAGGTTAATTTTAATATTTTTTTTTAAATAAGTCTTTTGAAACTGTTATCTTTTGTTTGAGAAATGTGAATGTATCAGTTTTGTGTTACTTGTATGTAGATATAAATGTATGTGATTTTTGTATTTATGTTGTTTTTAATGCTACTATAATTTAATAAATACTTTTTTTCGGAATTAATTAGGCTACACTACTTTTTAACAACAACAACAACAACAACAACAACAACAATAATAATAATAATAATAATAATAAATTCACACATGAGCAAGTTCACACATTTAGTTGTTCCAGACCTGTATAACTTAAAATGACAGGAGGGTGAGTAAATAATAGAATTTAATAGTGGGGTGCAGTATCCCTTTAAGGCACAATGAACTCACGTAGCGTCGTTTCCATGACGACTAAATCAGTCACACCCAACTGCATCTCAGCCAGCGCTTATTGTGAACTCTAAACGGCAAAATAAAACACTTCTTTCGTGTTTTCACTCTTACAAGGAGCAATGTAAGTTGTCGTGTGATTTATAAACATGTTTTTACTTAATTTGTACTGTACTTCAGATTCATTATTAATTTTCACATGCGTTTCTAAACTACCAACAGAATGCGACAGAGTTTACGACAGTGAATCAGGACGAAATCAGCGAAAAGACTTAAGAGGTGAGGAAAAATAAGTAGCTATATACGACATTTGATATAATGGGATATGATATAATAGCAGTGATTAGACAGAGGTGAGTTTCAACCGCTCTTAAAGGGATAGTCCAACCAAAAATTGTCATCATTTACTTACCCTCATGTTTTATTTTATATTATGTTATTTAAAATATTATGATTTTATCATTTTAGTTTGGAGGACAGAATGAACAAAAATCATATTTTAAGATACTGTATTTAAAATTATATATATATATATATATATATATATATATATCAGAATATCAGAATCAGTATCAGAATCAGAATGAGCTTTATTGGCCAGGTGTGTTTACACATACGAGGAATTTGTTTTAGTGACAGAAGCTCTACACTGCAACAGAAAGACAGCAACAGGACAGGACACAGATAATAAAAGAATAATATACAAATATACAAATAGGCAATGTACAAATAGCAAAAACACAATATATAATATAGACAATTATGGTGTACAGGTCTGATATGTGCAAATCTGAAATGAAAAAATAAGTATGTGTGTTGAATAAATAATTTATAATAGTGTTGTGTGTTCCTCGTTTAATGTCAAGTGTTCATGAGATGGATTGCCTGAGGGAAGAAACTGTTCCTGTGTCTGGTTGTTCTGGTGCTCAGAGCTCTGTAGAGTCAACCAGACGGTAACAGTTCAAAGAGGGAGTGTGCTGGATGTGAGGGGTTCAGAGTGATTTTGCCAGCCCTTTTGCTCACTCTGGAGCAAAAAATATATATATATATATATTTTACTATGGTTATTTGAATTAATTTTTATATTTTATTTATTTATTGTGTTGTTTTCATTTTTTAGTAATTTTGTTTTTGTTTTTTTATATATATTTAATACTTTTTATATTTTTTATATCTTACACATACATACATACATACATACATACATACATAAATATATAGGCTATGTTGGATTTTAGTTTGACAGAGAGAATTGGCAAAAATTCTACTTTAAGATACTGTAATCAGTATATATATATATATATATATATATATATATATACACACACACACACACACACACACACTGGTTATTTGAATTAGTTTTTAGATTTTGAATTAGTTTTTAGATTTTTCTTTCATTTTCATTTTAATCGTAATTAATCCTTTTTTTATATTTGTATATTTATTTATTTTTTATATGTTGTAATTGTTAATAGAAATAGACATATTGTCTAATAAACTAATACAACTAATACAAAACTAATAAAAATGACAAAAACACAAACAAAATTACTAAAAAAAAAGTTTTAGCTTTGTTATTTATATATAGTTGTTATAAATTGTTGCTTTAATTTTAAAATAATAAATGATGCTTTAAAAAAGATTTTTGTATTTCATTTTACTACAGTGGATCAATAAGAAATTAGCAAAAAGGCTTCAGAGGTGAGTTAAAAATAAACCGCTATGAGATAAAATATGGGATGTTATTTATTAAATGTCTGCAGTGCGTCATGTACACTCTAGAAAAAATCTGTAAAAATAGGGCACAGTATACTGTATAATTTGAAGGAATTTTTCTATATTTATTTTTTTACAGGTGTTTTACCAGAATTTTACACTTCATTGCATTGTGTTTTAGAGTTAAAGTCCGTGTAAAGTGATATTAAAATATGTGTTCTGAGTTTGTCACACAACAGAAAAATGTGCTATTAACCACCCAGCCAAAGTTGAATGATAAAAAAAAAAAAACCACCAAGTAACTAAAATAAGTTATCAAAATCTTTGAAAAATAAGCAGGAGTCTCTGCTCTCAAACGCTGGGGGCGTGTCTGCTGTCGGCGCTGAAACCACGCCCACTCGCGGGAAAGCGGCCGTCTCTCTCAACTGTCAAATACCGCTACAACCTGAATGGATGCTACTGATGCTACCTCTAGTAGCTTAATTGGATTTATACAGCCATACATGTACAGCTGCAGTGACTTGAAACCTTCTCTTCTTCAAGGCGTTGCTTAGCACTCCGGTCCGCTTAGAAAGAAGAGAAAGCGGAACAGCTCGCGTTTCCATGCGTTTTTAGATGCGAATTGTGAACGCTTCATGTTTTTAAATTGTATGTATTCTGCCACATATTGATGTCTCTGGGCTAAGACCCGGGTATCCATTCACCCTAGAACCGTCCCTGCCTAGAATCTGTATATCTAACATCACAGACATTCAAAAAGACAAACTAAGAACTTGACCTCTCAACACAGTTATTATAGTGTTAGGGGCGGGGCCACGCTCGGTGGCTCCATTGCATCATCGAGCCACCGTTTTAGCCCCGCCCAAAAAATCCTGAACACAGAATTGGTGAAAACTGTTTAACGGTTTAACTCTACAATTCAGTACTACATAGTTCAGAGTCTTTGTAATGTGTTTCAGCAATACATTTCTAACATTTGTAATGTGTTTAGAAACAATTCTCAGAATTCTCTTTACACGGACTTTAACAGAAATGTCTGTAAAATTAATGGATAATGTCGTGTGTAATGAGCTGCCAGTACTTTTTCTGTTGTTTTACGGATTTATTTTTTACAGTGTACGTTGAATATAATCAGAGTTTTTGAGAGTATAAAGTTTCCTCCCCCCCATGCAATTGCATTTAAAGTTTTGAAGCTTTGAAAAGGACAAAAGCACCATAAAAATACAACCTATATGGTATAATTCAACTGTAAAGAATACCACACAGAGAGAGCGTGTCAGCCCATTAAAGCATTCATGCTTTTCTCAATGATAATGTAATCTGATCGTCCATGTAAAGAATTGAATTTCTCCCACTTTGAGTTGCACTTGGTGACCATTACTGTGGCAACTTCTTTTGGTGACTAGTATACGTCTGTGGGGGCAAAACTGTCAAGCTTTCAGAGTTTTATTTTCTTCTGTTTCCTTTAATGTAAAACCCAGGCAGAACATAATGTTGATTATATGAAGCTGAGAAATAAGAGAACTTTACCAATCACAGTCCAAGGAGACAAGTGAAAAAAATCCTTTAAGGTAAAAGTATCTGAAAAACGCAAGCAGCTGAAGTCAATTTTAATGTTCTGTAATATTGTTTTATATATTATTTTAAAAAACTCTAAAAGAGTTTCTTTCTTAGTATGTGTTAAAGTAACAGTTTTTCTATTAATTTTTGTGTATTTTATACAGGAATATGCTATTTATTTTTCTTTTTTTCAATTGTTTGTCTGTGTAAACAGGCTAGAAAGATGTCTTTGACTCATTGCATTCAGTTTACCTGTGCTTAAATGGAAGAACACATCCTTAAGTGAACTTTGTAGAATATGATGAGTTTTATTTGCAAATGTGCTTTTTATGCAAAAAAGTAATGTTTTGTTTGCAGAAATGCTGTGTGCACTAGAAGAGAAAGTCCACCCAAAGGATATCAGCAACATCCAGTTAGGAAATCTGACAACTTTATTCTTAAACATCGAAAAGGTGAGACATAGTGACAAAAAAACAAACAAAAAAAAAACCTATTCATGAAACAGCAAAAAATTTAAGTGTTAACATGCAAAACAAAAATATCAAGCCATTTTGGCCAACAGAAATGATAATTAATCACATGTATAAAATTACAACATAGAAAATGTGTGACAACCTGCCCCAACCTGACATTTATGTAAAATACTCTTATGAGAACATGGTTAAATATTGCATGAGTTTATGTCAGTGTGGTTTTGTGTTGTTTATCGAGCAAGCAAAAATATTATGATTTTATCATTTTAGTTTGGAGGACAGAATTCACAAAATTGATTCTATTTTATACTGTATTTTTTTTTTTTTTAAACCATGGTTACCTGAAATCAGTGTTATTTTAGTATCTTTGATGTAATATTGTAGTTTTTAAATTGGGTTTTATTTTTATATTTACCATTTTCATTTCAAATGTACTTTTTAAAAATAATTTCGTTGTGTGTTTGTCATTTTTATTATATTTTTTATTATGCTTATTAATTTTTATATCATTTTAAAATGATAAATGATAACTTTGCAACTAGCTGAAATTAAATAAGCTTTTTATATTTTATTTCAGTTAACATTTATTTAGTACAGTTTTTAACGTTTAATTTTAGTTTTAGTTAACAATAATAACGCTACTTGAAATATTAAACTACAATAAACTTTGAAAATAAACTTTAACTGAAATAAAAACCTTAATCTTATTTTACAATCTTATGTTTTGCCGATCACATAAAAAAACTATGACAAAATGACAAAAAACACAACAAAACTACTAAAACTTTAAAATGAAAATAAAAACAGGAAATATAAATATTAACATAAGAATAAGAATATAAAATATAAATGAAATAAATAAATACAAAATATTAATAAAAGCTATAGTAGTATCAGTGATAGTAAAAAAAAACACAGGTTCGCAGTGAAGTTGCAGTATGTTTTCATAGCACAACTCTTAAATTTGTAAATAGCTCTTTAAATGAGGCTCAGTCTCTGCTCCATATTCCTGTAATGCTTCCGTCTCTGTGTCTGACATCACCGCTGCTGCAGTGCAGTTTTTCAGCGCAGCAACAAATGCATTGTAGCCCATCCTGTCCGTGCCCTCCCTCCCTCACTGTCCCGTGCATCTGCACTTCTCATTCTCACTCACTGTCTCTGACACGAGCATGGATGAGGCAGCGGTGGAGCTGACCCTGGTGCAAACGCTCGCTGCGAGCGCCGTTAAAGGCCGATATCTGTCTCTGTCTCCCTCCTTCCAGCGCTGCTCGCTCGCCTCCTGGATTAAAGAAAACATCAAGAAGAAAGAGTGCAGCTTCTATGTGGAGGATGGCAGGTATGAGGAGCATGATTTCTAATGAGCTTGACTTATAATGTTTACTCTATCATAATTAACCCTTAAAAACCTACTGTATCATATTTGATATGATCATCATGATCAAACTTTGCTGAAAAACGTCACAATCTACTACATTCCTTCTGTCGTCTGATAGATAGTTTAGCCTTTTAGTATAATTGTACAAACATCCACCTTCAGCTCATGCTTAACGTGTCTTTTTGCTGTCAAATCTTTACTGAAGATTAAGCATAGGGGTGTGCGATATTGACAAAAAGTAATATCTCGATATTTTCTGGGATTTTATTGATAACGATAATTAGACAATATTTTTCTGAGTGTGTTACTGTGCTGGTATCTTAAGGACTACCGTGGACAGATGACTCCTAAAGCTTTTGATATTCTGTGATGGTCAGTTCACACTGATAGAAATTAATCTTTTCCAATAAGTTTAAATTGAGTTTTACCTTTATAAAGCCATTTTTCTAAAAGTGTCCATTATCTTTTGAGTCAAATTATTACATTTAATCAGTGAATTAGAAAAAGACATTTGGGCTGTTACCAAGCAAATGAAATCAGTATCAATAAAATTCATCTTTGCAATGCAGAGGAAACACAGAAGCTGCATCTGAAGTGGCATTTAGATGTATTTACACACTACTGTTTAGTGCAGAACATGAATGCATTTAACCTGCAATTACAAATGCATAAATAATGTTTTGATATATTAAACATAAAACGCTGAATCCTGTTATTTGAAATTATGTAAATAATAAAAGATACTTTAATTGTGAAATTAAAACCGCCAGTAGGTGGCAGCAAGTCACTGTTAATAAGTGAGTCATTTCGATTGAATCAAATCATTTAAACGGTTGATTCATTCAGGAACGAAACACCGTCATGTTGCTCAGAGGCACAAAACAGCGTTGAGATTGTGTTTGGAATTATTTTTGTTGTTGAAAATCTCGAAATAGCGCAAAAACAGGCAATATGGTGTCTAAAACGTAAGTCTCTTAATTAACTTCTTGATTATTGAACTGTTGTAAAAAATCAATATTACGTTTGTAACCATGGTCATTTTTAGAGAAAAAAATGGCACTCTTTGTGTGATATTGATTAACTATATGAAATTATATAACTGTATAAATTTTCTGTACCCATATCTTGAATTTTGTGATCATTGTAAATGTATTTTATTAGACTGAATCATGCAGTGAAAAACGCACTCTCGCACGCGCACTACTCTAGATTTCACGTAACGTATGCGTGCACTCTGTAGGTGTGTTTAGAATGGTTTTTGCAAAATACTCGTTAATGTCAAATCGCACATCGTTAAATCGTTAAACAATTATGATATTATTATAGATGATATATATCGCACACCCCTACATAAGTATAACTAGTAATATTTCCAGATGAACACTTACTGGACTGAAGCAGCTATGTTTTACTTGATTCTCAATCAACCATTTTTTAGAAAAATCAGTGCGTCTCAAATCTGATCATCAGGATCTTTTGAGGAACATTTGTTTCCAGAAGCTTCACTTTCACTGTTCCTCAGTGGAGGAATGACCTTCCCAAGCCTCCAAAACATCTCACATCTTCTGAGGAGCATTTAGCTACTTGTTCATCTCTCATCATTTGATTGCATTGCATCATTTAAATATCATCTCACTAAGACACATTATTGGAGTTCCCCTTTCAGTCGGTCACTCCGAGTCACGTCGGATGACCGACGAAATTGGGATCTCGCCAGAGAGACCAATCCACTTCGAGTGTAACTAAACGAGCCAATGGACATTGGCATGCGATTATTGCATCCAGCTGCCGCTGATCACAGTGTGAGCATAAGAGGCAGCTGATGCACCGCATCAATTATCCTTTCGCTTCGGAGCCGAGCGGTAGTAGTGAAGCTACTGCTCCCTTTCCCAAGAAGTGTTCCTGATCGAGTGCGGGCGTTACGGTACAGCAGCGGTGGTCACGGTGTCCGGGAGAGCAGAATCGTCTTCCCGCTGGCAGCCACACTTGGAGTGTGCGGTGGCCAAGCTCCCCTGCGTGCTTCAGCACCTCAAAAAAGAGCATTTCTAAGAGCAAATTTCTCTAAGAGAGTACACGGGTGATCACGTCTTTTTAAAGATGTCTTATCACCCGTGCGTTTCTGGCTGTGGTCGCTTCCTGGCGCCTCAGGACGGTCACGATTGCTGCCTCACGTGTCTGGGCATTCAGCACGCTGAGGAGGCTTTCGTGGATGGCTCATGTTCTTCTTGTGGGGACATGACCATCTCGGAGTTGCGTCTTAGACTCCGCTATGTCAAACATGGCGGAGTCCCTCTGCCTCTGCCGCGGTCCAGCGTGCGCGCCGCTGGGTCCGGTGGGGGCAGAGGTGATCTGAGGATTACGGTGAGGGCTTCCCCAAGTGGAGCTCCTCGCCCCTCAAGCACTCCGCAGCCGGTGGAGCTGCCGCAGGAGCGTGCTGGGCCCTCTGCTCGGGGTGCACCAGGCGTCTCCTTCGGTGGTCCCCCTGACGACCAGATGTCGATCACTGCATCGGAGGGCGGGCCCTCTCTCTCCGGGGATGACGACTCGGCTGCGCTGCCCCCTTCGGGTGTGGTAGCGTTGTCCGAGCCAGACCCAGAGATGACGGCCATGCTTTCCCGGGCCGCCGAGAATGTCGGGCTCGTGTGGAATCCACCACCGCGTCCCGATCCTTCGAGGCTGGACGAGTGGTTTCTCGGTGGGGGTCGCGCTGGTTCTCAGTGCCCCCCTCCGGTGCCATTCTTCCCGGAAGTGCACGAGGAGCTGACAAGATCGTGGAGGGCACCTTTCACTGCCCGAAACAAATCTTGTAGTTCTTCCGCTCTCACCACCCTCGATGGTGGAGCCGCTTTGGGGTATGCGGGCATCCCCTCGGTGGAGCGGTCTGTGGCCATGCAACTATGTCCAACAGCCGCTTCCACCCTGCGGGGTGATCCGTGTATCCCCTCACGGGCCTCTAAGTATTCGTCAGGTCTAACTGGCAGTGCTTATAGAGCCTGTGGGGAGGCGGCTTCCGCCCTCCACGCTATGGCGTTGCTGCAGGTCCACCAGGCCAAAGCACTGAAAGACCTGCACGAGGGTGGTCACGACCTGGCGGTTCTACATGAGCTGCGTGCTGCGACGGACCTCGCGCTACGAGCGACGAAGGTGACCGCACAGTCTCTGGGTCGTGCGATGTCCACGTTAGTGGTCCAGGAGCGCCATCTCTGGCTGTGTCTTGCTGACATGAGAGAGCTGGAAAAGGTACAGTTCCTGAATGCTCCCGTGTCACAGACCGGCCTTTTCGGCGACGCTGTCGAGAGCTTTGCCCAGCAGTTCTCGGCAGCCCAGAAGCAGACTGAGGCGATCAAACACATCATGCGCCGGAGGAAACCTGCTGCTTCCACTCCGGCTGCAGCCCCTCAGCCTGCTCGTCGCCGTGGGCGCCCCCCTGCGGCCGCCCCCGCTCCCGCGCAGCCGCAGCAGCCTTCCACCAGGCCGCGTCGTGGAGCCGGTCGCAGGCAGGACGCCCAGCCCGTCCAGGCCCCCGCCAAACCTGGCGGCAAGCGCAAGTGCAAGAGGCCCTGAGACGGGCGACCCAGAGATGGAGGAGACTGCTCTTCGGGAGATGGTGACCGCACCACTCCCTCCCCCGGTGGAGGGCCGGGTGGAGAATCCTGTGTTTCAGTTTGTTTTTGTTCCGCCGCTGGCCCAGCAGCCAGCGGTACCCAAAACATCAGTAAAAGAGCGGTTTCCTCAATCTCTGGGTCTCAAGAGGAGGAGAGTGGTGATCCGTGCATCACAGGATCGCTTCCCTCCTCCTCTCTCGCCAGCAGGCAGCAGGTGGTTGCCCAAGAGCACCCCTCCTGCCCATTCGTGGAACCAGGTAAGGGCAGTAGCACTCCATTCCCCGCTTCAAGTCGTCAAACGCCGGGCTGTCACAAGCCTCAAGCCGGGTTCCTGTGTCTCCTCCCACGCGAGGAGAAATCAGGTGAGTGCTACACTACACACCCAGACCCCGCCCCCTGCCGTCACAGGCCAGGCCGTCACAGGCCCTGGGGCCGGTCCCTGTGTTCCACCTCGCTGCCCCACCGCGGGCGCGTCGGTGGCCCCGTTGGTTCCACTGGTGCGGTCTCTCGGAGCCTGGTTAGCGCTCCCCAGCCCGTCCCGGTGGCTCCTGCGGACCATCAGACTCGGCTATGCGATTCAGTTCGCCCGGCGTCCCCCCAAGTTCAGGGGCATCCGGTTCACTTCAGTCAAAGCCGTCGATGCCCCTGTCTTGCTCGCGGAGATTGCAGTCCTACTGGCGAAGGATGCAATAGAGCCGGTCCCTCCAGCCGATATGAGGTCGGGGTTTTACAGCCCTTACTTCATTGTGCCCAAGAAAAGCGGTGGGTTACGACCGATCTTGGATCTGCGAGTTTTGAACCGTGCACTTCACAAGATGCCGTTCAAGATGTTGACGCAGAAACGCATTTTTGGATGCGTCCGTCCCCTAGATTGGTTTGCAGCGATCGACCTGAAGGACGCGTACTTTCATGTTTCGATTTTTCCGCGGCACAGGCCATTCCTGCGATTCGCGTTCGAAGGTCGGGCATATCAGTACAAGGTTCTGCCCTTCGGGCTGTCCCTCTCGCCTCGTGTCTTCACCAAAGTCGCAGAGGCGGCCCTTGTTCCCCTGAGAGAACAGGGTGTGCGCATTCTCAACTACCTCGACGACTGGCTCATAATTGCACAGTCTCGAGAGCTGTTGTGCGCACACAGGGACCTGGTGCTCAGGCACCTCAGCCAGTTGGGCCTTCGGGTCAATTGGGAAAAGAGCAAACTCGTAACGCAGAGGATCTCTTTTCTCGGCATGGAGTTGGATTCGGTCAACCAGACAGCACGCCTCACCCAGGAACGTGCTCAGTCGGTGCTGAACTGCCTCAAGACTTTATCAGGCAGGACAGCGGTCCCACTGAAACTCTTTCAGAGGCTCCTGGGGCATATGGCTGCAGCTGCGGCCATAGTCCGCTCGGTCTGCTCCATATGAGACCGCTTCAGCACTGGCTCCATGGCCGAATCCCGAGGTGGGCGTGGAAACACGGTACTCACCGGGTTCAGATTACACCGGCCTGCCGCAAGACCTTCAGCCCGTGGTCAGATCCCTCGTTCCTTCGGGCAGGAGTGCCCCTGGAGCAGGTATCCAGGCATGCTGTGGTATTCACGGATGCCTCAGCCACCGGCTGGGGTGCCACGTACAACGGGCACGCACTATCAGGGGTTTGGACGGGCCCCCTTTTGCGTTGGCATATCAATTGCCTCGAGTTGCTGGCAGTACGTCTTGCCCTGTGCCGCCTCAGAGGGCGCCTTCGGGGCAGGGACGTTCTGGTCCGTACGGACAACACTGCGACCGTTGCGTATATCAACCGGCAAGGCGGTTTGCGCTCCCGTCGCATGTCGCAACTCGCCCGCCACCTCCTCCTCTGGAGTCAGAAGCATCTGAGGTCCCTTCGTGCCATCCACATCCCCGGAGTGTTCAATCAGGCGGCCGACGAGCTGTCTCGAGCGGCACTTCCTGGGGAGTGGAGACTCCATCCCCAGGCGGTCCAGCTGATTTGGAGTCGGTTCGGAGTTGCTCAGGTAGACCTGTTTGCATCTCCGGAAACCACCCACTGCCAGTGGTTCTACTCCCTGTCCGAGGCAACGCTCGGCACGGATGCACTGGCACACAGCTGGCCCCAGGGCTTGCGCAAGTATGCGTTTCCCCCAGTGAGCCTGCTAGCACAGACGCTGTGCAAGATCAGGGAGGACGAGGAGCAGGTCCTGTTAGTGGCTCCATATTGGCCCAACAGGACCTGGTTCCCGGAACTCATGCTCCTCGCGACAGCCCCTCCCTGGCCGATTCCTCTGAGGAAGGATCTGCTTTCTCAGAGACGGGGCACCCTCTGGCACCCGCGTCCAGACTTGTGGAAACTTCATGTGTGGTCCCTGGACGGGACGCGGAGGTTCTAGGTGACCTGCCCCAGGAGGTAGCGCTCACTATCGCTTCAGCACAAGCACCGTCCACAAGACGGGCCTATGCGCTGAAGTGGAACCTGTTCGTCGAATGGTGTTCCTCTTACCAGGAGGACCCCCGGAGATGTTCGATCAGAGCCGTGCTTTCCTTTTTGCAACAAGGGTTGGAGCGTAGGCTGTCCCCCTCCACCCTTAAGGTATATGTTGCTGCTATTTCTGCCCACCACGACCCCATAGAGGGGAGGTCGGTGGGGAAGCACGATCTGGTCGTCAGGTTTCTTAGGGGGGCCAGGAGGTTAAATCCTCCGAGGCCTCCCTCCCTTCCCTCTTGGGATTTGGCTTTGGTGCTAAGAGCCCTACAAACTGCCCCCTTTGAGCCATTGCAGTCAGTCGAGTTGAAGTTTCTTTCTATGAAAACCCTACTCCTGACTGCATTGGCCTCAATCAAGAGGGTGGGGGACCTGCAGGCATTTTCGGTCGACGAGTCGTGCCTTGAGTTTGGGCCGGCTGACTCCAGTGCAACACTGAGGCCCCGGCCCGGCTATGTGCCCAAGGTTCCTACCACGCCCTTCAGGGACCAGGTAGTGAGCCTGCAAGCGCTGCCCCTGGAGGAGGCAGACCCAGCCCTAGCTTTGCTCTGTCCTGTACGCGCACTGCGTCAGTACGTGGATAGAACTCAGAGCTTCAGGACCTCAGAACAGCTCTTTGTCTGTTACGGAGGACAGCAGAAGGGGAAGGCTGTCTCCAAGCAGAGGATGGCACACTGGATAGTGGATGCCATCACCTTGGCCTATGAAGCACAAGGTGTGCCCTGCCCGCTCAGGTTGCGTGCTCACTCCACTAGGGGTGTCGCATCGTCCTGGGCGCTGGCTCGTGGTGCCTCGCTAGCAGACATCTGTAGAGCTGCGGGTTGGGCGACTCCCAACATGTTCGCTAGGTTTTATAGCCTACGTGTCGAACCGGTTTCCTTCTGTGTTCTCACCTCAAACGGGTAGTGGCACTGAGAGGGCCGGCTCAGAGTCGGCTTGCGGCGTCCTTAAGCCTAATTCTCCAGAGAGTTCCTTAACCAGGCAAACCCTGTTGAGTCCTCCAGCACTCCGGCGTCCGGACGCGGCGGGGCGTCCGGCGCCAGGCCTTCAGCCAATGAATTCTTGAAATCTGGTGCGAGGCTAGTGCCCATATGAGAGACCCTGTCGGGATCCCATATGTGTATTCCACGGTATTCTTATTAGAGCCGTGTTTCCCCTGGCGGACCACGTTCTGCCATCTCTAAAGATGCAGCCTGAGCCATCTCAGAGACTTCCATGTGCAATAGGCCCTTCGGGGTTACTTCACATGTTTGAATGTCACTTAACCCCCTCTGGGAGGAGGTGACTCCGCAGTGTGCCTCTTCCAAGTGGAAGGGCACGCTTCCCAGTGTTATCCTAGTCCTACTGTTTGGGTTGCTCAAGGAACAACAGTAGTTGACCTTCTCTGTGTAGAGCCCGGTCCTATCGTCTGCCTTATAGGAAGGGTCAGGAGCCCTACACAGGGCACTGGAAGGGGCAGCTCCTGTGGCGCTTTGGTAGGGATCCCAATTTCGTCGGTCATCCGACGTGACTCGGAGTGACCGACTGAAAGGGGAACGTCTCGGTTACGTATGTAACCCTCGTTCCCTGAAGGAGGGAACGGAGACGTCACGTCCCGTCGCCACAGTCGCTGTACCACCGCTGAGCTGCCGGGTCGCCGGCTCGGCTCCTCAGCGAAAACATAATTGATGCGGTGCATCAGCTGCCTCTTATGCTCACACTGTGATCAGCGGCAGCTGGATGCAATAATCGCATGCCAATGTCCATTGGCTCGTTTAGTTACACTCGAAGTGGATTGGTCTCTCTGGCGAGATCCCAATTTCGTCGGTCATCCGACGTGACGTCTCCGTTCCCTCCTTCAGGGAACGAGGGTTACATACGTAACCGAGACGATATATTATGAGGACTGATATATCATTTTATGCAAGTATCTGCTGTAGCTACTGTTATAAAGATCTCATTAATTTACATTACATGCCTCAGAATTTCATCCCTTTTTGGCCATATAAATATCAGCATCTGCACCAAATTGCATATTTTAGCTCAGTTTGGAATAATTAAAAAATGTCATCCTTGAGTTTGAGCTCCATATTCTCAGTATATCTCATTATATGAGCCATAAAAACCTGGTGAATCAAATATAATACCATATAAAAAAAATTAGTCTTCTGTCTCATCTCCGCTTGATGTTACAACACACTCTCTTCACCCCTGTGTACCCTCTTATTAACCTTTGTGGTTGATTACAAAACATCAAACTCATGAACCTCACTTTCACAATTTGCTTATTCATCCTAACAAAGCAAGTAGTGCAAGAGCAAGCATTTTTATATCAAAGCATATACTGTATATAGTGTTAACATAAAAACAAGCAAATAACATAACATTGAAGCAGGTAAATAGCAATATCTATATCCATATCCAAAACAAAGGGTTTAATTTAGTGTTGTATTAACAGAAACTTTTTTAAAAATAATAATTTACTTATCTAAACCTATATGACTTTGACACAAAAGATGTTTTGCAGAATATCTGAGCTGCTGTTTTCCATGCAATGAAAGCAAAAGGTGATTTTTATTGCTACAAAATTAAAAAAATATATCCTGACTTGCGCGTTGTATATTTAGCTAAACTGTTCTTTTAAAAGTTGTTCTGTGTATTTCAAATATGAAGTATAATTAATGTCAATCATACACTGTAAATATTGTAAAGAAAAGATTATTGAAGTACAGATAACAAGAAAATACTGTTTTAGTCTTTCTACTTAAAAATGTAATGTTTAATTCAGTGTGTTACTTCTCATTCCTTACTGAGCAATTTCTCAGTAAAAATCGTTTCAAACTTAATCCAACATCAAATGTTTATGCAACTTCACTTTACATCAATATAACTTGTCCTGTTGACAAGCGGTCAACTGAAGATCACGTGTATACACTCCTGTTGGCTTCTGTGTGTAGTTCAGCAACATTCGGACAATATGTGCGCTGCGCGTGTTGTTGGGCTGTAATTCATGTGTGGATAACATGGATTACTGTTGACAGGGAGGGGATTTGTAAGTGTGGTTACCCAAAGATCCAACACTGCGATGAGGCCATCAAACCGGAGGACTATATGGGGGAGCAGTGGGACAGACACAGACACGTAAGAGAGGTGCCCACCGATGCCTTTGGAGATATCAGCTTTGGAGGACTTGGACAGAAAACCGGGAAGGTAAAATTATGTTTCCGGTGTATTATAGATGTTTAAAGAATAGTTCACCCCAAAATGAAAATTAGCTGAAAATGTGCTCACCCTCAGGGCATCACAGGTGTAGATGAGTTTGTTTCTTCATCAGATTTGGAGAAATATAGCATTACTTCACTTGCTCACCAATACATCCTCTGTAGTGAATGGGTGCCGTCAGAATGAGAGTCCAAACAGCTGATAAAAGCATCACAATAATCCACAAGTAATCCACACCACTCCAGTCCATCAGTTAATGTCTTGAGAAGACAAAAGCTGCGTGTTTGTAAGAAACAAATCCACCATTAAAATGTTTTAACTTCAAACTGTCACTTCTGGATAAAATGTGAGTGCATAATCCATAATAACGCTTCCTCCAGTGAAAAAGTCCATCTCCTGTTGTCTCTTACATTAAAATCCACCCACATATTTGTTTAGAGCTGTTTTGGACTGTTTTGGCTTGTAAACAGTGCTTGATTGCAGTGCAGATTTCTCTCCTGATTCAGACCAGATGATTTTCTCACTGAAGGAAGCATTGTTATGGATTATGGGCTCGTATTTTGGTCTGAAGCGAAAGTTTGACATGCCTTAATAATGGATTTGTTTCTTACAAACACACAGCTTTTGTCTTCTCAAGATGTTAATTGATGGACTGGAGTGGTGTGGATTGCTTGTGGATTATTGTGATGTTTTTATCAGCTGTTTTAACTCTCATTCTGACGGCACCCATTCATTGCAGAGCATCCAGAGTTATGTATGTGAACTCACAGAAGGGCTTCTGTGGTTTGTGTTTAGTATGTTCGGGTGTCGTCGGACACGTCCTGTGAGAGTCTATACCAGCTGATGACCGAACACTGGAAACTGCGTTCGCCGAATCTGCTGATATCAGTGACCGGTGGAGCCAAAAACTTCTACATAAAGACTCACCTGAAGGATAAGTTCCGCCGGGGCCTCATCAAAGTCGCCCAGACCACAGGTACAGCAGCCTGCGTAAGGGCCGGGATTGTCATGTTATCACAAAGCTCTCTATATAAAGTTATAGAAGTATGTTCAAATTTAGTCTCATATATTCAGCATACTCGCGCAAGACAATATGTACTATATAGCACATCTCAACTTCCTGATTGTTTGTATCAGGTACGTATCAAGGTTTCCACAAAACTATGAAGCAGCAAATCAGCATATTAGAATGATTTCTGAAGGATCATGTGACCCTGAAAATTCAGCTTTGATCAAAGAAATAAATTGCATTTTAAAGTATATTCACAGAAAACAGAATTTTAAATTGTAATAATATTTTACAATATTACTGTTTTTACTGTAGTTTTGATCAAATAAATGCAGCCTTGGTCAACAAAGACTTCTTTCAAAAACTTAAAAAATCTGAATTATTTCAAACTTTGAACTTATTCTTTTGATTTATTTATATTCTTTTTCATTTTAATTCAAGTTTTAGTAGTTTTTCTTGTTTGTATCATTTTATTAGATTTTAATGTTTATACTTTAGTTTTAGCTTATTTAGTTTTGGTCATTTTAGTACTTCAACTTAAACTAAATGAAAGTGATAAATTTTGCCTTGGCAACTCACTGAAATCATTTATTTCATATATTATATTTAGCTCAATTTATTTTTCCAGAGGGAAGTGATGCATTTATTTTTACTAATAAAACACATACATACATTAAACACAAAAAAATAAAAAAAAAACACATGCAGCCATTAAACAACATCCCCAAAATTGATAGCAAAAGCTTGTCTATGATGCCTTAAATACTAAATGTAGGTAACTTGCCAGGTTTTCTCAATGGCTTTCAATGACCCTGACTGAAAATTAGAGAATTAGAGCATGTGTGTGCAACCGTCACAAACCGGTCTAGCTCAAGCTGCAGAATCAAGTTTTTGATGCTATGTGTTGACATGCTTTTTAAGGTGCACTAATCTACAAAGCTTTCCGTGTGGCAGGTGCGTGGATCCTGACAGGAGGGACACACGCCGGTGTGATGAAGCACGTGGGCATGGCCGTGCGAGATTACACACTCAGCAGCGGTTTGATGGAGGGACAGATCGTTGTCATCGGTGTGGCACCCTGGGGAGTCATTCACAACCGACACGCACTTGTCCATCCTGAGGTCAGATGATTTCCTATTGATTTGGTCAGCCAAAACCTATGTGCTAAAATATTTACTTGAAGTTCATATTTCAATAATTTAACAACATTTTTTTCTTTTTCTTTATATAATATAAATTTTAATATATTTTTTTTAGAAGCTGTTTTATTTTGAAAGAATTATGTATTTATTTTAATTTTGCATTTTATAATTTAATTATTAGCTTTTCATCAACTCTCAAACCTCTTGTAGTTTCTGTTATGCTGTTAGTGATTTTATAACAACAGAGTTTTCTGGGATCTCACCTTCTGTCTTTTCTAGGGTTGTTTCCCTGCGTACTACGCTCTGGACGAGCAGGGTCAGGGCCGGCTCTCCTGCCTCGATATCAATCACACTCACTTCATGCTGGTGGATGATGGCACTCATGGACATTATGGAGTTGAGATTGAGCTGCGGGCGCGTCTGGAGAAACTCATCTCTCAGCAGTCGCTGGGAAACAGAGGTGCGGTGTTGAGGAGGCTTTACAAGATTTACTCATCATTTAAAATAGCTTGTTCTCGTATTTTAATATTGTACAATAGCACCAATATCAGCTCAAAAGTTAGGGGTCGGTAAGATTTTGTAATGTTTATGAAAGAAGCCTCCTCTGCTCACCAAGTCTATATTTATTTGACTAAAAATACAGTAAAAACAGAGATATTGTGAAATATCATTGCAATTTAAAAAATTGTTTCTATTGTAATATATTTAAAAAATGTAGTTCATTCCTGTGATGCAAAGCTGAATTTTTATTACTCCAGTCTTCAGTGTCACATGATCCTTCAGAAATCAGTCTAATATGATGATTTGCTGCTCAAGAAACATTTATGATTATCATCAATACTGAAAACAGTTGTGCTGCCCAATATTTTTGTGGAAACTGTGATACAGTCAGGTCCATAAATATTGGGACATCGACACAATTCTAACATTTTTGGCTCTATACACCACCATAATGGATTTCAAATTAAATGAACAAGATGTGCTTTAACTGCAGACTGTTAGCTTTAATTTGAGGGTATTTACATCCAAATCAGGTGAACGGTGTAGGAATTACAACAGTTTGCATATGTGCCTCCCACTTGTTAAGGGACCAAAAGTAATGGGACAGAATAATAATCATAAATCAAACTTTCACTTTTTAATACTTGGTTGCAAATCCTTTGCAGTCAATTACAGCCTGAAGTCTGGAATGCATAGACATCACCAGACGCTGGGTTTCATCCCTGGTGATGCTCTGCCAGGCCTCTACTGCAACCGTCTTCAGTTCCTGCTTGTTCTTGGGGCATTTTCCCTTCAGTTTTGTCTTCAGCAAGTGAAATGCATGCTCAATCGGATTCAGGTCAGGTGATTGACTTGGCCATTGCATAACAATCCACTTCTTTCTCTTCAAAAACTCTTTGGTTGCTTTTGCAGTATGCTTTGGGTCATTGTCCATCTGCACTGTGAAGCGCCGTCCAATGAGTTCTGAAGCATTTGGCTGAATATGAGCAGATAATATTGCCTGAAACACTTCAGAATTCATCCTGCTGCTTTTGTCAGCAGTCACATCATCAATAAATACAAGAGAACCAGTTCCACTGGTAGCCATACATGCCCACCACCACCATGCTTCACTGATGAGGTGGTATGCTTAGGATCATGAGCGGTTCCTTTCCTTCTCCATACTCTTCTCTTCCCATCACTCTGGTACAAGTTGATCTTGGTCTCATCTGTCCATAGGATGTTGTTCCAGAACTGTGAAGTCGTTTGGCAAACTCTAATCTAGCCTTCCTGTTTTTGAGGCTCACCAATGGTTTACATCTTGTGGTGAACCCTCTGTATTCACTCTGGTGAAGTCTTCTCTTGATTGTTGACTTTGACACACATACACCTGCCTCCTGGAGAGTGTTCTTGATCTGGCCAACTGTTGTGAAGGGTGTTTTCTTCACCAGGGAAAGAATTCTTCGGTCATCCACCACAGTTGTTTTCCGTGGTCTTCCGGGTCTTTTGGTGTTGCTGAGCTCAACGGTGCGTTCCTTCTTTTTAAGAATGTTCCAAACAGTTGTTTTGGCCACGCCTAATGTTTTTGCTATCTCTCTGATGGGTTTGTTTTGTTTTTTCAGCCTAATGATGGCTTGCTTCACTGATAGTGACAGCTCTTTGAATCTCATCTTGACAGTTGACAGCAACAGATTCCAAATGCAAATAGCACACTTGAAATGAACTCTGAACCTTTTATCTGCTCATTGTAATTGGGATAATGAGGGAATAACACACACCTGGCCATGGAACAGCTGAGAAGCCAATTGTCCCATTACTTTTGGTCCCTTAACAAGTGGGAGGCACATATGCAAACTGTTGTAATTCCTACACCGTTCACCTGATTTGGATGTAAATACCCTCAAATTAAAGCTGACAGTCTGCAGTTAAAGCACATCTTGTTCGTTTCATTTAAAATCCATTGTGGTGGTGTATAGAGCCAAAAATGTTAGAATTGTGTCGATGTCCCAATATTTATGGACCTGACTGTACATTTTATTTTTCAGGATTCACAGATGAATAGAAAGTTTAAAAGAACAGCATTTATTTAAAACAGAAATCCTTTGTAACATTATAAATGTCTCTACTGTCATTTTTTCATTAGTTAATATATCCTTTCTGATTAAAAGTATAAAAATTTTTCAGAAAGAAAAATCTTACTGACTCCAAACAGTAGTGAATTTTGTAGAAATATATGCAACCATATGCATATGATCATAGAAAAGTCTTGATAATTAACAAAGCTTTTATACATTTTATGTATCTGCACAACAGGTGCGTTTATATGGAGCATTGTAATCGGTTTAAAAGTCCAATCTGAATGAAAATGCTCCATATAAACACCTCAGTCGGAATAAAAATGCCCAAACCGAATGAAATTGTAATCGGTTTGAGAGGGGTGGGATAAACCTTTATATAAACAGAACAAAATTAAAATTCTGCCATGTAAATGCGTTAAACCGATTACTTTGCATCAATGTCATCACGTCAAGAGGTCGGGTCGTCAGAACGTGAACGTGATGTCGGCAACGCAGTATTCTGTGATTTGGGGACACCGACACTACAGTAGAGACTGGGTAATAGTGGAGGTATAAAGTTAAAATTTCAATTATACAGTTAAAAACACATTAGAATGGAGAACGTTTGCTGTTTTATGAGCTAACGTATCTTCTCTCATGACCGGAGTGAAAAACAGATCTGAAATGAAGCGCGCTTTTCTGCTTTTCAGCTTAGAAACAACACAATGATGATAGTGAAAGTATAGATCAATGAAAATAAACAACTTGACCAAAATTTGCCTTTGTCATTTGTATTTATGTTTATTACAGATTCATAATTTCAGATCTGCTTGAATTTATAAGTGCTCACGCCATGAATATTGTACGAAAACACGTTTGGAAATGTTATGTGTGATATAGCTCGTTGCGATCACTTTCTGTGTTCGTAAAGCAACACTCCTTTGATTTATTGTTTAGCAGCTGTTGGTAAGAAATCGTGTATTTGTTCCATTTAAGTAGGCTACAGTAAAACTTTTTAGTATCAGAATACAATTCATTTCAGAGCGGCATTACAGAGGGTCGTACTGTTATTTTATCCTTTAATGCTTTAACATTAAGAAATTAGGGCGGTATGATGATATGCGTTGATCAGCTGGCTGAGATCAAGCTATATTGGTTCTGTGTGTGGTACAGAAGACAGCTGTATGATTTCTATGATTGTGTTCTCGCCATATGACTGAGCACTCGAATGAACGCAAGGGATTCAAATATTAGTCCGTTATTCTAAGCAAGTGCAAGCAGCTGTTAAAAATATTAACGCAAATACGGGCATTTTTTCCTCTGGTGATTTGTATTTGTTGTTAGGCTACTTATGCTTAGCGTGTCCCAAAACTGAAAGCACAGGCACATGTAAACACCATATCGGATTAGATTACGTCTCATGTAAACAGTCCACCAAATCTTTCAATCGGAATGATTTTAATCAGAATGACAAAAAAGTGTACATGCAAACGTGGCTAGTAAGAAATTGTTTGAACTGAATACAATTAATGCATGAGGTAATTCTGTCACTTTTAATTGTCATGTTTATTTATAGGCCTCTCTTGCCGCCTCTGATGGATCAACACTGAATGTTTCAATACAAAAAAGAGACGCAAATTAATCCTTTTTTTTTAACCACTTCATTGGAATGATTGATTCACTAAAATGAATCTGACTTTCTATCTGTACTATAATGCTGTCACACAACTTTAGTTAGTTACTCTGCAGCACTGTAGAGATGAATAGTAAACAAACAGACAGAGGTCAGAGGTCAGCAGACGACCTTTGCCTGACCTTTCAGACCGGCAGTGGCTTTCATACGCACAAAGGAACGTGTGATTGCATGATTCGTATTTGAAAGCTCATATACTGTAAAGGCCAACCTGAAAAGCAGTTTTCTGTCCTGTGTGGATGTATTTCCTGTTGAAACAGGAAGTTTAGGCAGGGCATATCAAACAGATCATACTTTAAAAAAAAAAAAAAAAAAAAAAAAAAATAGCCTTTGATTTGGACAAAAATCTGCACAGTGCCACAAAAGTAGTATTTATGGTACACTAGCATACACATGACCTCAAAATTATGAATAAAAGCCACAGAATTTTGATTTCTTGGCTCTTTAAAGCTGTTCACTAGTCACTTTTGATTATTTGTGTTGTTTTGTCTTTCTATCAGAGAGTGGAGTGACAATACCAGTGGTCTGTGTGGTATTGGACGGCGGTCCAGGAACACTAAACGTGAGATTTTAAAGTCATCAGCTCCATAGATCGCAGTGAAATGTTCTTCCATTAGGTTTAATTGACATGTTTCTTCACAGACCATCTACAATGCAATGCTGAAACACACGCCGTGTGTGGTGCTGGAGGGTTCTGGACGCCTGGCGGACGTCATCGCTCAGGTGGCGGCTCTGCCCGTGTCAAAGGTCACCCTGGTGCTTATCAACCAGCTCATGAAGAGGTTTTTTGGACAAGAGTACAAAAGCTTCACTGAGGTGCAGGTCATTGAGTGGACCAAGAAGGTAATGGACAAAAACATACATTTCATAACTTTTCAGACTCATTTGGTGGACAAAATATGAGAAATGTGTCTAATTCCATAACAAAATTTGAGTGTTTTTTTTAAGAAGTCTCTTCTGCTCACCAAGGCTGAATTTATTTTATTAAAAATACAGTAAAAACAGTAATACTGTTAAATATTATTACAATTTAAAATAACTGTTTTCTGTGTGAATATACATTAAAATGTAATTTATTCCTGTGATGTAAAGGTGAATTTTCAGCATCATTACTCCAGTCTTCAGTGTCACATGATCCTTCAGAAATCATTCTAATATACTGATTTGATGCTTAAGAAACATTTCTGATTATTATCAATGTTAAAAACAGTTGTGCTGCTTCATATTTTTGTAGAAACTGTGATACATTTTATTTTTCAGGATTCTTTGATGAATAGTTCAAATGAAAAGTTCAAATGAACAACATGTATTTGAAATATAATTTTTTTTTGTCACATTGTAAATGTTTTTACTGTCACTTTTGATCAATTTAATGTGTCCTTGTTGAATAGAAGTATTAATTTAATTACCGACCCCAAACTTTTGAATGATAGAAACCAAAGAAACAATTATTTTAATGAATATTAAAATGATTCATGAATCAATCTGAAAGTATTTATGTAATTTTTTTTTGTAAATATGGTGTAAAATAAGTGGTGTTCATGTAAACTTAAGATTTATTTACTTAAGATGTTTATTAATTTATTTATTTATTAGTGCTGTCAATCAATTACAAAAATTAACTAATTAATCATACATTTTTTCTGAAATAATCACGATTAATCCCACCTAACAACAGTTTTTAAATATACTTTTATATTGCAATAATTTCACATTCAATCTTCAAGTTAATGTAGAAGCAACATAAAGATAGCATATTTTTAATATTTCTTTAATGGCATCTTTTTATTACTGAAGGCAAGTATCTCTGATATACTACTGATGTCTCTGGGAAATTGTTCTTTTTTTCCTGATATTTAACCATTGACTATAGCCATTCAACATTACAGTATAATTGAGAGCTATCAATTTTAACATTTATTAGACTATAAAAAATAACTACTTCTAGTTTAAATGAACTTAATACAATCTTCACATAAACCCATTATAATAAATGTCATATTTACCTGTGCCCTTCAGCAATTAGGAAATATACAGATATTGGATAAAGTCATCAAACACTAAATTCTAAATTAAATAAAGATGAATCCTTAAAGCTACAAAAGTTATTGATTTTCTCTTTATTTCTTTTGTTCTTTGATTAACAGACATCACAGCAGCTGGTTATTAGGTTATTTGGCTGCTATTACTTTAAGAGCTGCCGCTGCTGAACGTGATGTGGATCTGACACGCATGCTTGAAGTTTCATTTGCACTTTAATATGAAATGATACAGGCTACCGTAGAATAACTATATATTATATGAAATATGCGTGCTCTGTCATATTAAACGTATCTTAAGCAATGAATTTTTGTATGAATATTCGTCTTTCTTTAGATTC
Source organism: Spinibarbus caldwelli (assembly GCA_039654775.1). NCBI lineage: Eukaryota > Metazoa > Chordata > Actinopteri > Cypriniformes > Cyprinidae > Spinibarbus > Spinibarbus caldwelli. The sequence goes on from CM077232.1 coordinate 2,982,436, forward strand.
AGGACATCATCCGAATGCCTCATTTGCTCACTGTGTTTCGTATCGATGAGGATAAAAACTATGATGTTGACGTTGCCATTCTGCAGGCTCTGCTGAAAGGTACGAGTCCATATCACATTTCAAAGGCACATGCTCCAGTCAGCATTTCTAAATCTGGAAATTGACATCTTAAACTGGTTTTTCCAGGCAGCACGTTACTGGATTCTTCTGGTAATAGTTGGGTAACTAATGGCAGCAGTGAGCGGGTTGAATCTTCACCTTTTATCTTCACAGTGATCCAAAACCCCTTCAACATTATTCTTCATGTTGTTTAAAATGACTTAAGCTAAATGCTGTGTAGTAAACATGCCTGATGGTTTCTAGAAAGAGTATATCACGTTCTTGCAGAAAAAACACAAGGGGTTTGTATTGTGCAGCTCAGTCTGGCGTGAGCACATTGATCCTCTCTGGAGAGTCTGAAAGTGTCTCTGATAGAGGAAGCTATTAGTGCTTGATCTATAGTGATGGATGGCACATCTCTGAAATGCTAAGGAGATTTGTGTAGCTTTATTTAGCACTGAATACTATTACACACGTTTGCTTATAAACACAGTTGACTGTCTTTGCATTAGACGCTTGTGACAATAAAGTTCTTCAATGCAACACAAAAAAGATGTTAGTTTAAAAGATTAAACTAATTATTTTTGTATGAAATCCACATATAAATGACCTTTTGATTCAAGTAAAGCCTCATAGCCGTATATTTTCTTTAAGATGAGTATTATTTAATAAACCAAGAAATCCTTATAGGCATTAAAAAAAAATCAAAAAATAAAATTAAAATATATATACACACACTGCCGTTCAAAAGTTAGGGATCAGTAAGATTTTTAATATTTTTTAATGGAGTCTCTTATACTCATCAAGGCTGCATTTATTTGATCTAAAATACAGAAAAAAACAGTAATATTGTGAAATATTATTGCAATTTGTAATATTGGTTTCCTATTTTAATATACTTTAAAATATAATATATTTCTGTGACGCAGCACTGAATTTTCATCAGCCATTACTCAAGTCTTCAGTGTCAATTGATCCTGCAGAAATCATTCTAATATGCTGATTTATTATGAGTGTTGAAACTGTTGTGCTGCTTAATATTTTTTTGGAACCTGTGATACTTTTTTCTTTGATTCTTTGATGAATAAAAAGTTTAAAAGAACAGCATTTATTCAAAATAGAAATCCTTTCTAACAATATAAGTCTTTACAATCACTCTTTATCCATTTAACACATCCTTGCTGAATAAAAAAAAATTACTGACCCCAAACTTTTGAACAGTAGTGTATATTGTAACACAAAATTTCTGATTTGAATAAACACTGTTCTTTTTTACTTTTTATTTATCAAAGAATCCCAAAAAATATTAAGCTGCACAACTGTTTCCAACACTGACTATAAATTATCATATTAGAATGATTTCTGAAGGATCATGTGACGCTGAAGACTGGAGTAATGATGCTGATAATTCAGCTTTGCTTCTCAGGAATAAATTATATTTTAAAGTATATTAAAACAGAAAAATGTTATTTTAAATTGCAATAATATTTTACAAAATTACCTTTTTTCTGTATTTTTTTTATCAAATAAATGCAGCCTTGATGAGCATAAGAAACTTCTTTAAAAAAAACAATAAAAATCTTACTGATCCCAAACTTTTGAACGGCACTGTGTATATATATATATATATATACACACACACACACACACACACATATATATATATATATATATATATATATATATATATATATATATATATACATATATATATACATATATATATATATATATATATATATATATATACATATATATATATATATATATATATACAGTGGGGCAAAAAAGTATTTAGTCAGCCACCAATTGTGCAGGTTCTCCCACTTAAAAAGATGAGAGAGGCCTGTAATTTTCATCATAGGTATACCTCAACTATAAGAGACAAAATGAGAAAAAAAAAATCCATAAAATCACATTGTAGGATTTTTAAAGAATTTATTGGTAAATTCCTCGGTAAAGTAAGTATTTGGTCACCTACAAACAAGCAAGATTTCTGGCTCTCACAGACCTGTAACTTCTTCTTTAAGAGGCTGCTCTGTCCTCCACTCGTTACCTGTATTAATGGCATCTGTTTGAACTGTTTGATCAGTATAAAAGACACCTGTCCACAACCTCAAACAGTCCAACTCCAAACTCCACCATGGCCAAGACCAAAGAGCTGTCAAAGGACACCAGAAACAAAATTGTAGACCTGCACCAGGCTGGGAAGACTGAATCTGCAATAGGTAAGCAGCTTGGTGTGAAGAAATCAACTGTGGGAGCAATTATTAGAAAATGGAAGACATACAAGACCACTGATAATCTCCCTCGATCTGGGGCTCCACGCAAGATCTCACCCCGTGGGGTCAAAATGATCACAAGAACTGTGAGCAAAAATCCCAGAACCACACGGGGGGACCTAGTGAATGACCTGCAGAGAGCTGGGACCAAAGTAACAAAGGCTACCATCAGTAACACACTGCGCCGCCAGGGACTCAAATCCTGCAGTGCCAGACGTGTCCCCCTGCTTAAGCCAGTACATGTCCGGGCCCGACTGAAGTTTGCTAGAGAGCATTTGGATGATCCAGAAGAGGATTGGGAGAATGATGAAACCAAAATAGAACTTTTTGGTAAAAACTCAACTTGTCGTGTTTGGAGGAGAAAGAATGCTGAGGTGCATCCAAAGAACACCATACCTACTGTGAAGCATGGGGGTGGAAACATCATGCTTTGGGGCTGTTTTTCTGCAAAGGGACCAGGACGACTGATCCGTGTAAACGAAAGAATGAATGGGGCCATGTATCGTGAGATTTTGAGTGAAAACCTCCTTCCATCAGCAAGGGCATTGAAGATGAAATGTGGCTGGGTCTTTCAGCATGACAATGATCCCAAACACACCGCCCGGGCAACGAAGGAGTGGCTTCGTAAGAAGCATTTCAAGGTCCTGGAGTGGCCTAGCCAGTCTCCAGATCTCAACCCCATCGAAAATCTTTGGAGGGAGTTGAAAGTCCGTGTTGCCCAGCGACAGCCCTAAAACATTACTGCTCTAGAGGAGATCTGGATGGAGGAATGGGCCAAAATACCAGCAACAGTGTGTGAAAACCTTGTGAAGACTTACAGAAAACGTTTGACCTCTGTCATTGCCAACAAAGGGTATATAACAAAGTATTGAGATGAAATTTTGTTATTGACCAAATACTTATTTTCCACCATAATTTGCAAATAAATTCTTTAAAAACAATGTGATTTTCTGGATTTTTTTTTTTATTTTTTTTTTCTCATTTTGTCTCTCATAGTTGAGGTATACCTATGATGAAAATTACAGGCCTCTCTCATCTTTTTAAGTGGGAGAACTTGCACAATTGGTGGATGACTAAATACTTTTTTGCCCCACTGTATGTATGTGTGTATATATATATATATATATTTTATTATTATATATATATACTACGCAATGCGAGCAGCTATCGTCGGATCATCAGGATGGAATGAGAGGTAGAGTTGAGTGTCATCAACATAGCAGTATATGTTATGAATACTGATATACAGTATATACTGCTATGCTGATGACACTCAACTCTGCCTCTCATTCCATCCTGATGATACGACGATAGCTGCTCGCATCTCAGCTTGTCTAACAGACATTTCTTGCTGGATGAAGGACCATCACCTTCAACTCAACCTAGCTAAGACAGAACTGCTTGTGGTTCCAGCAAACCCATCACTTCATCACAATTTCACCTTCCAGTTAGGCTCATCAACCATAACTCCTTCAAAAACAGCCAGAAACCTTGGAGTTGTGATTGATAAACTGAATTTCTCAGACCACATTGCTAAAACTGCCCGGTCCTGCAGATTTGCTTTATTCAACATCAAGAAGATCAGGCCCTTTCTTTCGGAACATGCTTCACAACTCCTTGTTCAAGCTCTTGTTCTGTCCAGACTGGACTATTGCAATGCTCTCTTGGCAGGTCCTCCAGCCAATTCCATCAAACCTCTACAATTAATCCAAAATACCGCTGCAAGATTAATCTTTAATGAGCCAAAAAGAACGCACGTCACACCTCTGTTCATCAATTTTGCACTGGCTACCAATAGCTGCTCGCATAAAATTCAAGGCATTAATGTTTGCCTACAAAACCACCTCTGGCTCTGCACCCCTTTACCTAAATTCAGTACTTCAGGCTTATGTGCCTCTAGAAGCTTGCGTTCTGCAAGTGATCATCTGAAATATTAGTACTTTAGTACTTCAAACTTTTAAGTCAGTTTTTTCAGTAATTTTATTTCAGTTAGCTGCAAAGTTTTTCATCTAATGTTTATATATCCAAATAAACAATAAACAACAATAAACTGCTGAGAATTGGAAGGTTTCATGCATCAATGCAAACAAAGTCTTAAAAGTCTTTTTTTTCCTGGTTTCTCATCTAAATTTAGTTTTAAGATTTTTTTCCTGCAGAACAAGACAAAAACAATGGTATTGAATTAATAATGATAAGAAAATGGGTTATTAATTGGCTTGAAAATATATCAAAATGCAAAAACAAAATAAAATAAAAAAATAAAAGATCTGATAGTAGGTCTTTTCTTTGTACAAAATATAATTTAATTTACTTATTTTTGGTCATTTACTTATTTTTGAAATATGACCTGGACATGTTTTTAACAGGCTTTGTCATCAATAAATATATTTGTCATCAATAAATATATTATTTATTTCATTTAGTTGTCAAGGGATCATTTCTAATTTCAAATTTTTTAAGCTTACATTTTCATCTAATATTCATATTTTATTTCAGCTTTATTTCAATTACCAAAAACTAATTTTAATACGCGTATCGTTGCTCTTCAGCCTCCAGAAGTGATGAACATGCGGGCCGACAGTCGTGGGAGAGACAGCTGGAGCTCGCCGTGGCCTGGAACCGAGTGGACATCGCCGAGAGCGAGATCTTCACCGAGGAGAGCCAGTGGACGGTGGGTTAAAATAACAAAATAATGTTCATTCAAAAGTCAAAGTCAAAGTCAAAGTCAAAGTCAGCTTTATTGTCAATTCCACCACATGTACAGCACATACATACAGAGAATTGAAATTGCGTAACTCTCAGACCCTTGGTGCATACAGTTAACACTAAACACTAACAGTAATGTAAAAAAAAACAGATAATTACAGTTTAAATATATATAAATACAAACTATACAGATATGCAATAAGGACATTGTAAAAAAGAGATAGTTAAAGTGGCGTAAGGCACATGGCAGATAGTGCAACCATTAAATAAACAAAACTGTGCAGATATAATGGGTGTAGTGCAAAAAAAAAACTGTGCAGATGTAATGAGTGTAGTGCAAAAGAGCTTATCAGTGTTAAAGTGATGAAGAGCTAAAGAGCTCAGAGAACAGTCTTAATTAAACTGACCTAGGAGGTAGTTTGCAGTCAATGCTGGATGGGGTAGTGATCAGTCCAATGCTGCACAAAGTGACTAGTGCGGGTCACAGTTTGTAAGTGGGAAAGGGAGGGGGGGGTTGGAGGGTCAGAGTTCAGTGGTGCGTGGGGCAAAAGAGGGGAGGGGGGGCAAGGTCGGGAGGGAGTTCAGCTTCCTGACAGCCTGATGAATGAAGCTGTCCTTCAGTCTACTGGTCCTGGCCTGGAGACTCCGCAGTCTCCTCCCTGATGGCAGCAGACTGAAGAAGCTGTGTGTCGGGTGGGTGGGATCACCTGCAATGCAGAGGGCTTTGCGGGTGAGACGGGTGTTGTAGATGTCCTGGAGGGAGGGGAGAGAGACACCAACGATCCTCTCAGCTGCTCTCACTATGCGTTGAAGTGACTTGCGGCAGGACGCGTTGCAAGCGCCATACCACACAGTGATGCAGCTAGTAAGGATGCTCTCGATGGTGCCTCTGTAGAAGGTGTACATGATGGGGGCCGGGGCTCTGGCTCTTCTCAGTTTGCGGAGGAAGTAGAGACGCTGTTGTGCTTTCTTGGCCAGTGCTACAGTGTTGTTGGTCCAGGAAAGGTCCTCTGTGATGTGCACACCTAGGAACTTGGTGCTGCTCACCCTCTCCACAGTCGCACCATTGATGGTCAGAGGAGCATGCTGAGTGTGCACTCTCCTGAAGTCAACAACAATCTCCTTCGTCTTCTCCACATTCAGAAAGAGATTGTTGTCACTGCACCACCCGGCCAGGCGGCTCACCTCGCACCTGTAGTTTGTCTCATCTCTGTTGCTAATGAGACCCACCACAGTCGTGTCGTCCGCAAACTTAATGAAAAGGTTGGAGTTATGTGACGGTGTGCAGTCGTGGGTCAGCAGAGTGAAGAGGAGGGGGCTCAGCACACATCCTTGGGGGGCCCCTGTGTTCAGTGTGATGGTGCTGGATGTGTTACTGCCGACCCGTACTGCCTGAGGTCTCCCAGTCAGGAAGTCCAACAGCCAGTTGCACAGAGAGGTGTTGAGCCCCAGCTGGACCAGTTTGTGAATGAGCTGTTGAGGGATGATTGTGTTGAATGCTGAACTGAAGTCTATGAACAGCATTCTGACATATGAGTCTTTTTTGTCCAGATGTGTGAGTGCTGGGTGGAGGGCAGTGGCGATGGCATCATCGGTCGAGCGGTTGGACCGATATGCAAACTGGAAGGGGTCCAGGGAGGGGGGGAGGGCAGACTTGATGTGGTGCATGACTAGTCGTTCAAAGCACTTCATGAGGATAGGAGTAAGTGCGACTGGACGGTAGTCATTGAAGCAGGATGGAGATGACTTCTTCGGGACTGGAATGATGGTGGTAGCCTTGAAGCATGTGGGGACAACAGCTTGACTCAGTGAGATGTTGAAAATGTCTGTGAAGACATCAGTGAGTTCCGCTGCACAGTCTCTCAGTACACGACCAGGAATGTTGTCAGGATGTTAACATTGGCTGAAAGACACAAGTTTGTGCACTGCAAATGTTGGTTTAACTTCTTTTCAAACTCTAATCCAAACTTAGAAGCAGTGCTATTTTAGTATCATTGAAATTATATTTTAACAAAAAATGAGTAATGTTGCCTTGGCAATAATAATATAAAATTCTATTTTATTTCATTTAATGTTCATTTTATTTCAAGTAATTATTTTTTTGTATTTAAGTTTTAGTTAATGTTATTGTAATTTTGTTGTGTGTTTTTGTTATTTTATTAGTTTTTTACAATATATCTATATAGTTTTTATTCTTTTTTTTTTTTTAGTTTATTTAGTTTTAGTTATTACTTCAACTTAAGCTAAATGAAAATGAGAAATGTTGTCTTGGCAACTAGATGTAAAACGTTTATTTTATTTTATTTCAGGTAATGTTTATTTTATTTCATTTCATTTTAGTTACCAATTTAATAATTGTGTTGTGTGTTTTCATGATTATTATTAACATGTTAATATAGTTTTTATTAATTTTTCATTTTTTTAGTTTTAGTTGATTTAATTTTAGTGTTTTAGTATTTAAATTAAATGAGAAATGTTGCTTTGGAAAATAGATATAAAATATACTTTTTTAAAAATATTTTATTTGATTTCAATTCAGTTAGTGTTTATTTTGAGAATTAAACATTTTTTAAAAAGTTTTAGTTTGCGTTAACAATAATAACCCTGCTTAGAAGTCATTAATACACTATCTAGTTGAGTTGTGGTGATGTTTTTTCCATGTCTTTCCCGTCTCAGTCGTGTGATCTGCATCCAGCCATGTTTTCTGCGCTGGTGGGCGACAAACCTGAGTTTGTGCGGCTCCTGCTGGAGAATGGAGTGTGTGTGAGGAAGTTTCTGGGACACGAAGACACGCTCTGTGAGCTTTACGCCCACCTGCCCGCCTGCTTCTTCCTGCGAAAACTCGCCAAACGAGTCCAGGGTGGAAAAATCCGCAGGGGTCAAGAGCCGCGGCCTGGAAGCGCAAAGATCTCCTTGAGTCACGTGGCTGAAGAAGTGCGCCACCTGCTGGGCAGTTTCACACAACCGCTATACGTCCCGTCGCGCTACAAGATGACCAAAGATGATGTCCGCTTAGCGGCAAGTTTAAGAACACACATCAGCAACACCTCAGCAACAAAGACATAAATATTAATATATTTAAATAAAGTATTTATTATTAATAATTATTATTAATTAAACTGAGTTTTTTTCCCATTTTTATTAATTTTTTTTATATATTTCTATTTAGCTTTATTTTATTTATTTTTTTAGTTTTCGTAATTTTAGTACTTCAATTTAAACTTATTTAAGTTCATTTAGTTGCCAAGGCAACATTTCAAGTTTGTCAGCTAATATTTATATTTTCTTTTATTTCAACTTCATCTCAATTAACAAAAACAATTTGTAACAGTTTTAGTTGAGGTTAACATTAAAACACTGCTGAGGGTCAGAATGTCTTAACATTTTTACCTGATTTTCCTGCGTTTTAAGGATGTTATTTTTTCACTGTAAAACAAGACAAAAATAACGAAATTCGAACTAATAATTTATGATTTACATTTATGCGTTTATGTACTCTTATAATATTTATTTTCTGTTTTTCTATTTTAGTTTTAATTTAAAAAAATAACTATGCACATTTTTTTTAAATATTTCTATTCAGCTTTATTTTTATTCCAGTTTTAGTTTTAGCAATTTTAATACTTCAACTTCAGTTTGTTGCCAAATCAACATTTCAGATTTGAACAGTGTTTCAAGTTTTTCATCTAATATTTATATTTTCTTTTATTTCAGCTTTAGCTTAAATATTTCTATTTTATTTCTAATAGTTTTAGTTTTCATTAACAATAACACTGCTGGGAATGTTTTTTGCATTTTTTTTGCAAAAAAAAATGCCTTAACAGATTTTTTTTCCCAGTTTCTCACATAAATTTAGTTTTAAGAATGTTATTATTATTATTATTATTTTTATTTTTATTTTTTTTTACTGGAAAACAAGACCTAAAAAAAAAAAAAAAAATGATTGAATTGATAATGATAAGAAAGTGGGTTATTAATTGCCATGAAAATAATGTCAAAATGCCAAAAATCTCAAAGATCCTAAAGAAGCCATCTTTTCTTTATTCAAATATAATTTAATTTAAATTAAATTCAAAATATAATTTAATTTACTTTCTTTTTGACCTGGACATGTTTTTGTCAGCCTTTGTGAGAATCATTCACCTCTTGTTCTAGTTTGGCTGTTATCAGAAGAGTCGGTGTGTTTTCTTCATTGTTTCTGGTCGTCTCTCAGGTGCCGCCCAAAGGTCTGGTGGATCTGCCGTGTTCAGGTGAAGAGTGGACCCCAGACACGGTTTGGGACCCGGGACGGGATCTCTTCCTCTGGGCCGTCGTACAGAATAACAGAGAACTGGCAGAGATCGGCTGGGAGCAGGTACAGCATCAGTCATGAACGCTTTGGTTTATCATTAATAACAATCGAAATGGTTCCAGCCTAAATGACTCTCTCAATTGAATCAGTTTGTCTTTTCCTCCTTTTGTGTCTTCAGTCATGTTTACATGACTCTGTCAGTACTACTACTGGCTTAGCTTGCTAGTTTTGTGAGATTAACTGAAATGAGAGAAAAAAGTATAATGTTTACAGATAGAATATCCATATTTCCATTCCAAAGATAACATCCAACACAAATCTTCGACATAATCAGGTGAGGTAACCAGTTTACTGCTAACTAGTGAAAACACTCCATTAATATGGCGAGCTACAGCTCAAAATACATGTTAGATGGAAACATTGTGCATTATGATCGAGTTTGTACCTTAATTCACTTTATTTTAAATATTTTGAGCTGCAGTTCAGTTCAATAGGAAATCAGTTGAAAGCATCCAGTCTCTCATACCAGTAGTAGTCTTTATTTTTATATAATTATTATATAAGTATATAAATATAATTATTAGAAGTCTGTATAGAGTGATAGTCAATGAAAAAGAGCAAATGTGAAAAACATAAACACAAAACAGCAGAACAACAAAGTTAAAGAGGATAAACTTTATCATTCAGCTGAACTGTGCTCGTATGTTTCAAACACAGCTCTTATGTTCTTACTCTTAATCAAAATTATTGATAGGGACAGTTTAGTAGTGGCTGGATATTGGTAGGGACATGTCAAAGCGTTCCTACTAAATTCTACACCTGTCACACACTTGTAGATGAATCACTCACGAAGACGACGATAGTTCAATATAACGTTTAATCACAATCCAAGAAGATGAAGATTAATCCAAATACAGGGAAACACAAGCTGCATGAAACAATCTAATAGCCGACAAGGACCGGTTCAGAGAGGGAACCTAAAGTAGGGTGACTAATGAGGGACAAACAGGTGAGGAGGATGAACTAATAATGACAAAACGAGAACAAGAACAGGAACAACCAAATATGGGCACAAGAGGGAGAAAACACAACAAACAGTCCATGAGGTGTGACAACACCCTTGAGTTAGTTCATATAATTAAACTGGTTAAGAAAAAAATAATTCATTGATACATTTGCATACCTGTGTGCTGTTTATAGTGAAATATTTTGTTATGATGTATAATACAGCTAATTGATGTTAATTATGTTTATTTATTATGTATTGTTTTTGTTTTTAACTGTCAAATAACCAATATGCTGGACAATATGTTTTTAACACAATAATACATCATCATTACACTATTAAAGAGCAATTAAAACAAAATTCATTCTGAATATTTAATAATAATAATATCCAATCCATCCCTTACATTTTATTCAATTTGTGAATCAATTTGTTTGAATTGTTCATGTAACTAAACAAAACAATTCACTGATTCATTCAAGTCCCTGTGTGGAATTGTACGTCTTTATAGCGAAAGATTTTATTAAGGCTACGTTTCATAATTTTTGACTATGTTATATAAATTCAGGTGTTTTCTATTTTTATTGGTTGTGGTTTGCATTAACGTATCTATTCAAATGATGCTTTGTGCCAGATAAACACTGATATGATTGCGTCGAGTAAATAAATAGTATAATCTGATGATTCTAGCGTCAGTGTAGTTGCGGTTGTAGTGTTGGCAGCATTTATGACAGTCGTGCGCGTGTGTGTGCGTGTGTGTGCGCGCGTGTGTGTGTGTGTGTGTGTGTGTGTGTGTCTGTGAGTGTGTGTGTGTGTGTGTGTGTGTACTTGTTTATGCTACATTGTGAGGTCCAAATGTCTCCACAATAGTAAAACCTGAAATTTTTGACATTGTGGGGACCGGCCTGCAGTCCCCACAAGGGAAAATTATTATTAAAAATAGTAAATGATGTTTATCTGAAAGTGTAAGAATGCAAACAGGTTTTCTGTAAGGGGTAGGTTTAGGTTTAGAGTTGGGTTAGGGGATAGAAAATATCGTTTGGTCAGTATAAATGTAATAGAAGTCTATGGAAAGTCCCCACAATTCACAGAGTATGTGTGTGTGTGTGTGTGTGTGTGTGTGTGTTGTGTTGTGTTTGCAGTGCAGAGACTGTATCGCAGCCGCTCTGGCAGCCAGTAAGATCTTGAGGAAACTGGCGCAGGAGAGCGGAGAGGACGACAGCGAAGAGGCCAAGGAAATGAGAGAAGTGGCCAGCCACTATGAGAAACAAGCCATCGGTGCGAGCGACACACAGCACCTCATGTCCTCTGAGCAGAGCTGTGACCTTTAACCTTGTGCTGGTGTCTTCCTGTCCCAGGTGTGTTCAGCGAGTGTCACAGCTGGGACTCTCAGAGGGCGCAGAAGCTGCTGATCCGCGTCTCTCCGTCGTGGGGCAGAAGCACCTGTCTGTGGCTCGCGCTCGAGGCCGACGCTAAGAGCTTCATCGCTCACTCAGGAGTCCAGGTCAACAAACCAGTCCTTTGTTTGCTTACTGAGAAATATTTATTTTAAAAAATATTTAATTTAAAAAAAGATGCAAAAGTATCACAGAATGATGCCATGTGATGTGCCATATATATATATATATATATATATATATATATATATATATATATATATATATATATATATATATATATGGTTTGGTGAAAAACAACATATTATTTAACAAATATCCAGTATTTCACTGAATTATTAACACTGAAAATATATCACCTTAAAGATAAATTAAAGATAAATCACATACATTATTATTACCAATATCATGCAAATTATTTTGTGTTCAGTAACCAATATGCACTATTTGAATTTTAATTATTTTACTTGTTTTTTTTTTTTTTCTAAACAGCAATGCATCTTTACACAAATCTTAAAGAGCAAATATTCATTTTTAATTTAATATAAAGATATTATTATTAGTAGTATTAATTCTTCTTATTATTTATTTATAAGGATTATTATATGATGATGATGATTATAACCAATATGAATTATTTTTATTTTTGATTTCTGTTTTTGACATAATAATAAATATAAAAGAATATTTGAGAACAAATATTTATTAGAAATATTACATAAAGATGTTATCATGTTATCATATTATTATTATTATTATTATTATTATTATTATTATTATTATTATTATTATTATTGTCATGTTGCGTAGATAAAACAATAATTTGTACAATAATATTAGCTAGCTATTATTATACATGTTATTGTTTTGTTAAATTTATTGCATATTTATTTATTTATTGTTTTATGGTCTTAATGGTTGCACATTTATTATTATTATTAATTTTATTATTATTATTTACTTTTTTATACAAATTACTGCTTTTGTTATTAATAGAATTTTATTTATGTATATATATTTATTTAAAAGTTGTTTTGTGGTCCAAAAGATTGCATATGTATCCTTTTTTTGGAGTCCGTGAAAGGGTAGGTAAGCAATTCATGCAAACCATACACTCAAAATAATACAATGTTCCCTGTGAACGCTGTTATCTGTACGGCTCAGGCTCTGCTGACTCAGATCTGGTGTGGAGAGCTGTCTGTGGATAATCCACACTGGAAAGTGCTGCTCTGCATGATCTTCTTTCCTCTCATATACACCGGCTTCCTGACCTTCAGGTGAAAACACTTGTTTTCATGAAATACATTATTAAAAGTACTTTATTAAAGAGGAAAACAAAGTTGAAAGCATATCTATGAGTCATTACATGCACACACCATCCGATGGCAGCACTGCACTGAAGAATTTAGCTGCAGATGGCAATTTTACCACAAAACCATGTCTTTCGATGGTTCGCAGTGGTTCTTATAAGTGGTGTTTTGACCCTTGATGTTAAATTGAACTCTCGCAGACGAGATGAAGACATCCAGAGACAGGCCGAGAGGACGGAGCAGCAGAAACTGGCCATGGATTCAGTCTTTTCTGGAAGCTCAGATGCCAAAATCAAACGGCATTACCGGTTAGCTGAGTTACAGCCGCAAACTCTAAACATCTCCATAGCACATTCACACCAATGCATTTAAATGCACGAGTAAATCTCTTATATTAATCAAACTAATGTTAGCATCATACCCATTATTCATTATGTTTGAAGTGTTCAGTTACCAATGATGAATAAGCAGAATCATTTTAAAAATCATTTGTTGTGTTTATTTAACACAATAATACATAATTGAATATTACACAAAGAATTATTATTATTATTACATAACCAATATGCAGAAGCAAATTGTAATTATCTTATTAATTAATTTTTGTGTTTGTTTTCAGTGTTAAAGAACAGTTATTCATTATGAATAATGTATAAAGTGATTTTTATCATATAATATTTTGTTGTTGTTATTATTTTTATTGTCCTTATGTAATATTCATAAGGAGTTATTATTATTATTGTTACATAAACAATATGCAAAACCAATTATTCAAAATTTAATTTTTAATTTAGATTTTGACACAATAATAATCCATCTTTAGACTGTTAAAACTAAAATAATTATTTGTTATGAATGTTACATAAATTTCCATGATTATTATTATATATTATTGTTATTATTATTTTCATGTCATATTCATAATGAGTTGTTCTTATTATTATTATTATTATTATGATTATTATATAACCAATATGCACAAACAATTTTAATTATTCATTAAAAGATTATTATTTTTGTTGTTGTCTTTATGCACTATTCATAATTGTCACGCCCCTGGACTGTTTTGTTGTAGTTTTTGCTCCCCATGTGTTCCTTGTGACCCAGTTTCTCCCCTGTCTGATTGTATTAATTTGCTCCAGGTGTGTCTCCTTAGTTCTTTGATTGTCCCGTCTTTAAAAGCCCCAGTCCTTTCAGTTAGTGTTTGTCGGTCTTTGAATGTCTTCTCGTGTTCTATGTTCCCTATATGGATTAAAGACTCCCAGTTTGTGAATTCTCCGTGTCTCCTCGTTCCTGGCTCCAGCATTCGTGACAGAAAGACCGACCGAAACAGTTACCTCCATCTCCACCCTCCGTTTTGTTTTCCGTTTTCTATCAGTGTTTTTGTTTCCGTTGTGTTGCCCCATGGATCCCTACGTCCGGCCCGAATTCCTCCTCCTCCTGCTGGAGCAGGAGGACCGATCTCTCGAGGACCATACAAGACTGTTCCTGATGTTAGCTAACGCCACCAGCTACCCGGACGGCGCGCTCTGCACATTCTATAATGCAAGCTTGAACACCGCGTGCAGAGCGCTGTCGTCCGAGGATGGTCCTCGAGAGGATTTCGCCGCCTTCGTGGAGTGGACACTGGCGAGGCACGGATCCCCGTTCACCGTCTGTGCCGAGGGGGATCTCGCCAGTGCCACTCCTGACCCAGAGCCCAGCCCACCAACTCCCCGCAGTGCGGAGCACCAGCCCGAGCCCACCGATGACGGAGAGCCATTTCCCGCTACGATCCACGAGCCAGCGCCAAGCCGAGCGACTGAGCGGAAGATCGTCCTGGAAGTTGAGCCCAACATGTCAGATCAGGTGCGAGAGCTGATCACGTGGGAGCCAGCCGTGGACGGTGTGAGCGCGGAGTGGAGCTCCGCCCCCTGCACCGCGGCTGAGGGTGAGCTGATGATACATCTGGGGCTGCTAAACTTTGAAGGGGATCTGTTAGACTGGGAACATGATCTGGAGGTCGACGCTTCCCCTATCCTCTCTCCGTCTCCGCTGGTTCCAGCCAGCTCCGCTCCTCCCGAGCACCCCCCTGTGCCCGCTTCCCGAAAGCGTCCTCCAGAGCGCCCCACAGTGTCGGCTCCCATTCCTGAGTTAACCCCTGGAAGCCCGGAGGATCTCAAATGCCCACCCTCCCACCCGCTCCTGCCTCCTCCACCGCTGTCGTCTGGCAGCCCCTCTGCTCGCCCTCAGCCCTCCATCAATGCGGTGCGAGCTCCGCGGGTCTGCCATCCTCCATCGCCGTGGCTGGAGAATCCCTCACCTCCAGCCTCCGAGGCCCAGACTCCACCTCGGCCCGTAGACCCAGCGGCTCCACCTCGGCTCCTAGCTCCCTCGCCTCCACCGTCATCCATCGATCCACCAGCTCCACCAGGCTCCCTCGTCCCTCCGGCTCCGCCTTGGTCGGGCGTCGACCCGCCATCGCCTCGGGACTCCTCTCCTCTGGCTGCGCCTCGTCACTCCATCCCACCGGCTCCGTTGGGCTCCTTCCTCCCTCCAGCTCCACCTTGGTCCTCAGTCGCTCTGGCTCCGCCGCGGATCTCCGGAGCTCCGCCTCTGCCTCGGTCGCCAGAGCTCTCGGCTCCACCCTGGCCCCCCGGATCCTCGGCGTCACCCTGGCTCGTCGGCTCTCCGTCTCCACCTCGGGCTCCTCCTCCACCTGCTCCGCCTCCGTTGGTCGGCCCCCTGGAGTCGGCGGCCATTCCTCCTCCATGGCTCCTCCCTCCGTCGGCTCCACCGTGGGCCATCATCATGGCTGTGGCCTGGGTCCTGCCAGGCTCCTCCTGCTCCGAGTCCCTCCTGTCTCCTCCCTGGCTCCTCCCTCCTTCGTCGCCTCCCTGGTCTCTGTCTGCCGGCCCCCTCCCGGTTGTCCGTCCTCCTCCTGAGCCGCCGCCATTGTTCCCACCCGTTCCCCCCCCCCCTCTGTTGTTCCACGGTGCGAGGACGCACCTTCCGGGAGGGGGGAGTAATGTCACGCCCCTGGACTGTTTTGTTGTAGTTTTTGCTCCCCATGTGTTCCTTGTGACCCAGTTTCTCCCCTGTCTGATTGTATTAATTTGCTCCAGGTGTGTCTCCTTAGTTCTTTGATTGTCCCGTCTTTAAAAGCCCCAGTCCTTTCAGTTAGTGTTTGTCGGTCTTTGAATGTCTTCTCGTGTTCTATGTTCCCTATATGGATTAAAGACTCCCAGTTTGTGAATTCTCCGTGTCTCCTCGTTCCTGGCTCCAGCATTCGTGACAATAATGAGTTATTATTAGTAATATTATTATTATTACATAACCAATATGTACAACCATTAATAATAGTATTTGGGCTATTAAAGAACAATTATTCATTATGAATATTACATATAGATATTATTGTTGTTGTTATAAATGAATGTATCTACAGTAATGAAACTTATGTTACCGTCTAGAAACATACTAATATATTTCTGTATATGTATATTATGTGTCTGAATAATGAGTGATTGTTGTCGTGTCTCAGCGGCTCGTCGCAGCAGTCTGAGCTGAAGCCTCTGAACTGCTCGTCTCGTCTGATGAGTCTGTTCACGTCGCCTCAAGTCAAGTTTTACTGGAACATTGCCTCGTATTTTGGCTTCCTGTGGCTGTTTGCCGTGGTGCTCATGATCGATTTCCAGGCCTATCCGTCGTGGAGGGAACTTCTGCTGTACGTGTGGCTCACCTCGCTGGTGTGTGAGGAGGTTAGACAGGTGAGACCATAGACTGTAACAAGGGTGAGACACACACGCACACACAATATAGTCTGTATTAATTGTATTGCTTGATAAAGCTGGTATACTGCTATTATATCTGTCTGTCTGTTTTTTTTTTTTCCTCCAAGCTTTCAGGAAGGCTTTATATATGTCTATGTACCTATGTAATAAATGTATATTTATTTTTCCATTTAAAAATGATTTATTAATGTATCATTTTAAGTATATTTTCAAACATAAATAGTTTTTATTTTTTATTAAAATATTGAAATTTTTATTAAAATAACTTTTAATAATATGTTGTTTATATGCAAGTATATATTTATTTTTATTCAAATGTTTTTGTTAATTATTATATACAATAATTTGATTATAATTATTTATACTTTTTTTTTTTTTTTACATTTATTTTTTTACTATTTTATTTGAATTAAAAAATAAATTTTAAAAAAAATTACATTTTTAAGTGTCACTCCTAGTCCTTAATAATATTCCTAATCCTCTATATTTATCAAGCTAACCTCAATGTAACACAGTTTCTTTTAATGAACTTTCTTTTTCTAGTTCATTTTGTGGAAATATATTCCTTTGGTGTGAAATGTTGTAATTATTTGTTATTTTGTACGTTGAAATACTCCACAGTTGTATCATGACTTCGACGGCTCTGGTTTCCGGAGGAAAGCGAAGATGTACATCAGTGATCTGTGGAACATTCTGGATGTGCTGTCAATCATGCTGTTCATTGTTGGTCTGGTCTGCAGGTAAACGCAATTTCTGTTTCACGCAATACAGTTCAGACATGATTCATATTAATTCAGTACAGCTCATATTTGCTTTCAGTAAATTGAGATTAGACAGAAATTATCCTCATACTTAGAGCTGTATAAGAAAATTGAAAAACAATTTTTTTTTTATATATATATATATATATTTGTATGTATTTCCTCTGAAATCACTTAGGGTTTTTTTTTAATCAAGAGGAACCATAATTTCAACCAAACAGTCAGTGTAGTCAAGTTGATTCAAAATGTTTAATATTAGACTCATAATACAGTAAAAATGTAATTACAATAATCTTTTTCATTTAAGGTACCGTAAACTGAAACATTATTATTTCAATAAGAAATTATTCATCTATTGAAAACTTTTTTTCTGTAGAACAGATTAATGAATTACACAAGTTAATCAGAACTTGTATAATTCATACATTTGTTTTTAGAGGAAATAGTTGTAAACAGCTGTAAATTCGATGAAATTGTTGAAGTTGTTACAGATTTGCATATTGTTTGGGTAATAAAAAGCAATAAATAGCAACATATACAGATGTTTACTAAAACATTTTCATGCATTAAAAATTTCATGTGGAATTCCAAGTTATGAATCTGTTCATTGAAACGATTAAAATGTTTTCACTGAAAAATTTAATGCAAAATGCAAATTAAATATGCCGTTAAATTGCTATTTATTGTATTATATTATATGGTATGTGCAAACAATTAATGTTTGTTATTATAAAATTGCATATGGAATTATTAAATACGTATATGTGCAAAAATATGTTGTTTTGTATACTTATCAGTGACTTAGTCAGTAGTTGAAGTCAGTTGTAAGTCAGTTGTAGACCATTTTTTAAAAATAGATATGAAATAAAATTCAATACAAAATGCAATTTAAATATGCAATAAAATATAACACAAAATGCAATTTAAATATGCACATTCATTTCACTGAAATAAATCAAACTTTTAACTTTAATAGAGTCTCTTGTACGTCGTATAAAGGAATCATATTTAAAGTTTTTGTTCCTTGTGTGTTCATTTAAATTCAGTTGAGTTACACAATGACTCAGAAATGAAATAAAAGGAAAGGAAATCAGTTTTTGTGTTTGTCGCACAGACTTCAGGCCTCCGGTACTGTGTTCTACGTGGGTAAAGTTGTTCTCTGCATCGACTTCATCATATTCTGTCTCCGATTAATGGCCATCTTCACCATCAGCCGAACCCTGGGCCCAAAGATAATCATCGTCAGGAGAATGGTGGGTTTGTGTGTTCATAATCCTCATTTATTCAGTGCAAATGTGTTGTGTAATCATTCTACACAGCCTTAGTGATGAGACTCACAAGGAATCAAATATTTCTTGAGCTTATGAAATAAAAGAGTTCATTGTAATATGAAACATTCTGGACCTCAGGGGCAGAAAAGATTCGTATGAGCCTCTCATATTGCAACATATTTTTCCATAAAGGCAAATGCAGACAGACCGAGCTATGAATGTTGTCTCTTCTCTTTGCAGATGATGGATTTGTTCTTCTTCATGTTTCTGCTCAGTATCTGGGTGGTTGCGTATGGCGTGGCCAAGCAGGGCATTTTGATTCACAATGAAGACAGACTGAACTGGATCATCCGCGGAGCCGTCTATGAGCCCTACCTCATCATATTCGGCAACGTCCCCACTAATATAGACAGTGAGCAGTTTACTAACTTTACAAATGAAATCACTCGATGGGCACTTAAGGAAGAGGTCACAACAGTAGGGTTCTGATATATAAATCTCATTCATTTTCTCTCTAGAGAAATTGATTTTTAGCAATAATGTGTAAACATGTTAAGACACACCTGCTATGAGCTCCAAAAGTTGATTTGATTTATACTTTAAGAAGAATATTTAAATGCACAATAAATTTACTGCAAAATTGAAGTTTGTTTTACTATAAAATATTGCATTTGCAAATATTAAATATAATATGTAATTTTTTATTTAAATATGCTATGTAGATACGCAATAAAATTACATTTGTTATTATATTATATTAAACTGTTCCTATTTGTTATTATATTATAAGTGATTGCATATGCAGATTTTTCATATGCAAAAAAAAATGTTTGTATACTTTGTCAATGACTAAAATATTGCATATGCAAATTATTATTGTTTGTTATTTTATTATAAACTATTGCATATGAAAATATATAATATAAATATGCAAAAATGTTATTTTTGTATACTTAAAGTAAATGACTGTAAGTCAACTTTTTTTTTAAAAAATATGCAATAAACTTTAGCACAAAATGCAGTTTAAATATAGTATAAAATATGATTGTTTTAATGTTGTATTATCAAATATTACATATGCATATTAATGTTTATTATATTATAAGTGATTGCATATGCAAATATTAACTATATGTAAATGCGTTTATATGCAAATATATGTAAATATTAAATGGAACAAAGGTTTTGTATACTACTACTCAATAACAGACTAAATCAGCAGTTGAAGTTATAATTCAGTGGTAGAACATTTTTTATTTAAATATGCAGTAACATTTAATGAAAAATGCAATTTAAATATGCAATAAAACTGTTATATTACTATGATATATTGCATATATTAAATATTATATGTTAATATGCAAAAAACTAGTTTTGTATACTTAAAATCAATGACTAAAGTCAGTCACAAGTCAGTTTAGGAACATTAAGAAATACTAAGATTTAGTCAAAATAAAGACCAGTCCGAATGCTAATGTTTCTGTATTTTATGATCCAGACACTCAGTTTGATATGGGCAGCTGTAGTGTGAACGGCTCCGATCCTCTGAAGCCCAAATGTCCCGTGCTGAACGATGAGAACATGCCGGCCTTCCCAGAATGGCTGACCATCATCATGCTGTGCGTCTATCTGCTGTTTGCCAACATCCTGCTGCTCAACCTCCTCATCGCCATCTTCAAGTGAGTAAACCGACAGAGACGGGTGACCACAAACACTTACCTGCTTCATTTGCACAGCGGCTCTGTTTCCAAAACCTAGTGAGCTGACTTGATGTCTCCTGTACATGCACAATGTCTGCAGCAACTCTGTGCATCAAACAAATAGTGCTCTTAATGAAAGACTAGACTGGACATTGACATCTGATTTCAATAGATTTTGCCATTTATATGTTGTAAAGCTAACAACATGGTACTATAACTAACACACAACACAAATAAATACTTTAGGGCTGTTCAAAAACTCTCAGACCTCTCAGCCGTTTGATCAGTTTTATGTTTTTGTATTTAAAAAAAAAAGTGTGTTTTCTCTCTTTTTTTTTATTAGACAGTTAAAACTTCAGTTTGAGCAATTTATTTATTTATTTGTTTGTCTATTTGTTTTATTTATTCATTCATATTTGTTTATTTATGCATGCAAATATCTGGTTCTTTGACACAAGCATGTCTGGATATATGTGTAGAATATATCTGGATATATATTTTTATTTTCTAAAACAAATGCAATTACTTATTACATTTTGCTTTTTCAGAAAGAATTATTTAATTGTTTGTTTGTTTATCCTCCCATAATTATGCTGCTTTTTACTGTGTGTGTGTGTATATATATATATATATATATATATATATATATATATATATATATATATATATATATGAAGAGTTAATTTGCAAAAACTGATAACTCCATTTTAATTTTTTTTTTCAGAAATCACGGTTTTTTTTATTGCGCATTCCAAGTAACATCAATCAATCAGTTGGGTTGTTTTGACTAAGTAATAATAACTTAAACAAATACAGGTAATTTACAAAATTGAAGTTCATTGAAAGTATGTTGTTTTACATATTAAAGGTTTGTTTTATAGCAAAAGCAGATAACTCCCTAACAGTTGTTTTTTGGCAAAAGCAGATAACTCCACATTTCATGTTTTAGAGTTTAAAAAAACACTCGTTTAATCTTTGTAATCTCCTCAGATGACAATGTAGGGGCCTGACAAACGTTGTTGTTGTTGTGATCATAAACTGTATGGATGTGATTACATGCAATACATGGAGCTTTTCCCTCACCGTTGTAATGCGCTGCTTTTGCAAGGACAAGAAAACAAGCAAGAAACAGAACAAACTGAGACCAGAATAACTGTGGCAACGTCTCCAAGATGCTTCAAGAAACCTACCTGCAAAGCTTTAAAAGTTAAAGCTTAAAAGTTTTAGGCAATTGTGTAAAAATTCTGTAAAATGAGGATGCTGTCAAAACAGATTTTCATACACACATACATATATATAACCTCGCTACATGTACTGCCTTAGGCTAACCTAGACTTGTCATAGCACTAAAAAAAAACTTGCATATTATTGCTCTTTTGTTGGTTTTGACTGCTTCTATTGTCATCATTTGTAAATTGCATTGGATAAAAACAGCTGCTAAATGACTAAATGTAAATGTATAATGCGTTAAAATGCAGACTATGTAGGCAGCTTACTTGGTTTTGAAACAGAGCCCGTATATCTTTCTTCATAAGTCTCAGGTTGTATCTTGTGTCATTTGCGAAGCGTTTCCTGTACAAAACTGTAGAAGTTGCATTATAAAATATTGCAGTGAATTTCAGGGCTTTAAACTCTCTCTCATTGTGCATCACAGCTACACCTTCCAGGAGGTTCAAGACAACACTGACACCATCTGGAAGTTCCAGCGCTACGAGCTGATTAAGGAGTACCACAGTCGACCCGCTCTTCCTCCACCCTTCATCCTCCTCAGTCACCTCATCCTCTTCATCAGAGGAGTGCTGCTGCGCTACCCTCCACAGAGACACAAACACTTCAGTGAGCCTAAACGCCTTCTACAGAAAACACACGCATCGTG